>CM060262.1:24948419-25215919 GCA_030684275.1 Acipenser oxyrinchus oxyrinchus
CCTCAAATGTAGGTTTAGTTTACTGAAATTAAAAAGCTGACTAAATAGTATCAATACATTAAATTAAACCAAGCTACTGCTTCAATGTTTTTTGCTAAACTTGACAGTTTTGTGTGTTTTGACTGTATTTTCCACTAAAGGCAACTCATGTTCCTTATTTTCCTTTTGAATCCCTAACAAGTCTTAAATGGGATGGGAACATAAGAAAATTTATGAACGAGAGGAGCTCATCTGGCCCATCTATGCTCACTTCTGCACTAGCCAAAACTTTTGTCTAGTTGACTGAGTTTCTTAAAAGTTTTACCGTACAGGGAAGGGCACTATTGGTACTGGTGCCTGTTCTGTCAACGTCTTCTGTCTACACATGGTGAAAACTTCAAAGACTACTCAGAGATCAGTGCTGGTCATCAAAACAACTTCAGGTTAGGATTCCGTTGTTGTCAAGGGGACCCCCGGGTTACGAAGGTTAAAAGGATTTCCAGTGGCCCTAACCATACCCTTACAATTTATGCTTGAGGGTGCTTTACTATAAATATTGTTTTCATATACGATAAATCCTACAGTGTGTATACAAAGTCACTTGGGGACTAAACAGATGATTTTTTTAATCCAAGTACCATTTTTTGACTATAATGAAAGTTTTAATTTCGAGGGGGATTTGGATTTAGGATTTTATTTATTTTTGTGCTCTTCAAAGATGTTAACGTGCCTCTCCATAAATCAATTTGAAATCTGGATGTGATTTTAATCTGTTGATTTGAACTGCAGTTCTGAGGGGAGATTGGTGAAGACTCAGTGTATTATTAACGTCCAGCTGTCACATGACATCTGTAAATAATAAGGCTGTAAACTTCTGGTGGTCACATGACAACTGTAAAGAATAAGGCTGTAAACTTCTGTAGTTTTTACAGATGTAAACGTTTACCACTACTACTAAACTACTAATATATTTTGGACCTATTTAATGGCTGGTAAAGGAAGACACTTGATTCAGAGGACACATTACAACATGACAGTGAATTCTCGTTAAAACAAACTGGGATTAGACTAATAAACAGGATACAACAATACAGGCTTATGAACAGCAAACTGTGGATTCAAGTCGTCAATGTTTCTGATTTGTTCAATAACCTGATGTTGAGGACCCCTTGTTTTTGTGGATTAAAAATGCCTGTGATCAGAATGGGACCTGCAGGTTTCAAGTGCAGTTCATTTGACTTACAGCTATATTTTCAATAAAACGCACAACACTTTTAAATGTATAATACTTTTCACTGTTCTGTAAATGAAATTTGATTTCAGTGTTACTGTAACTTGAATAAAAACTGATAGTATGTATTTGTCTTTAGATTCCTCCCCTGTTTGGCGGAGTTGAACAGATAGATTGAACAGATAAACATGAACAGATACATTGTGATTGGCCCTCAGCCAACCAGAGCCCCCCTGCCCCACACACAGTCCTTACCCTCTGAGGTGCTGTTCATGTCTGAACAGTCACGACCCGACAGTGCGCTTCAAGTGAACAGTTCTGTGAGTGTCCTTTCACGTGTTAGGGTGAAGGCTACTAGCGCCGCCCTGCAGGTCCAGTGTGCCTAACAACATAACATTAACAGAACATAAACAACCAATCACAGAACACTCACACACACACACACACAAACAGTTCTGGCTGAGAGCTTTCAGATGTCAGTCTCGTGGACAGAAACACAACACAGACGCTCAATGTTAAAATATCTTGTCTTTAATCCAGGATTTGCATATCACAGGAGAGCAGAAATGAGTAAACTCTGTATCCCTTACATGGAAGTGGGTAAACGCTATATTGCCCAAATGAAAAATGGGTAAACGCCGTTTACCTGCTTATACCCTCGACTACACCACTGGATAAAACTATTTTTTTTGCTGGTCCCTTGAAATTCATATTGATGAGAATTGACTGTATCTAGTTCCAGGTTAGGTGACCTACAATCCTGCTAGCCAGCTACTCCTTTCCCGGCCCCAAAATGAACAATTAACACTTAGCCGATTACTTAACACCCTTAACACAACTTAACATGCCATTACTGTAATGCATTACCATTTTACATACAGTGATCTGGATTGGCAGACCCCTGGATATTATTATTATTATTATTATTATTATTATTATTATTATTATTATTTATTTTTTTTATAATTAGCCAGGGTGAGATTTAGCCAGGCTAACCATCCATCTATCAACAAGGCTTTACCCTGCAATCAGGCATTGAATATACTAACCTACACCATGCATGGGGCATTGGAGATAGAAAATAGCATCCCTTGCTGAGCCACCAACACCACCGTAGGGTGTAAAATCCACTGTGTCCCTTAGGGGGTGCTATGTTTCACCATTCTTCATAATAATTCTATTTAAGGAGCAAATACATTTAGCTCTAGAACAATCAGACTGATCTCAGGTCAAAATAGAATAAGCTATGACGATAAGTTGAGGGAACTAAATGTATTTAGCTGAAATAATAATATATCATTATTATTTATTTCTTAGCAGATGCCCTTATCCAGGGTGACTTACAATTGTTACAAAATATCACATTATTTTTACATACAATTACATTTTTTTACACATTATTTTACATACAATTACCCATTTATACAGTTGGGTTTTTACTGGAGCAATTTAGGTAAAGTACGTTGCTCAAGGGTACAGCAGCAGTGTCCCCCACCTGGGATTGAACCCACGACCCTCTGGTCAAGAGTCCAGAGCCCTAACCACTACTTCATACTGCTGCCCCTAATAAAGAAGAACTAGTGTAGACTTGATTAAAATTAAAGTTCACTATAACCAATACGTAGTTGCACAGAAGCCAGGACCAGAGGACACATAGTCGGAAATGAAGTGGAGACAGACCAAGGACAGAGGGTAGGAGACACTTCTTTACACAGACAAGTGAAGATATAAAATAGGTAAGCTAGCCATGTTCTTAATGCTGAATCTTTGGGATTCTTTAAGACCCAGCATGACACACTTTCGGGATCAATCAGCTTCTAGGAACTGGATGAGCACAGATGGGCTGAATGGCCTCCTCTTGATGGGCTGAATGGCCTCCTCATGATGGGTGGAATGGCCTCCTCTTGATGGGCTGAATGGCCTCCTCTTGATGGGCGGAATGGCCTCCTCTTGATGGGTGGAATGGCCTCCTCTTGATTGGCTGAATGGCCTCCTCATGATGGGCTGAATGGCCTCCTCTTGATGGGCTGAATGGCCTCCTCTTGATGGGCTGAAAGGCCTCCTCATGATGGGTGGAATGGCCTCCTCATGATGGGTGGAATGGCCTCCTCTTGATGGACTGAAAGGCCTCCTCATGATGAGTGGAATGGCCTCCTCTTGATGGGCTGAATGGCCTCCTCATGTTGGGTGGAATGGCCTCCTCCTGATGGGCTGAATGGCCTCCTCATGATGGGTGGCATGGCCTCCTCTTGATGGGCTGAATGGCCTTCTCTTGATGGGTGGAATGGCCTCCTCTTGATGGGCTGAAAGGCCCCCTCATGATGGGTGGAATGGCCTCCTCTTGATGGGCTGAAAGACCTCCTCATGATGGGTGGAATGGCCTCCTCTTGATGGGCTGAATGGCCTCCTCTTGATGGGCTGAATGGCCTCCTCTTGATGGGCTGAATGGCCTCCTCATAATGGGTGGAATGGCCTCCTCTTGATGGGCTGAAAGGCCTCCTCATGATGGGTAGAATGGCCTCCTCTTGATGGGCTGAATGGCCTCCTCTTGATGGGCTGAATGGCCTCCTCTTGATGGGCTGAATGGCCTCCTCATAATGGGTGGAATGGCCTCCTCTTGATGGGCTGAAAGGCCTCCTCATGATGGGTAGAATGGCCTCCTCTTGATGGGCTGAAAGGCCTCCTCATGATGGGTGGAATAGCCTCCTCTTGATGGGCTGAATGGCCTCCTCTTGATGGGCTGAAAGGCCTCCTCAGGCCTCCTCTTGATGGGTGAATGGCCTCCTCTTGATGGGCTGAATGGCCTCCTCTTGATGGGCTGAAAGGCCTCCTCATGATGGGTGGAATGGCCTCCTCTTGATGGGCTGAAAGGCCTCCTCATGATGGGTGGAATAGCCTCCTCTTGATGGGCTGAATGGCCTCCTCTTGATGGGCTGGAATAGGCCTCCTCATGATGGGCTGGAATGGCCTCCTCGAAAGGCCTCCTCATGATGGGTAGAATGGCCTCCTCTTGATGGGCTGAAAGGCCTCCTCATGATGGGTGGAATAGCCTCCTCTTGATGGGCTGAATGGCCTCCTCTTGATGGGCTGAAAGGCCTCCTCATGATGGGTGGAATGGCCTCCTCTTGATGGGCTGAAAGGCCTCCTCATGATGGGTGGAATGGCCTCCTCTTGATGGGCTGAAAGGCCTCCTCATGATGGGTGGAATGGCCTCCTCTTGATGGGCTGAATGGCCTCCTCATGATGGGTGGAATGGCCTCCTCCTGATGGGCTGAATGGCCTCCTCATGATGGGTGGAATGGCCTCCTCTTGATGGGCTGAAAGGCCTCCTCATGATGGGTGGAATGGCCTCCTCTTGATGGGCTGAATGGCCTCCTCTTGATGGGCTGAAAGGCCTCCTCATGATGGGTGGAATGGCCTCCTCTTGATGGGCTGAAAGGCCTCCTCATGATGGGTAGAATGGCCTCCTCTTGATGGGCTGAAAGGCCTCCTCATGATGGGTGGAATAGCCTCCTCTTGATGGGCTGAATGGCCTCCTCTTGATGGGCTGAAAGGCCTCCTCATGATGGGTGGAATGGCCTCCTCATGATGGGTGGAATGGCCTCCTCTTGATGGACTGAAAGGCCTCCTCATGATGAGTGGAATGGCCTCCTCTTGATGGGCTGAATGGCCTCCTCATGTTGGGTGGAATGGCCTCCTCCTGATGGGCTGAATGGCCTCCTCATGATGGGTGGCATGGCCTCCTCTTGATGGGCTGAATGGCCTCCTCTTGATGGGTGGAATGGCCTCCTCTTGATGGGCTGAAAGGCCCCCTCATGATGGGTGGAATGGCCTCCTCTTGATGGGCTGAAAGGCCTCCTCATGATGGGTGGAATGTCCTCCTCTTGATGGGCTGAATGGCCTCCTCTTGATGGGCTGAATGGCCTCCTCTTGATGGGCTGAATGGCCTCCTCATAATGGGTGGAATGGCCTCCTCTTGATGGGCTGAAAGGCCTCCTCATGATGGGTGGAATGGCCTCCTCTTGATGGGCTGAAAGGCCTCCTCATGATGGGTGGAATGGCCTCCTCATGATGGGTAGAATGGCCTCCTCTTGATGGGCTGAAAGGCCTCCTCATGATGGGCTGAATGGCCTCCTCTTGATGAGCTGAATGGCCTCCTCTTGATGGGCTGAAAGGCCTCCTCATGATGGGTGGAATGGCCTCCTCATGATGAGTGGAATGGCCTCCTCTTGATGGGCTGAATGGCCTCCTCATGTTGGGTGGAATGGCCTCCTCCTGATGGGCTGAATGGCCTCCTCATGATGGGTGGCATGGCCTCCTCTTGATGGGCTGAATGGCCTTCTCTTGATGGGTGGAATGGCCTCCTCTTGATGGGTTGAAAGGCCCCCTCATGATGGGTGGAATGGCCTCCTCTTGATGGGCTGAAAGACCTCCTCATGATGGGTGGAATGGCCTCCTCATGATGGGTAGAATGGCCTCCTCTTGATGGGCTGAAAGGCCTCCTCATGATGGGTGGAATAGCCTCCTCTTGATGGGCTGAATGGCCTCCTCATGATGGGCTGAATGGCCTCCTCTTGTTCATACATGTTCCTTGTCCTCTTACAGTATGTTCTTATAAGATAACATGTAGCCACTATACAGTATTTTTGATTTCGATTGTTCAGCCAGGTTATAAAATGTCTTACCTCTTGTTATCAAGAGCAATATTATCACTGCCCGCCCCCCTTCTTCTATGGAAGATTTTTTGGTACTTTGTATTTAATACATACATTTGAAATCTGCAGATATTTCAAAGACAACTATAGAAGTAAAAGTCTAGCTGAATGCAGGCCATGTGATCTACCACACAGTACATGATTAGATATCACGAGGACTATATATACTGTAATATATATATATATAATATATATATACAGTATATATATATATATATATATATATATATATATATATATATATATATATATATATATATATATACAGTATATATATATTGTAACATGTTTGCACAACTCAGGGGTTCGTTGCCCCTTTAAAAACACGACCCAACACACTAGAATGGATTTTTACAGCGCTGGTGCGCTATTTTTAATAATCAAACACAAAACAAAACAAACACAAAATAAACACCTTGCTCTGATGAGCACTAACTACACTTTTCCCAGGTCCCTGACTAACACGCAGGACGGCTAAGCCGTTTACCTGACAAACACCCACAAAATACACTCTTACTTTTAACGTCTGCTTGGAAGCAGAGAACCCTTCTGCCTCTTCTCCTGAGCAGCCGTGATGAAACTGACTGCTCTCTTTATTACCCTGCACCTGGTTTTAATTTAACAATAGCTACCAGGTGCAGGGGATAATTAATAATAAAACAATTAACAAATTCAATTAAACAATAAAGAAAAACAATTAAACTAAACAAATGTGCATTCAAGACATGTTTTCCACGCAGGGAGGCTTTAACCCTCCCTGTTGTGTTACTATATATATATATATATATATATATATATATATATATATATATATATATATATATATATATATATATATACAGTACTGTGCAAAAGTTTTAGGCAGGTGTGAAAAAATGCTGTAAAGTAAGAATGCTTTCAAAAATAGACATGTTAATAGATTATATTTATCAATTAACTAAATGCAAAGTGAGTGAACAGAAGAAAAATCTAAATCAAATCCATATTTGGTGTGACAACCCTTTGCCTTCAAAACAGCATCAATTCTTCTAGGTACACTTGCACAAAGTCAGGGATTTTGTAGGCATATAGTCAGGTGTATGATTAAACAATTATACCAAACAGGTGCTAATGATCATCAATTCAATATGTAGGTTGAAACACAATCATTAACTGAAACAGAAACAGCTGTGTAGGAAGAATAAAACTGGGTGAGGAACAGCCAAACTCAGCTAACAAGGTGAGGTTGCTGAAGACAGTTTACTGTCAAAAGTCGCACACCATGGCAAGACTGAGCACAGCAACAAGACACAAGGTAGTTATACTGCATCAGCAAGGTCTCTCCCAGGCAGAAATTTCAAGGCAGACAGGGGTTTCCAGATGTGCTGTCCAAGCTCTTTGAAGAAGCACAAAGAAACGGGCAACGCTGAGGACCGAGACGCAGTGGTCGGCCAAGGAAACTTACTGCAGCAGATGAAAGACACCATGCTTACTTCCCTTCGCAATCGGTAGATGTCCAGCAGTGCCATCAGCGCAGAACTGGCAGAAAACAGTGGGACCATGGTACACCCATCTACTGTCCGGAGAAGTCTGGTCAGAAGTGGCCTTCATGGAAGACTTATGCCAAAAGCCATACCTCCGACGTGGAAACAAGGCCAAGTGACTCAACTATGCACGAAAACACAGGAACTGGGGTGCAGAAAAATGGCAGCAAGTGCTCTGGACTGATGAGTCAAAATTTGAAATATTTGGCTGTAGCAGAAGGCAGTTTGTTCGCCGAAGGGCTGGAGAGCCGCATATCTAATGAGTGTCTACAGGCAACAGTGAAGCATGGTGGAGGTTCCTTGCAAGTTTGGGGCTGCATTTCTGCAAATGGAGTTGGGGATTTGGTCAGAATTAATGGTCTCCTCAATGCTGAGAAGTACAGGCAGATACTTATCCATCATGCAATACCATCAGGGAGGCATCTGATTGGCCCCAAATTTTTTCTGCAGCATGACAACGACCCCAAACATATAGCGAAAGTCATTAAGAACTATCTTCCGCGTAAAGAAGAACAAGGAGTCCTGGAAGTGATGGTATGGCCTCCACAGAGCCCTCATCTCAACATCATCGAGTCTGTCTGGGATTACATGAAGAGAGAGAAGCAACTGAGGCTGCCTAAATCCACAGAAGAACTGTGGTTAGTTCTCCAAGATGTTTGGGCCAACCTACCTGCCGAGTTCCTTCAAAAACTGTGTGCAAGTGTACCTAGAAGAATTGATGCTTGATGCTGTTTTGAAGGCAAAGGGTGGTCACACCAAATATGGATTTGATTTAGATTTTTCTTCTGTTCACTCACTTTGCATTTAATTAATTGATAAATATAATCTATTAACATGTCTATTTTTGAAAGCATTCTTACTTTACAGCATTTTTTCACACCTGCCTAAAACTTTTGCACAGTACTGTATATATATATATATATTGTGAAAGAACTCACCCACTCGGGTTCGTTGCCCCTTTAAAATCACGACCCAACACACAGGAACCTAATCTAACTGGCAGGACGGCTAAGCCGTTTACCTGCTTAACACCACCAAAATACACTCTTTTAATGACTGCTTGGAAGCAGAGAACCCCTTCTGCCTCCTTCTACTGAGCAGCCCTGAGCAGACTAGCTGCCTCTCTTAAATACCCTGCACCTGGTTCTAATTTGACAATATTTACCAGGTGCAGGGGATAATTACTAATAAAACAATTAACAAATTAAATTCAACGACAAAGCAAAACAATTAAACAATAAACCAAAACAAATGTGCATTGCGCACATGTTTTCCACGCAGAGCGGCTTTAACCCTCTCCCTGCTGTCTCACACATCCCGCTGTCTTACAATATATATACACTACTGGTCAAAAGTTTTAGAGCACCTCCATTTTTCCAGTTTTTATTGAAATTTACGCAGTTTAATGTCTCAATGTACTCTGAAATTAAAGCATAGAACAAATAAACAATTGGAGATAAAAAAAAAAAATCATTGAATCGTTTTGTTTAACAAACTTTAATCTAAATTTTTGACTCATCAAAGTAGCCACCTTTTGCAGATATAACAGCCGAACACACTCGTGGCATTCTTTCTACAATGGAAATCAAATATTGTTAGGAAAGTTCTTCCCAACACTGTTGCAGAAGTTCCCACAAATGTGTTGCACTTGTAGGTTGCTTTGCTTTCACCCTTCTGTCCAGTTCATCCCAAACCAGCTCGATGGGGTTTAAGTCTGGAGACTGTGCTGGCCATTCCATGATTTGAAGCCTACCGCCTTGTTCTTTTCTTCTAAGGTAGTTCTGACATAGCCTGGAGGTATGTTTTGGGTCATTATCTTGCTGTAGGATGAACCCCTGACCAACTAGGCGTATACCAGAGGGTATTGCATGGCGCTGCAAAATGCTGTGGTAGCCGCTTTGGTTCAGGGTGCCACTCACTCTGTGCTAGTCGCGACTCTGATCCAGCAAAGAGCCCCAGACCATCACGCTTCCTCCTCCATGTTTGACAGTTGGTGTCACACACCGAGGAACCATCCTTTCGCCTACTCGACGGCGTACAAAAACCTTGCATGTGATGAACCAAGATTTCAAATTTTGATTCATCAGTCCATAAGACCTTCTTCCAGTCTTCAGCAGTCCACTGGCGGTGCTTCATGGCCCAGGCAAGCCTCTTTTTCTTATTTTGCCATCTTAGCAATGGCTTTCTTACTGCCACTCGACCTGTCAAACCTGCAGCTCGAAGTCTTCTTCACAGTTGAAACTGAGACTTGCTTACTTCGACCAGTGTTAAGCTGTGCTTGAAGCTGTTGTCCTGTGAGCCGCCTATCACGCAAGCTGTTGACTCTCAGAAACTTGTCTTCTGATTCTGTTGTGGCTTTGGGTCTGCCAGACCTCTTCCTGTCAGAGTTTCCTCCAGTTTCCAAGTGCCTTTTGATGGTGTAGGAAACTGTACTCACTGACACCTTGGCTTTCTTTGCAATTTCTCTAAAGGAAAGACCTACACTTTTAAGGGTTATAATGGTCTGTCTGTCTTCCTTTGTTAATTGCCTTTTTCTCGCCATTGTGATAGCAATATACTACTTCCTGCAGTACAATACTGTCCAAATAATGCTTAAGAGGGTGTAGTAACACAGTCTGTTCCAACACTGCTTTTATACAGACAGAAGTTGGGACACCTGTAGGAATTGTTAGCATCAACTTTCAAGGCTTAATTTACTTCCATTGCTGCAGAACAGCTGTAAGTTGTTAACCCATTACTTGTTCCCTGAAAAAGGCCTTTTTGTATAACTCTGAAATGTACATTATTTTTCAGTTTTTGGTAACCTAAACTTTTTTTTTAACCTCTGGCATTTTACCGCTTACCTTTGTACCATTTCAGGTTATTCACTGGACTTGAACTGCTTAAATTTCAATAAAAACTGGAAAAATGGGGGTGTTCTAAAACTTTTGACCGGTAGTGTATTTATATATAGTCAATTTAAATATACACACACTCATTGAAATAATATTGAAATACGTGGAATACATGTGGTCCCTATAAACATTACTTAAATATTTATGTTTACAAAACGTTTAGTTTACAATTGCATTTGTTCTGCTTTTTGTTCACCCAAAAATGGACTGACCACAAAAAATGGAGAAGAAGAAGCACTCTCCTGCACAGTTTAAAGAGAAAAATCTTGGCAAAACTGATACCAAAACGTTCTGCATTTTCTAAATCCGGAGGCAATTTCTTTAATAGGGGTAATAGTCTACCACGCGGCATCCAAGTCAAAATAAACCATTAAAGAATTCCGAATATCGAACACGTTTCAGAAAGAGAATGAAACAAAAAGAGAATTTCTCAAATGCTATAGAATTCCAAAAATGCTTGGAGAGTACCTTGGAGCTGAACGAAAGGGTGTCCGATGTGTGACAGGCGCTGTCTGTAATGTGATCCCTGCTCTTGATGTGAATGAGGTAATATTGCATTAGGATAAACTAAGGGGTGTGAATAGCGATTAAGCAATTATAACGCACACAGGAACCTGGTGTGTTCAATGGCAAGTGATTACTTCAGTTTTTTAGTATTTCATGTTTTTTTTAAATTTTTTTTAATTTTTATGAAACATTTACCTATCGAATAGCCTACACTAAACGGATGTTTTTATACGTAAACTATTGAATAGCCTACCCATAGATAAACGGGTATTGTGAAAATTTTGTGATACTTCTGCATCAGGTTACTGTGTCTATGCTTCAAGATACTTCATACTACTGCACTATATTGAAATAACTCTGCGTACAAACTACAGTATATCTCTGTCAGTACACAATAAACCATACATACTAGTGTTGTGTAAAACAACTTTATGAAATATATTGTATTTGTTATCAGATTAACGGGGGCCTATTTATTTGTTAATTCGTTTTCATTGAGTAATTGTTTATTTATTATGAAATCATGTAATAAACGTATATTGTAAAATACTCTTAGGGGGACATTATTGGAACATCTAGTACTGTAAGTACTGTAGCCTATGTATTTATACATCGGCAAAGCAGTAGGCTTTTTATGTAGCCATAGACTAATGAATCTAAATGTAAGTAACGTGTAACTCTATGTTCAACTCATCCATAACGACCGTTATCTTTAGTAGATTTGTGTTTGTAAAATATATAACAGTGTGTGAGTGCAGCGCTCCAGAAATAGCTAGATGTCTTTAGGACCTAGTAGGACCTAGTGGAGTTGCTGAGTGTGAACATCTCTGAAAGGGGGGGGTGTGTGGGGGCTGTCAATCACAGTGAAAGTGACAGGAGTGGGCAGTACCCGCTGACACTTCGTACCATCAGAGGGGGATATTTAACTTGGGATTTAGTTCGGATCGCAACAGAGAGACGCATACACACACTCAGTGTGCACAAACATAGCAAAGGAGAGCGGATCTCAAAGCTCTTTACACAGAAGCTACTGTACCAGCAATCAAGAGGATAAAAGCTCCCCCGGGGATTGGCACAAACACTGACCGACCTAGAGGCTCCTCAACTCGGATTGCAGTCTGGACATGCACCGATGGCATTGCTCCTAACTTTTGGATATTGAACCCAGGCAAGAATAAAAGGTCATCTATCTCACAGAAGGGGGTATCGTTTTCTGCTAGGAATAAAATGACAATATTTTATTCCGAAAACAAGAATGGCAAGCACTTCAGCTTGTAATTCCATGGATATTGAGCATAGCATTTGCTTTTGCGGTTTTTGAAGAAATATCTGTGTATACTATTATTATTTGAAAACGTCACATCTTTGACTATTGCTGGAATTAACTCGTTTTGGAGAAAAAATAAAGTATCTACCCAGGGAAAGTTGTTTTCCACCGCATTATTTTGGGACAAAAAAAGTCTATACTAACAATTTCGTGGGAACATTTGTAAAACCACGGATCACTTATGAAAATAAGCCTGGGGCTGGTTAAAAACGTGTTGGATTTTCTTTGCTATTTATTACATAATATCTGAAAAATAAAAAACAAAACAAAACAAACATCTTATTTCTCGATTCTGGGATTTTGTTTGTTGGTTTTTGTGCCTCAAACTTCTTTGCCCTCTGAAATCTTTACTAAGAGAGAGTGCTGTAACCCAGCTTGCTGTTTCGAAACCGTGTGACACTATAAAGCGCGAAACGTTTTTTTAAAGACTTTTTGTGCTTTTGATTTGGATGTAGGTTCGTTTTTTAATTTTTTTTTACTGGGCAACACGGATCTATAGAAGAACATTTCATTCCAGGCTGCAATCCCACGCCAGCCCCTGTCACCCAGTCTAGACAATTTGTCGTGACTTTGAGTCCAAGTGTAACCATGGCGACCATCAGAAGCCCTATTTGAATTTTGGAGAAAAAGAGTAAAAAGCAAGCGAGAGGAGAGAGAGAGAGAGAGAGAGAGAGAGAGAGAGAGAGAGAGAGAGAGAGAGAGCGAGAGAAGGTTTTTTTTCATTCAGCGGTGGTAGGAGCCTAATTGGTTTGCAGACCCCACTATACCAGGAGCCTGGGACAGAGTGGAAAAAGTTGGAAGCGCACAGCGAGTCTTGTGGTCCCTAAAAAGAAAGACCTCAAGTCCATGTCATTCAAACCCGCAGCGATCTATTAACAGTATCGCCTTGCCTCGGCTTTGACTTTGCCTATTTATGAAATCTCCCGGCTCCACATTTCAGAGTGTATAGAATCTGCAGAAAATAAATCAATACATCCTCGCGCAAAAAAAGAAATAAACAGTTTTTTTTTGTTTGTTTGTTTAGTCATTTTAGCATGGGTTTTTCACAAGCGCTTCTCGTCTGCGCTTTGGTCTCCTTCCATTCAGGCGCCTGTCAGCCCTATCTCCGGCTCCGACCTTCCCCTAGTGATAAGCTACCGGTCATCGATATTATCGAGCACCCCGACCCGGAGTACGACCCCCGGGAGCAGGACCTCAATGACAGGACTCTGAGGAAAAAACTGGGGAGCAACTTTGACCCCAACTTTATGTCCATCAGCACTCCTGTCCAGGTCAACCTGTCAATACAAGACATACACCCGAAGCTCAGGGTGGCGGGACCGATGCCTAACGACATTAAGAAGCTGGACCTTTCTGAAACTCCGTACGGGATGCGGGTGAAAATTGGCAAGAAAGCGCGGAGGAAATTCCTGCAGTGGCTGTGGACGTACACTCACTGCCCCGTGGTCTACACCTGGAAGGACCTAGGGCTCCGGTTTTGGCCTCGCTACATCAAGGAAGGGAATTGCTTAAATGAACGCTCTTGTTCTTTCCCAGAGGGGATGTTTTGTAAACCAGTCAAGTCAGTTACCAAGACTTTCCTCCGGTGGTACTGTCAAGGATTCTTAAGACAAAAATACTGTACGTGGATACCTGTTCAATATCCAATCATTTCAGAATGCAAGTGTTCATGTTGATTTCCTCTTTTTTCTCGGGGGAAGGGGAGGTGGGGGGGATGTTGGAAAATTCTATTGCACTGTATTTTTTTTTTCAGAACAGAGATCAACTATAGTGTTGCTGAGAAGGGCACTATAGCGAAATCTATTTTTATATATAGCATTCTAATAAAAGTATCAACCTTGTACATATTTTTTTAAAGATGCAGCTAAAGTTTTTTTTGTAAAGGAACAGGACCATATGACCTAACCCAAGATTCTTTTTTGAAAGAACGTAGCACTTCAAATCGAAGCTTGTTTTATTTTAAAGAAGAGAGGAGAGTGACCTCCGCAGCTTGTATACTGACAGTATTGATGGACACAACCCTTTTTTTGCAGATGCTGCCTAGATTGTTTTGTATTATATTAATAACAATTAAAAGAAAGTTGAGGATAAAAAAAAGTATAAAAGGGGTGGACTCAGCTTTTGGATACAGTGTAGTATTTTAGAGAAGTAAAAAAAATCTGTGTTCAATTTATTTATTATTTTAACGATTGTAAGTATAGATAACAAAGAAAAACTAGATTATACCAGTAATTATTGGAGATGTCTACTTGAATATTTCTAAAAATAAATAAATAAATACATAAGTAAATAAATAATGAAACATATCAGGTGTAAATATAAAGGTTACACGCTTTTAGCAATAAAAATCTATCTCTGAACAATCGGACTTTTTGTCTGTGAAGCAATCGTTTTTTGTATGTTAATTTTGTCTTTTTTACAGGTGTCTAAAGTAGTAGACGCTAAGGTAAGTCCTTAATATTGAGAATTAAAAGGTGACGTATCCATGGAAACGAACTGCTTACAAATATGGAATGCACTGTCTAACGTTTTGCCTGGGTTTTATTGAATACACATATTTACAAGCCCCGTCTGTCATACAAATCGGTGCTGGAATCAATTTGTAGTGCAATGAAGTGATGGGACGGAATTGCCCGCCCAGAGGTGAACGTTTTAAGTAACTTCACTAGCAAGTCGTGTCAGGGTGCCAAAGGTGTAACATAGTAATCTGTAACTCTGTAAATTGGTAAACAGTAGAAACGCTGAGCGCCAACCTTCTCTGGTGGAAATGACCCGCCGTGACTGACAGTACTTGGTAAAATATTGCGAGCACCCTGTATTCCATCTAAATCGAGTATGCGTGCGTAACATTATTGTGCATTGATTTGATTGTGGATAACCATTTCAAGAATGCTATTTATACCAGTTGTGCAACGGCTAAATAAGAAATGCTATTTCGTTATTTTAGTCTGCAATGTATTATAAACCACCCCATCAAAAAATCCTATTAAATTTTCAAAATAAATGGCCTGTCCACAATGGAAACAGCGTGTATGCTTATTGCATCAATTCCAGCACCAGTTTTTGATCTTAAATTCTTTATTTTCTATTAAAACAGAAAGCAGGGGTAAATTACGCCTATTTAATCTAACTGCTTTTTTTTCTTTTTTTTTTACAAGTCTGTGATCGTTATTAGCTTAGTCACTTGCTGTGTGGTGTTTTTATGATAGAAACACAGGAGTTATTTGAGAGAGAGAGAGAGAGAGAGAGAGAGAGAGAGAGAGAGAGAGAGAGAGAGAGAGAGAGAGAGAGAGAGAGAGTGGGGGTGAGTCCTGGGCGCTTTCCCTGTTGTCTGTCTTGTTTGGAAGGCTCAGGGTTCTTGGAACCTCCGCGCGACTCCAGGCGCCGCTCAGCCGCCGCCCCCTCTCGACTGAACAGAAAGGGGTACTTGAAAAAATGTAACCCTTTCACTTCTGCCCGACGTATAACTTTTCCACCGCCGCCAGTCAACACATTAGGGTATTATAATCAAGTCTGCACGAAAAGCTCGTTACAAAGACCAGTTTAAGTGAATTAAAAACAACCTTTGCATTTATAACCGTAATGTTTTTGAGGTTGGGTTAATATAATTCAAAACGCGATTTAACACTTACAGAAAGACACGTTTGTAAAGTTTGTTCATTTCTTTTTATTTTTTTTTAACTCTACTGGCACTGTGGTGTTATTTGTGCAGAGTCTGTATAAAAACAGCAACATTATTCCTAAAAAAAAGTTAACCCCCTCACTGCCCCATAATACCATAGTCTGATTGAGTTTTACACATGCTTTCCATATCGCAATCCTTCTGCAGGCTGTGTTAGTACACCTGGCATTGTGTTGAGCTGTTTTTAAGCCTTGCTTTGCAACTAAATAAATTATTTAACCCCTTCAGTATCAGCTCTCTATTCAGGAAACCTGTTGTCATTGGGACAGTTGGTTTATAACTAAATATAATTATTTTGGTAGCGCTTTATAATAAGGTCCAGCAATAAACACTTTATTAACCCTTTATAAATGATGAATAAAGAGTATATAAACTATGAACAGACAGGTTATAAATATTTATAAAGAACCTTATTAGCGCTATAATTAATGCTTTATCAGGTCTACTGATAAACATAGGCGTACATGCATACATCTGTCTATACATATCATTGACCATAGTTGTAGTCTAAAACAAAATCCAAAAAAATACATATAAAGCATGGTTCTTTACAAAGAAAGTCGTATTGATTGTGGGTTAAGCGAGCAAATGTTTGCCAGTCCTTAAACCACTGAAAGTTTGTCTTTTATTTCTCCTGACTGAATCCGAAGCTGTGACCATGTCCCCTCTCTTTGCCAGGTGTAATTTGTAAAGTATTTTTCCAGTTGTGAGATAACTAAAGCAGTGGCGGAGCACAGATTGAGTGTCTCCTGCAGGATCCGTCCACAAACGAGCATGCGATAATAATGTGACTTACTCCTTTAAATGTTTTCTTCTCAGGAGCAACTGATCAAAGCAAAACTAGGGAGATGTGGAAACATATTTTGAAAAGGGTAGTCCCTGAATCAGTGGGGAGGATGGGAGACAGTGAAACTGACAACAGGTGTTTAAAGTTAAATAAACATTTTGTTTTACATTTTAGCTCAACCTGGCAGAGAGTATTTGCAATTCCTAGTCTTCACGACTGAGGTTTGGTGCTCTTCGTCATCAGCCTGGATTCCCCTGCTCTGTCCTGGCTTACACTCTTACCCTGTCTTACATACACCAAATCTTCAGCTTTCAATCTCCTGAAACAGTATCCATAAATAAGGGCTTTTTAGGTCATCAATCGTCTCACAAAGGTTAGAGAGAGTGAGACGAACCTTCTACACCTGTGCAAGCTTCCCTGCTGATAACAAGATGCATTGGGTTACTTAATTAACCACAAATGGAACAATAATACAAAACAACCAATTTTCAAAAGATCCAATACTACATAAATATAATACAATTACAGCATGTTTCCAATGCATCTCGTTAACATCAGCAATTACTGAACCAGCAACCCATAACGCATTGTCAGCAGAGATGCTGCACAGGTGGAGAAGGTGAGACTAATAATCAAATTGGCCTCTCTAACTTTCATTCTCACAGCATTGGCGCCTAAAGCCCTTGTGGGATACTGAACTGAGATGAATTGAAATGGTCTTCAGCAGCTCGGCTTGTGATAATGAACTCTGTGCTTTTTAAGTTTTAATGATGTGTTGAAAAACAGAAGACAAGAACTGACACGTGGGTAAGAGGATAGTGTATTTTTTGCAATTCTTTCCATTCTGCCGACTAATTGATATTACTAATGTACTGTTTAAGGTTTGTAAACATGTCACCAGGGGTGGCCAAAGTTGGCCTTTCCATTCCTGGTCTTTGTTCCAACCCTGTTCTAAATTGCGTAATTGGACCAATTAAACCTCCATCCAGACCCTGAAGTAGTTAAACATTTTATCTGTTAAATCTGAAGTGGCAAGGTCCTACAGGACTGTGCTTGGAGATTGGCAACACAAGAAAAAGGGGACCAGTGATTATGTTACTGATAAGAATGTGCCAATCTGTATGCTATTGATTAAGGCAGATATAAAAAGCTAATGACAGAGGGGTAGAGGGGGAGGCTGAAGGACAAATACGAGAGCCTTGACTATAGTGTTCATGCTATTCCTGAAGTCTGTGCCGAGAAGTGGTTTGATGTTTAAATGCGATATGACTGGGCATATGGATTCAATCACGCAGTCTTATTCCCATGACAAGATTGTCACATGACTCTCGGTGCTGTAAAAGTGAGATTCTTTCAATGTGCAGGCCAGGGCTGCGCCTGATGCTTGGCAGGCCAAGGGGAGAATTGTATTGCTTCACAGTAAATAGTCTGTAAACATGTGGATGCGATTTTCAGAACCCTGCACCATTTTGGAAATGTTTACATTTTTCTGTGCGTGCGTTCGGTGAACCCTGCCATTTCCAACATATTTCCATTAGCCTATACATCAGAATTGTGCAAATAATGTCTGAGACTCTATTAGCAACTGAATCAAATTAGACGAACCACATGAGCCTCTATAGAATTCTAATAAATAGTAGTTATTATTTGGCTAAATACGCCATTGACTAACCACAAAATGAAACGTATATCATTCATTGCCCTTAGATGGTCGTACATCAGTTACAGTACATTATATTGTATTGTATTGTACAGAAGAACATGAGAAGATTTATGAATGACAGGAGGCCCATCAATGCTCGTCTGGTTCCTAGTAGCTTATTGATCCCAAGTCGAGTCTTAAAGGATCCCAGCGATTCAACATCAACGACATGGCTTGGTAACGCATTCCATACTCTGTGTGAAAAAGTGTCTCTTATATTCTGTCCTGTCTCCACTGCACTCAGTCCTGGTTTCTGAGTTTAAAGCACAGACTTTGTCCACTCCTTTTAAAAAGACAGAGGTCTTTGGGAGAGGTGAGGGGGGAGGGGGAGAGGGTTAGGGTGGGATAGTGGTAGTGGTGGTGGATTTCCAAACAGATCCCTAACACAATGGAGTAGGAAATTCCTGGAATAACCTTGGAACACCTTAAAGGAAGCCTTTGGATTTATTAGTGTCAACAGGCAGACACAAAACCCCCAGGAACTGCAAGGGAGAGGGGCTTCTTTGTCTCGCTTGCTTTGTCAGAATTAATCAAGGCGCCTCGTCAACACTCCTGAGGTATTAAACCTAATTAGGAGATGACAAGCGAGATAAGGGGAAGGTAAGGTAGGAGGAGGAGTTGACGCCCCTGGTTTGAGTTACCTTAAGGGGTCTATAATACACTTGTTTGGTCCTTGGAGAGATTAGCTACTGAGTTCTAAAGCATTGATGGCACAAAGCAGTCTGACCACTTTGTTTAGAAGAAACTTGCACTGTTCTATAAACGCCTGGGAAAACCTTGCTCTCCTTGCTAATCAGGACACTATAAAGTTATATTGACACATCATTAGTGATCTCTATTGATGTCCTAAACAGTTCTCAACAACCTGTGATCTGTTTAGGCAAAGTTTCTCTTCTCGGTTTTCTTTTCTTTTAAAAATAAAAATAATAATAAAAATAAATAAATATATTGAAGAAGGACCCCCCAGCTGAAAATTGAAGATCACAATCAAGAAATACACAAGTGTAAAAGGATGTTATTTTATTTTAGTTATGTTATTTTAGATGTTATTTTATAAGAGAGTTTTCCTAGGGACCCCCTGGGCAGCCTTGGAGGACGCTCAGGGTTTCCGGACCCCAGTTTGAAAAGCTTTTTCTTAAGAGAGCTACAGCAGTGTGCAAATATATTAGAACACTTCAAGATTTGTGATTGATATCCTATACCTACCTGCATGGAAACCCCTGGGTGTGAGAATTTCACATTCCTGTTGGTAATCTGTGATATAGAAACAATAGGCACTTGTGTGAAAATGTTTGATCACTTTGTGCTTTAATTAGGCATCTTAAAATTGCCTATTTTGACAATTTTTCAAAATTTTCAGTTCAAGTGGTTTGATTTCATATGCACAACACATCACAACTACATAATCAATAGGGTGTTTTAATACATTTGCACATGACTGTATATTTCGTTCCTTACCTGTTAAAAAGCCTGCTATGTGTGTTGTATGATATATGGCTGTTTGTGCTTTATTTACCAGACTAATTAACTAACGATAGCAGGGACTGCTTTTGAAAATGTGAGAGTGTCCAGTTGTTAGTTCAGTTAAATGGAAAATCTCTATACAAAATCCCAGTTTTTCTAGAAGTAAAGCTACAGTGGTCATTTCTTTTTTAAAACCACCCATTTCAGAAATTTAGCTTTTAGACATGGTTGAAAAATGATATTTTTGCAGGAATAGTTAGTAAGCCTGGTAACAACGGGGAATAAGAGAACACACACAATAAGATATTAAACAGGTAAGACTATCTATTCACAGCATCTGGGTGTGGTATTTGTTCTTGAATTTACCCTCCAAAATGTTTTTTTTTTAATGATGACATTAATTATGCACAGGATCATTCTGCACAGCGATCATAATGTTCTAGTAAGGGGTTTCTTAGAAGGATGTCTACCATTTTGTTCACCTCAGTACAGAAATACATTGTAGAAAGATTTGGCAAGTCTAAAAGGTATGAGGGTAAAAAGTGTATAAAATCAGGAGTTCCACCATCAATGCAAGTTGGAGAGATCAAGCGATACTCACTGGGGCTGACAGAGTCCCAATTGAAATGGGCTTGATCTCTATCTGCTGCTGATGGAAATGAATGAGTCAGATTTTCATTTCCTTTCAAGTGGGTCCCAGTGGTAAATGAACATGTGGCCTTACACACAATGCGGTGTTCAGACAGTGAGCTAGTTTACCTCTGGAGACCTAGGTTCTAATCTGGCTGCTCAGGTCAAAATTGAAATGAGCTTGGGGGGTCTGAATCTGGCCCCTGGTAGACAGTATAATCCGCATCACAGAACGAACACAATTCATCCAGACCCTGCTTGAAAAAGGCCCAGGACTGAATGGCAGGCAGGGGGGGTTGAGGTCAGGTTTGAGTTGCGCTCTTATGCTGGTACTGTAAAGTACTAACTATTGCCATTGTCCCTCACCTACAAAAAGCACTATATTCACACACACACACACACACACACACACACACACACACACACACACACACACACACACACACACACACTTTTAGTACTGTGATGTTTTGAAACATGTTTGGTGACAGGTTGGTGATGAGAAAGTTTTGAAAATGTCTTAATCCTTGTTTGTTGACTCTTGTTTTTTTTGTTTTGGTGTGGATTTGTTTGTTTGGTTGTGAATGTTGCTGTCGACAGCAGAGGCCTCTTCAAACAACACTAGGTTCCACGGGAGCTCTACTGGTTAAACCTTTGAATAAATAAACACTAACAATGAAGCAGCAAAGAGAGCCTCTGTGTGGAGACTTGACAGGGATGAGGGACTGACAGCTCTGGAAACCCCTGTCTGTCTGTCTGTCTGTCTGAATTCAGAGCCTGGGAAAAGTGATGGGCTGACAGGCCAATCATCAACATCGTAACTACTGCAGTACATTGGGGGGGGGGGGGATACAGCACTGAAATCTGAAGTGCTCAATTAAGTGTACAAAAAAACAAAACAAAAGCACCAACAAAACCAAAACACACAAGGGTCTTTCAGGGGAAAAGAAGGGCATTCTTTTTGGTCTGCCAAGGAATTTCTTAAACAATCACCAGCGACAAAGAGAAGTGGTCGAAACGTGTAGCTTGCCTGTCATTGGACAATCAGGACCTATTATTTAATAGAGAGAAAAATCAGGGACCCATTGAGTTTTCCATGGGATTTCAGACACCAACAAAGCCAGGGATTGTGTTCTGTAGTGAGGGGAGTTGAGCTCTCTTAAAGGGCAGCTTGGTACGGATATGAAATATCACAGTTAACTGTACAATTTACTTCATTTCACTTTGTATCATTTTCAATCATTACAATCTATGACACTTTAAAACGCAGAAGAGCTCTCAAACATGTCTTCTCAGCGTTGTTGTAGGGTTACACTAAAAATACGTTCCTGCTGTCACAAACCCCATTCCCGATGAGCACTGTGCTGTTCCGGTGACTGCCCTCCCCTCCCTCTGCAGGCAGGTTCATTGAGGTCTCAGTCTGGCGAACGGTTAGTAAAGCATTCTCGGGCAGGTTGATTGAGCACAACACAAAGCCAAGGAATATGCTACTATTTCTGCATATGTTTAAGTAAACCTAATAATACAATAAATACACATCTGATATAAATATCTTCACTTTTTTGAACCAGCAGATTTGTATGTAACTTACACTTTTCTGTAGAGTTTCCCGTCTGGCTTTTCAGCTTTGCAGTCTCCCGGAGAGACGCAAGACCACGATAGTATACTCTATTCTTTTTGGCAGTGCAAGAACGTTCAGTTCAATTGGTCTAATAAAAAATTCTGTCTGTGCCTTTTTGAAATTTGTGGTTAAAAACATTTACCAAAACAATACATTTTTGTTGCATTTTTGCCATACAGTAAACCATACTATTTCAATTGACCTCTCCCATTTATTCAGTTCAAATCTTATTTATTTATTTATTTATTTATTTATTTACATTTATATAGCAGCTTTCATCACAAGGACCTCAAGGTGCTTTACAACTTTTTACAAAACTTAAAAGGCAAAGATAATTGCTATAAAACAGTTAAAAAAACAGTCTAAAATGATATATAGTCAGGGATAAAATTATGGTAAAAAAGCCATTTTATAAAAATGGGTTTTCAATGCTGTTTTAAAAATAGAAAGATTCCCTGCTTTTTTTGACTGAAGATGGCAGAGCATTCCACAACATTGAGGCTTTCCACATCCTTTGCTGTTTCACGATGTATTCGCTTGACAACGTCACACAGTCATGACTGTAGAGTCGATTTTCACATGCATGTAAACCCAGCCAATGAGACTCAAATGATCAATTTGGATCAAAAGCATTGCAGTATATGACGAAACAACAATAGGACACCAATTAAAATCAGTGCAGGCTAAAATGCACAGTTCCTATCAATGGGAACGATTAAAGAAAATAACACTTACTCACCTGGGAGAGCCGCCAACACCAATTTACTAACCAACTTCCAAAAAGCCCACATGATAAACATTTCAGTAGATGTCTGTTCTTTCTTATGGCTGATTTTCTAGCAGTTGTCCTTGTAGCCATCTCATACCCATCAAATCCAATGGGGATACTTAATCTCTAAATAAAGAGACATATTTTGGAATTCAAGGAGCTGGATGCAGTTGGTCTGGCCTGGCGTATATTTTACAACAATAATGTAAGTTATGGGTTAAGTGTGACACCCAGTGGCAGTTTTAGGAACTGCAGCCTAAAAACAATATTCAATATTAGATCCCTCAAAGAAGGGTACTCTTAGATATACACTGTTGACCACTTTACTGACACATGTATATAATATTGTATTGAGCCGTCATTTGTCCTTTACACAACGTTGCATAGACTCCACAAGCACAAGGTGCTGGACGGTGTCTCAAGGGATCTATTCAGTCATTAATATTTCGGACTTGACAAGCCTCACTGTGCCTCTGTCTGTCACTAACTGTTTATGGCCACTGCTGTTTAACTGTCCCTTTGTTTTGTCATTGCTGATCCAGTCTGGTGATTCTTCAAGCAGCTGAATCAAAATGATGTCCTTGTTGCTGTGGCACCTGCTCCACGTGCATCCACAAGCACTCCTCTTTCAAAAGCAGCTAGCTCATACCCCTTTCTGGTGGACTGCTGGGGTGAGTATGACACCCAGTGGTCATGTGAGAAACTGCAGCACCCCATCCTGACCTGAACACCCCCTGACTCCCATCCAGTCCAGGGCCTCTCTGTCAAGAGGAGACTCAGTTGTGTTGCACAATCAGAAATACCTTTTTTGATATTGACAATCAAATCACTGATGTCAAAAATTCCATGTTTTGATATCGGTAATTCAATTGCTGTTATCAAGAACCATTTTTAGATATTAAAAGTAGAATTTTTCTTTTGAAGAATACCATTTTTGATATACGTAATTCTACACTTGTCATCTGAGATCAAGAATTCTATTTCATAAATCAGAACTATAATTCTTGGTATCAAAAATTCAATTCTTGATATCAAACATACAGTTGTCGATGTCAAGAATAGTTAGTATTTTTGACTTGTAGTCTTTTTGTCACCTTCAACAACTGTGCAAACTTCCCTACAATGAATGGGGAACACCTTATGAATAATGCCTTTTGTTAGCAGCAGCAATTAACTCAACTAACCAATCATGTTGCAATTGTCAATAGAGAAAGCAACTTGATAGCCATGGCTTTGACATACTGTATAACACTACTTTTATTTGTGTTGTTCTCCCTGTTTGGTGATAGAGGGCGCCAAACCGCAATGCTAATGAAACCTGGACCAGGTATATAAATAATTACAATACTAGGGAAGGGGGAGTGCTTCATGAATACAGGCCACATCGTAACTTCTCCTATAAGTCAAACCTTGGCATGAGCTTTAACTCTTTTAAGCCAGTCATGATGTCTATGTGTATATAGGCCAGAAATCTTTCACATGGTTCGCACAACTGAACCACACCGACATTCACATCAACTCCGACTGGAACTAGAACTGAACACTCTGTACTAAATGCGAGGCACGCCCATTTAGTGGAGTGGTTAACTACAGGCTTAGATACCGTAATACTCTTTGTATGAACTCCGACTAGACACCTGAGTTCATTACAATTTGACCATCCTCCTGCGTGGAATAAGTAGAGTATTCCATGAAGTATCCTCTGTGTACTGTACAAACTGGTGCTGCTGCCTCTCCCTTGATACTAGCTACTTACAGGGAATGAATGAGATCTGCATCTGGTATGGTCCTCGTAAATAAAGTGATGCTACCAAACAATAAAATAAAACAAGGCAACGTATTAAATTATTTCTGCAGGAGCCACTCTCCACAGCGTAGCAAACTGCCGTAAAGTGAGCATGCTATTCCAGTTTTGTGGTAAAGTAGGATGGGTGCATATTTTTTTAGATTTCAACAACAAACAAAAAAATGGGTTATTATTAAAAATTTTTACCTAACTTAAACATATCTAAAATTAAAATATATAAAAAATGATTTAAAACGTGTAGAAATGCTTTTTTAAGCACCAAATCCTGCTACCCTTTTCTTCTCGGCGGCCATCTTGGATTTAAGTGTTGCACCCTACTGACTTTACGTAAAGTGAGCACACTCTGAATTTGTGAGAAGGGTATTGCTGCAGAACACAGACTTGCACTGCGTAGGTCTTCTATATAGTCACTGTAAGTCGCCTTGGATAAAGGCGTCTGCTAAATAAACAAATAATAATAATAATAATAACAAGATAGTCAACTCCGCCTTGCCTTGCTCTATCTTTACAAAGGTACCACCAAATGTTCCTGTCAGGACACTGCACTCTGATTGGTTAATAAAACAATTAATAATCATCTCCCAGCACCAAAACCCTAAACGTAAGGTCAGTTTCCTATACTGCAACCATTACACATCTAAAGTAGTTCATGTTTGGCCGTGAATAAGCGTTTTTGTTACTTAAAAAAAAAAGTGAGCGGAGGTGCTGACTTCCTCAGTTGACCTGACAGGAACATTTCATGATACCTCTGTAAGCACTGCTTTTCTTGTCCCTGTCGAACCGGTGCATCATGGGAATCCAACGAGTTCCGGTACCGAACCCCCCCCCCCCCCCATCTGTATAATGTAATATCTGCCTTATTTCCTTTTCCAAGCCTTCTATTTTTAAAACCATTGCATCTTTAAGCACGATTCACCTGGATTTATATAGAGACACCTCTCCTTAACACATACGTGTTATTATTTCTACGATGTTTTCACCTGGCCTGACAAGAGCTCTTTATCACCGCAGTGCTGTCATGCATATTCATGAGCAGTCAAGACTGGGGCGTGGTTTGGTTGTCAAGGACACACAATAAGTACAGTAATCGGAGATTGTGGCAGTATTGAAAAAAATAGTAACATCTCCCTTTTCATTTTTCCGCGGGACGACCTTTTGATATCAGTAAATCAAACATAAATCTTAAGAGGATATAAATAAAACATACATAAAATACATTAAGAACTACTATTGTTAGAGTATTCAAAACTGTTCCGTCATGAATTGCAACTATAACTGAGAACTGAGCTAAGAATATAAATACAAGCTGATCATTTAAAAAAGAGACGTCAATTTACATCTTTTTAAATAGAGCAATTGCTTTAATTAATAAGACATACACATATAAAGTATTTTTAATAATAGACACTATTTTCAAAAATAGACATTGCATTTTTAATAATAGACACTTTTTTAATAATGCGTAAACAATACATATAAGGAGAAAGGATATGAAAAAGACTTCAACCTATGACAAGCTTCTGAAAGGAATACATATTTTTAAATGAAGCAGTTGCTATTAATTAATAGATACAGGCAATAAATAGACAATGCATTTTTAATAATGGACTTGCAACTTTAGTATCCATGTTAATTTTCATTTTTTGTATTGCTCTATTTTGTCCGAAATCATTTATATCTATCACAATTCAAATCATCAGACATTACGTCAGTTCGTACAGATAAACATTAAAAACAGATACTGTATCTGATTTATACAATAGATGCCACTTATTAGCACTCTGCTAAAGGCAGCTTTTGGTTATTAACATTTTTACAGGAAGTAGCCTAAATTAAATGATATTTGTTGGATAGGACTCACTACCCAACATTCAGATAACAAGTAATCGGAGTCATAGTAGTGTTGTTACAGACTTTAAATAACCAGTGGACTATAAATATATAACCTGCTTCAATATTTGACGTAATTTGACATACTTCTTAATGAAATTGGTAGTTTTTTCATGATAGTAATGGTATCTATTTTATTACAGGGAAATTAAAGGTTTGGCATCATGTCACAGGTGTCTTTGTGTGGCGTGTGAAGTCAGACCAGGAAATAAAACATAAACACAGGTTGTATGGGCAAAACAGCACTGCTGTGCTCGTATTTAATAAACTCAAAAATAAAGATTTAAACAAAGCATACACAAAGAAAGGAGCTCTAACAATTACAGTTACTTTACGCACAGACGCACCTTGTTCGCTAACTGGTAGCATTCGTTCTTAATTTCCTTACTTCTCCTCACAACTCTTTTATATCCTGTGGCTGGAGCCTTAACTACCCATTGATCAAACGATTACCTTATTAAGGCTCCAGTCACATTCTCCATGTTTATTTAAGGATGGGGAAGTAACCCGATCCTTGCCAAATAACAGCAATAATGCCGGTGTTGCGCAGATCTATATCCCCATAGAATTCTGTACCATGCATGTGCAGATGAAATTTCTCAAAAAAAAGAATTTTAGGAAAAATCTTTTGATGCAAAAGTTTTGCTTTTGTGGATGAGGAAAAAAGATACAAGAAATAGATGTCAACAATTATTTATTTCAGCATTTTTTTTTTGTGTGCAAAACTCCAAAATTGTTAATTCAAAAGTATTCATGCCCTTTGATGCTATGATAGTATTGTCTACAAGGTGCTAGAAATTTCAATATGATAATCTAGAAAAGTCTAGAAAATGCTGGATTGTAGGTGAACATTCTTGGAGAGTATAAAAGGGTTAGGCATAGGATGATTGCTGTCATTACCAATAAGTCAATATGGGAAAAAGTAAAGAGCTATCTGAAGAACAAAAAAAATAGCAAAATAGTAATTTCACATTTGTAAATAGAAGTCACAAACAGAACGATGGCACGGCAATAGGTTCAAAATTAGGTATGCAATTTGCAAGCACATATATGGACAAATGAGAGGAAATGTTATTGAGTAAACTGGACAAGAAACTATTAGAATAATAAAATATGTGGACACATGGAGAATAATCTCTTGTACAGTTTCATAAATTAGCAAATGATATCCACCCTCACATATCTGAGATGGATTTACCAGTGAGCAGAAGGATGATGGGAAATGTAGTTCTGAGAGGTCCATGCGGGTACATGGGAGGCCACCTTGAGGCAGGGAATGCAATTTAAAAGTTTAAAAAAGTGGTCAAAATGTAAAAAGAAAAAAATAATAAAACAATACACACATCTTACTTAAACAGTTATAGCAACACATGGGGACATGCAACACAATAAAATAAAAAGGTTCTTATGTACCCTTTAAGGGACATCGAAATCTGTAAAAGCACATGTAAAATGTGCAAATACATTGGTAAAGATAAAAGTGAAATTGCAAATAAAGAAAAGAAATATTCAGTCTTAAAAAATGCATCATGCAAGGATAACAATCTTGTATATCTTACATTTTATGCACAATATATCACAATAACATATGTAGGAGAGACAGATACATCATAATATTAAAAAAATGAATACAGAACCACCTATCAAATATAAGAAATAAAAAAAAAAAAAATAAAGGCACAGACACATCATGAATGACCTAAAGTTTGTGGTTTTAGAAAAAAAAAATTAATTAGATAATGTACAATATTGAATAATAATAATAAAAAAAAGGATAAATAGACTAGATACCATGATGCCTGAAGGTTTAAATGGATAGGAACAGTAGATCGTTACATCATTAGCTATATAGTGAATTACATCACCAAGACATTAGATTTAAAGAGAAATAAATGTCTATAACAAGCCTATAAATACCTCCAATGTTTGTTTTGAAACACACTTTCCCTTGACAAAGGTATGTTAAACATATCGAAACGTTGGGATGTTTACATACACTTTATGCACGCACCAATAGGAGGTGAAGGAGGTGGTGTATGTGCATCATTCTGCCAGTAGAGTGCGCACTTGTCACACAGAACAGCAGACAATGGAATTCCCACTGAATATATAAAGAAATCCTAGTTGAGACAAAAACAGGAACCGGCAGCAGGCATTTTCTAAAGGTATCCTGCGCAGGGAGCCCGTGGGATGCGATACGCGTTCTCTTTAAAGGTAAATAAGCATCTAGTAAACAAAGCGTGGAAAAGAGGAACAAGACATATATATAATATATATATATATATATATATATATATATATATATATATATATATATATATATATATATATATAATCATTGAAACATACACAGATAATAAGAATAAGAATAATGGGTTGTGGTCTCCTAAAGAGCTGAACTACATTGCAAACTTTTTAACAACAAACCCGCTCATAAAAATATTATAGTTATTCCACGAATTCCTTTATCCAGAGTTGCTGATTTCAGCAATCATTCATAAAGGAATGTTGACCTTTTTAAGATTAAATCCAATGTCACGAGAAGCTAGATACATTTCTGAAAAATAAATCTGTAACCAAACAGAATTCTTGTTAAGAGTTCTCTCACTCTAAACCGACAGTCATTGCAGTTAACACAAATGTGCAGTTTTGAAAGAAACACATAGCAAACATGAATTTTGATTTTAAAACGTGGTATCTGGTTATTGGTAGTTTATGTGGTTTATTCACTGTGGTTTATTTAGAGAGTAAGTAGTTTCAAATGCCATTATCTTTGTTTCTTTCTGACCCCTTGCCTTTTAATGATGTTTGCATCATTTCAGCAAGGAGTTCATATTGCAATTACTCTGACACATTATTAGTTAAAGTATTTATTTTTTGATAAGTCTGTAATGTTGACTTCACCGAAATTCAGGAGCTGCTCGTCAGGCATATGTCACATAGGCAAGATCAGTCAAAGTGTTTCTGTATTAGTAAGTGCCAGCACCCTTTTTTAAGTGTATTGCCAGAATCGCAGTAGGATACTTGTGTCCAGGTTAGCTGTTCACTGGACTGTGCTGGCTCTTACTATACTATACAAGACATCAAGCCATCGGTATTTGAAAGTTTTCAGTACACTTGGAAAATGTTGTGGTGATATGGTACTACTTCATCTGACCAGCAGGGGTCAGCATTACCTGTCACACCACACACAACCTGTTAGCTGAAGGCTGTCTAACCCCACGAAAAAATGTGTGACATTTCGAAATCTAACATGAAATACTGTTCTACTATTATGTCTTCTGGTAGACTTTTGCAATATCATTTTGCAGTTTCTTTGATTACATGATGTTAAATAAAAGATCTAAATTATGTTCATATAGTTTTGTTTTTTTGATTGTCTCAATCCTAAAATTCTAGGTGATGCCAAATTTTTGGCCACAGCTGTAGATCAGTAAGAAAGATATTTCTTCCATCCATAGTGCTGCGGGGGACAGATAAATGGTTACACCCTAGTGTACCTGATGTACTTGAAGATTAGACTTGATTATGAGAACTTTATCAAAACCACAGTGGTGCTTTAAATTTCCTTTCAAAATGTGATGAATGAAACAGAAACAAATATCTAAAATAAATCTAAACTAGTAGAGTTCAGATAGCTGGGGTATTCATTTCTCATATCTAAACTAGTAGAGTTCAGATAGCTGGGGTATTCATTTCTCATATCTAAACTAGTAGAGTTCAGATAGCTGAGGTATTCATTTCTCATATCTAAACTAGTAGAGTTCAGATAGCTGGGGTATTCATTTCTCATATCTAAACTAGTAGAGTTCAGATAGCTGGGGTATTCATTTCTCATATCTAAACTAGTAGAGTTCAGATAGCTGGGGTATTCATTTCTCATATCTAAACTAGTAGAGTTCAGATAGCTGGGGTATTCATTTCTCATATCTAAACTAGTAGAGTTCAGATAGCTGGGGTATTCATTTCTCATATCTAAACTAGTAGAGTTCAGATAGCTGGGGTATTCATTTCTCATATCTAAACTAGTAGAGTTCAGATAGCTGGGGTATTCATTTCTCATATCTAAACTAGTAGAGTTCAGATAGCTGGGGTATTCACTTCCCATATCTAAACTAGTAGAGTTCAGATAGCTGGGGTATTCATTTCTCATATCTAAACTAGTAGAGTTCAGATAGCTGGGGTATTCATTTCTCATATCTAAACTAGTAGAGTTCAGATAGCTGGGGTATTCATTTCCTATATCTAAACTAGTAGAGTTCAGATAGCTGGGGTATTCATTTCTCATATCTAAACTAGTAGAGTTCAGATAGCTGGGGTATTCATTTCTCATATCTAAACTAGTAGAGTTCAGATAGCTGGGGTATTCATTTCTCATATCTAAACTAGTAGAGTTCAGATAGCTGGGGTATTCATTTCCTATATCTAAATTGCTTTTTAAGTGGGTGATAATCATTTGTAATACTGGTGTGATCGATATTGAACTGTGTGATTTAATCAGGTGCTGATTCACTCCCATTATTTCTGGAGATTTCAGTGTGTTGACAGCAAGTTAACATTACCAGTGATGTTAAACAGGTTTGACTGTATATATTTAGGTAAAAAAAAAGGAAAGCCAGACTGCTAGCACTATGCTGTCAATGGGACCCTTTGTGACGTTTGTTTGTCCACACCGTACTGTGCTGTGTTATTGCAGCAGAACAGGACTTGGAATCCCAGTGAAATTAGAGAGATTCCACTTGTTGCTCAAGTCTTCTGATGAACAATCCTACATGATTGAGTCTTGTTATGAAGCAGAAATGTTTGAAATGATTCTGGGTGGTTCTTATTGCAGTCTCTGTTTTTAGATGCGTTCATCTGAGTTCAGGAGCTGCTCTTCAGTTCTAGTTGAATACAGTACATGTTAAGCTAGATCAGAGAAAGGATCTATAGAAATAACAACCAGTGCCTTAAGTGATCTGACACTGCTAGCAATACACTGCTGTGCACTAGATGGCGCTGGCGCTTACTAATATAAAGACACTTTGGATGACTTAGCCAAGGTTACAAATGTCTATGGCAGGCAACTAGTCCTGAAGAGCAGATCCTAAACTCATAATCACAGCACTATATATATACAAATCAATATAAACATTGAATTAATTGCAATATTTTTCAGGTTTTTTTTTTACCAGCAAGTCAGTCCTAAACCTCCAGATCCCCCTGTAGCCACTCCTGCTAAACTAATCAAAAGACTAGATAATCAACCAATAACATTTGGGTTAATTAGAAAACGCCCCCTAATTAGGAGGGACAATTATTGCCATTCCAGAAATTGATGCGTTTTTAAAAAAAGACTTACCTCGAGACTTGATGTTTAAGAACAAATAGATGTACCAACAAACTTAAAAAGCATTTCTTTGAGAGATCGCACGCAGCAATATTCACCTGCTACACACTGATGTGTATAACTTATTTTGAAAGCTGAACGTCAGAAATTCATCAAACGTACAATAAAGTAGCAGAAATAACACGAGTTGCACAGCACAGGGGGCAGAATAAACAAACAGTGTTAAAACTTTGCAGAATAAAACCACGTACCAGCTCGCAGGTTTCTGAAGGCAGTAGGGATTTTAGACCCACAACACGTTTGTAGTTTGGATAAAGAGCCCCTCTCGTTAGATTGTATGCCAGGGTTTGAGGCTGACTGTAAAAATCAGAAATGGAGGGATATCAGCTACATGCAAAAGAAAACGGTAGTGGAATTTCTTTGACCGAATGTTGGAGAAATGCAGAATAACTATTTCCCAATTTACAAAGAAGGCTAACATATATTTGTCAGTTGTTACCAATGGATGTTGAAAGAAGTGTTTCTTCATATGGACACATTTTCACAGAGCGAACCGGGTTAACCAACTGACGATGCTTAAATTTAATAGCAAAATATATTGCACAAGAACGGAGAATGGATTTTTTTTGTCTTTCATGCAAACATAAATAACCCTTATATGGACTTCTTATAAAAACATTTGTGCCCCATGAGATACAGATATCAAGAAAAATAATTACGAAATGATTTGCTTAAAAGTCTACTTGTAAATTAAAACCTATAAATAATGTATTTACACTTATAAATTCTCTGAAATAATATTGAAAAAAAAACTTCCTTTTAAAATCATGTTATACGTATTTACAGAGTAAGGGTTAAATAAATGTCAGTAGCCATCTACAGCGTTCTGCTTATTAATCTGCTAACACGTACTTTGTAGTAATGGGATGAGCAATTCAAATGGTTAAAGTAACGTAATGGGATAATTGCTTAATGATTGCTTATTACGTGGCTTACTATGGAAGTTATATCGACATCTTGTGGCTGTAGGACTACATTACAGGTTAAAAAGCAAGTGAAAACGCAGGACCCTAATCATACATAACTATGTTCCTATATGAGCATCTCGCGGTGCACATACTGGTTAAAGGGTTTCTATCCTTTGCCATCTAAACAAATAAACAAACACACTGAAAACATGACCAATTAATCAGAGTTTAAAAAAAACAACAAAAAAAAAACGTATGTCACGCACCTTTAACTTAATCGCATTCAGAGTGGCAAGAGTTAACAAACCGGGACGCCAGTAAAGTGATTTGATTTTAACTGTAATATTAAAATAATAATAATAACTGATACAAGTCGTGTTTTTAAAGATCGCCCGGGTAGTTCCACCTGGCCTCGCTAGAATAATAATAAAGGGGTGTTATTGTTACCCCCGGCTTCACGGATATGTATGTATTTGTGAGAGCTGGCCCTTTTCTGTCTTCTCTGCGGGTGTGAAATCGAGTTAACATTCCCCATCTCGTTTCCCCTTTTCAAATGCAGATTGGGTTGCTAATATACCAGGGAGGTGTGGGTACAAGAGTGTGTTGTGCAGGGTGACATTCCCCCAGTCCGGGGATCTCTGGCTGGTTTTTGTCAGAACTTGGAGGGAGAAATACATTCGAAACACTTGACTCAACTTCTTTTCAATCTGTGTGGTTGAGAGTCCGAGCCAAGGGGCTCTTGCTGCAATGTGATTCAATGTTTTCAAAATCTGGAACTGATTTTCATGGGGAGTATCCCTTTCCTTCGCTCCAACCTATGGATTTATTGAAGCTTTCTTACTCGGCTTGAAGGCAGCAGCCGATCGCACTTTCTCACCTCATTGGTTTCTGCCCCTCTTGGAATTGCGATCTCTCCCTACTCCACTTGGCAGACAGTGGGAGGTTTTGTACCGGTGCCTGACAAGGGAAGTGGCCGCTTTAAGGTGCGCTTTGAGACGTATACAAGTCAAGACAAGACCGACGGGCTGCGTTTTATCTGTTTATTTATTCATTCATTTGTTTATTTGTTAACAAAACTTTTGGATTTCAGTCGCTGGAGCGTTACATTTTTTCATACGGATTTAACTCGGATTGGGTAAGTTTTTTTTAAAAATCATTTTTAACGAGTTTCATTAAACGTGTTGCCTGTTTTGCGAAATTGGTAGACATGTCAAGAAAAAATGTTGTCAGCAGTGAGTTTGGGTTATTTTAACAGTTGAGGTCATTGATAACATGGTTTATTTTCCTTTTATTGGTTTAGGTTGGTCGATTTTTTTAAACTTTTCTATCTCCTGTCATTGCACATTGTTTGATAAAGCTGTATCAGTTGCACCGACTGTCGTTTAATTACGGCAAAACAAATACATTTAAAATGTTTAACACTAGCCTAGGTGGGTTCAATATCAAGCAACCACCTTGGGGTGAGAACGCATTGCATCCTCTGCAGACAAAATGACGCTACTCCTTTTTATTAGCCGCCAGTTATTTATTATTATTGCAAATAAGTACAAGTCATCGAGTAAGACTCGTGCTCATTATGTGTCCATGTTCTTGGGCGTAATTTGTCGAGTCCGTTCTTGATGAGCGCTGCAGAACCGGCGGCTTTCTCGCACTGTTGCAGAGGACAGGTGGCTATGATCTCAGTCAGAGCCGCTAGAGACGCACCCTTCACAGGAGGGTTGTCGGCTCACCTGCCCGGAGAGAGGTTCGGGTTGTGTCTGTTTTAAAAAAGTACCCAAAATTTGCTAGAGTATACTTAATTAGCCTTACATGACTTGTGACGCTTAATGAATGAAAACAACAACGGTTAATATTACGAACATGTTGTACTGTATTTTTAATTTTTTTTGGCACGTACTTATGCATATATGTTTGCAATTTGATAAACTACAGTGTGGCATTTTTTGCCAGTGCTAGAGAACATTTGTGTAAGAACCCCACCCCATTCAAAGTACAACGCTACCACAGCGCTCAAATAGCAGACATACCGTTTTTTTCCACACCACAGACCCGCATACGCACAGCACCTTGAAATATCTGTGCTAGATTCCACCCTCCCTCCCTTGAAATGAGTGCTGCCCTGCTCGCCCCCTGGCCACCATCCCATTGAAAATGCGCACTCGTTCGAGAGCTTGTAGAAATGTGCGGTATAGCTATGAAAGTGACTTTGCAGTGCGCGCCAGCCCAATCAGTCTCAGCAAGAGCGGTTCATTTTCACTTCACCTGATAAATAGCCTTCCACTACTCATTATTTCATAGCTTCATGCATTATGTAGGCTACGGCTTCAGTATTTAACATTAGGGACACAGCATCTAAAATAAAATTCTCGAAGAGTAGCGGCATATTCTTATTCAGCCGGGCTGGTCATTTCAATTACTTTTATGTACGTTACTATACTGTATGGCGGAATATAATTGTGTCGGCTGTTTAGGAATATAAATCCCTATATTTTAACTGTCAAACCTATCTATCTGTCTATCTCGCAATGTGTGTTTTAATCTGTTATCAATAACCTATGATGACACACACGGCTCCAGGTGTTTCTTCTTTGTTTTGTAACACTAACTATTTTTATTTTATTTTACTAAGTTTTCAGTGGAGTGAGTGAACGCTTTGGCTGGTTGCTTGGTTTTGCCTGTGATGTTTTAATTTAGCAGTATAGTTGTTTTATTTATTTTATTTTTTATTTTATTTTTGCGAAGCATAACGGAGACCTGGTGAGTTGCCGTGTTAGTCGTTTCTGAACGGAAGTAATGGGCTTAAGTAAAAAAAAAAAAACCCACGAATGCTTCGCTTCAGATATTTGTAGTCTATGCTTTTCTTTTAATGTAGACATTTTGGATTTTGGGGGGGAGCTAACAACCAAAGCAATTTCCGTTATCTTTCCAGCTGCATCCCAGTTAATGTAGTTGACCAGCACACGTACCATAAGCACATTATATGCGCATAGCTATCTCGCCTGTACCGTAAACATATACAGGTCGTTTCATATATTTGTTATATGTACTCTTACCACACAGTAGTAATTGACATGTTTATTTGTTTACGGTTATACCCTTTTAATAAATGCATTGCAATTCGTTGAAGTTGGTCTATTCCTATATATTTTAAATGACTGCAAAGGACTTAATTGAGAAAGGGCAGCAGTATCCGGTATTAGTCATAAGTTATCAATGTAGATTTAAGAGCGTGTTTTTCATGAGGAATTGGTCTCACAGTGCAGTGGCACGACAAATGGGCTTTGTTATGTTAACCCCATACCTTTCTGCGAAGGTGGCTGCCAAGATTGGGACCACGTGATCCCAGGACAGGTTATCCTTGGATGTCGCTCTCAAAAAGGTCATGCGTAGGGATAACTAGTCTACTTTAGACGTACTATATTGTTGTTATTATTATTTTAATTACAATTGAAAATATGTAAATAACATTAAACAAAATCCATCAGATTATAATTCAATTAACGGTTTATTATTTAATTGGTGTTTTAGTAATGTGAAATAATGGAATCATGTATGTTAAACATTAGGGAATATTTTAAAGGGTCACCGATATACACAATTATAAACAATGCAATTCATATTCCATATAAACGCGTGAGAAACGTTTCATGAATTGAGAGTTAAATCATGTTGATATTGTATGCGTAACCAGTTAACGTTGCGTGTGGAACTATGGTGGAACTCGGATTTCTGATTTGTGTATTGCCAATTTTCCATTGCAATTACGCAACTAAAGGCACGTTCAAAGAGAACAAACCTGTGATATGTTCAATTTAACTATGTAGTTTGTGCAATTATCAGATGTATAGTTGAGTGGGAAAACACCGTGTGAACACAGAGGAGCAAGTCTGTACATGTTTGAGACAGCAAGCGTTTTGATCAGTGCAGTTGTTACTATTCTGAGTACTATTGCGTTGCTTAATTACAGAACTTTTTGCACCCAACTGATTTTGCAAGCCAACTGTCATAAGACGGGTCGCATAATGTACAATTAAACCACTTGTTGGGCCTATGGTTTTGTAACTATCCTATAGATCGTGCGAATTAAATGCAGTTAATTTAATTGCGTGATGTCAGCGTGTGGTGGCAAACAGGTTTAAATGAAGAGCCCTTATTGTAAATAGACCGCAGAGCCAGAGCGCGCGCGCGCGACTCTTCCATTTCAGTCAGACAATGCCGGGAGTTTCCTCGCCTGCAGGTAACTACGGAAACGCGCGCGAGGTGCATGTATTAGATAACTGTTTATTGAAACTGTAACCACACAGGGCTAATTTATACAATGCTGTTTTGGTATGCTTTTTATAATTATAGTTTAAGGATCCAACTGCTTCAGGTATAGGATACACAGTATATATAAATTCCATTCTCGTCCTCTTACTTTTTGTATGATGTTTGTAATTATTCTTAGTGGTACTTATTGCAATTAAGGTGCTTTCATCTGAGTTGTAGCGCTGCTCTTCAGTTTGAGTTGGCTGCCACAGATATATCAAACAGACTAGGTCACCCACCCTATATAGTCAGCTGCCACTTTGGCTCATGGTTCTCTTTTCCTATACACTGCAGTGCACTTGATGGTGCTGGTGCTTACTAATAACATTTGTCTGATCTAGGTTACCTACCTTAAATGAATCTATGAAAGACAACTAGACCTAAAGAGGAGCTCCTGAACTCAGTGGAGACACAGGGTGGGAGACACTTCTTCACACAGCAAGTGTGCAGGGTATGGAATGGGTTACCTAGCCATGTTCTTGATGCTGAATTAGTGGAATCCTTTAAGATCTGACTTGACAAAGGTTTGACATCAATCAGCTACTTAGAACCAGACAAGCACTGAAGGATCCGAACAGCCTCCTCTTGCTTGTAAATTTCATTATGGGCACCAGGAGTAATGATAAGCAAAGAGACACATACCCTCGTCCCAGGAGTAATGGTGCATCTCAAAAGATTTATTGCAGCACTGTGGCTGGACACAAGGACATCCAGACACAATCCATCATCACAGAGCCTCGCGTTAGGCTGCTAACGCTGGCCAAGAAGGAGTGTCTGTACATAGTGATCATGGAAAGTGAACTGGTGAATTCTGCGCCAAGTCCTCACATGTCCGCACTGCAGATTTCCAGCAGATGCTCCTAAATTCAAGCTGTGTGAGAACGCTCGTTTGTCTCAGTCACGCATTCTTCGTTCCAGGCTTTACGGAGACACCAGGGAGGGCACTTGCATTAATGATTTAAGCAGCGGTTTGTGGACGCTTCATATTTCAAGATGATCTTGCTTATCCACGACTGTGTTTTCAAGTGAAAGCCCTTTCTCAAAGTCAGCTTTGTTTAAATGTGTTCAATGAGGATTGCACCACCACAAGGGTCAGTCATGCGGCCCCCATAAGCCCACCCTGCAGGGAAGCTTGGTTTTTGTTTAAAATAAAAAGTTGGCAAATCAGGAATGAGGAAGCCTGTCAAGCACCAGGCAGTTAGAATTCCCCAGACAAGCTCAAAGCAAGTTCAAAGCCAGAGTAAGACAGATAAAGAGAAAAATGGTAAAAACTGAATATTGGAGCAAAGAAGCCAATTGCTTCACATCCTTGACCACCTCAACAGGCTCTTACAGGTAAAGCATATTATTGGCTGCAAAACATGTCAGTCACTAGGGGAAGCAGCTGGTTGGTTAATGACAGGAGTGAAGACGTCGAAGGGGAGAACTACTACTGCATGTAACAGACTTTTTAAAGTGGAAATACATGTTTGCTATAAGATGTGCCTCAATTTGTGTCAGGGAATGTACTCAAAATATGTCAGATAAGTGAGAAGCAGTGGGGAGCTTTAAGTAAAGACACCCCTTTCAAATTTGCTGGGGAAACCGATCTGAAGTAGGAGTAAAGGATTGTACTGGTCCTGCACCCAGCCCTGGTTGGCAGAAGTTGTTGATAAACAGCATCATTTGATATGCAGATGCTTGTGAATACTCATGAAAGTGGACAGTGGCACTGGGTACAGGCAGCGATCACAAGAGTTTCCCATCACAGCCCTGCCAGTGAGAGAGAGTACCTCACCCCTGACCTGAACACCCCCTACCTGCGTCTCTAAACACACGCAGGCTCGATCTGAGCATGTGGGGTTCCATTTTGGGAAGATCAAATCTATGAGGTCTCCAACTGGGTTTAACATGGAGGCAGTTTGAAAATACAGAAGGTAACGGCTGTTGCTCATTTAAGGATCCTTTTCCGGGATAAGCGCTGTTACTACAGATTTCTATAATATCAATAAAGTAAAAGATGAAATAAAATGACTAATGGTGGTTTCTCCTGTGGTGCATGTTGAAAAGGTACCTGTCATGGGTTAGTGAGTGGTACAGCCCCCTGTAAGAGACGGAACTGTTCCAGGGTTTGACCGTGTGAATCCAGTCCTGGTACCTGTGGAGCCTCAACCTGGAGGGGGGTACAGCTGGGGGCCTGCTTGGCAGTTTATATTTTTTTAACTGCATGCCACGCTGAAAAAAAAAAGAATCACAGCTTGTGTTTTAATTGAGCTTTTATTGAGATTCGAGTTCCCCACATAACTTCTTAACTGATGTGCCCCTGAGCTGATGCAGGTGTGAGGGGGAGGGGAGAGAGAGGGTGTAGGAGGCTGCAAGGAGATAGAAATTGAGTCAGGCAAGTACAGATATTTCAAGGTCCCCAATCTTATGTCCGAATGACAGTAAAGCCATTTCTTGTATTTCTCTTACTTTGTATGCTGTTTGCAATCATTCTGAGCAGTTCTGGGTTCTGTGTCTCCAATATTGAGTTAAAATGTTCATTTACCTGGCTTTGAGCTTGTCTGGAAAATCCTAAATGCCAGGAATGAACTGCCTTCCTCATTCCATGCAAATCCTGTGACAATGTGACTTTTTCAATTCTGCCAGCCTGAACCACTACGGACAATAGAATAATTGCAAACAGCACAAAATAGTAAGGGAAATGTAAAAAAAGAAATGAAAATAACAACTTTCTTAATTCTGATAAAACTGACCTATCAGATCAATAAATAAAAGTTGAATTTTAAGCAATAGAGAGGAGGGAGGGAATAGAGAGGTCAAGAAAAGAACAGAACCAAACCGAACTTGCTCTTTCTCAGCAGACTATTTTCCTGTGCTGGTTGTGCTGGAGGCAGGGCAGCGTAGAGGAGGTAGAGCCAGTCTCTAGTGCAGGAGGAACGGATGGCCTCCTGTCATTTGTAAATATTTGTATCATGTTTTTCTCTGCACACAAATAAGAGAAAGAGAGAGGGCACCTCAGTACTGACTTAAACACCCCCAGTCTGCCAGTGTTGGGCCTCTGTTAAGCAGTGTGAAATGATGTGGTGTTTCATGATGTGGATGATACTGTTGTCCACTGAACAGCAAGATGCAAACAAGCCTCAAGAGGTGAAAGACATGAAAGCTTTGTAAATTAGCCTCCTGTCTGTGCCACCTACCCCACACCCCCCCCCCCAATGGTTTTAAAATGAGAATTTCTCCAGTAGTTCTAGTCGGCCCTCCTGCTCTAGCAAGTTTCACAGTTAAGGTCAAGTGACTTGCTCCTGAGGTCAATGAATCACAAAGTGTTTAAGGGTAATTGGGCTGTTGCTTTAGTGTTCCCCTCACATACCATAAGGACTGGTGAGAGTACACCCCACGGGCATAAGCAAAGTAAAAGCCAGGCAGATAAATGACACAGGCCAGTAAAACACAGAGAAAATTACCCCAATGACAAATATTACTGTCAATGTAAAAATGTACCTTGCGGAATTGCTTTGGTTTAAAATGCAGCAGCACAATTTCAGACAAACAAATCTTTTTACCAAGTAAAATGGTTTATATCGTTCTAAGTTTATTGTTTGTACCTTTTTAGCAGTGTCTCTCAAAAGGGTTTTTTTTCCCTACTAAGAATAAGCAGCACTGATTTGTTTTACAAGTAGAATTTGGGCAGGATTAATTCCAGATTGCTGTTATTGTCTGTCAGCAGTGCGGTTTTGTGTGCGGTTTTGTGTGCGATTTTGTGTGCGGTTTTGTGTGCGGTTTTGTGTGCTGTTATGCTCAGCAAAAAAAAAAAATAAATAATGAAAGGGGTGAAGACATCGAAGAGGAGAACTACTACTGCACGTAACAGACTTTTTTTGTTGCTGTGACAAGTTTGGTTGAAATGGTTAAATACTTATTCTCAACCGATTAAAAGGCATATTGCCAGCAACAGAGATACAGTGGAGGTCTGTCCATCTGTGTGTATATCACACTTGTTATTTGTATCTTATCAGATTGTGATGCCACTTAACAACTATCTAGTTACTGAGCGTGTCAGAATCTGGAGATAGAAGTAGATGCTTGTACAGTAGGTCAGTCTTTATGTAAGTACAAATAACTCACCTTTTAGAGTATGTATTAGACTGCGACTGCCCACACCCACTGGAAGAATGATTGTAGACTGGATACCAGATCCCATTCAGTTAAGTATATTGATTGGTTGTGTGACTGCATGACTCGCCCTTCACACCACGCGGCATTGCTTTTACCAGGGGAGACACTCGGGGGACTCCTGGATAAGACTTAATATTTACTGATCATGCACCCAAGTGTGATCTTTGCTGTCTGTAAAGATCATGAGAAGTTGGAAACAATGGCAGTCGGAACGTGGCCACAGAATGAGTTGAGATTGAGTTATCAAGTTGGAGCCCAGTCAGTGACGTAAACAAGTTTGAACAAATCCCTGGGATACAGAAGTGGTAGAGCGTGAGAATGGGCTGATGACCTTTACACACGGTACACTAGTGGCTGATAGGAAATCCCTGGCTCGTGAGCCTGTTAATAAGAGCTTCTACCCCCCCTCCCCAGCAGTGTTTTATGTTTCTTTATACTAGGTTATAGCCTGGTACAGCGCAGTCACAGGCTGGTGTCAGCTGACTGGACAGTAAAATAGATTTTACAAAGATTAGAGTGACCTGTCTAAGTATTCAGTATTTGAGCACATATAGCACAGAATTATTGCTCATGAAAAGGTGTAATACTTGGCAATTTAAGAAGTGTAATGACTACGCCACCCTGGGGGTTTCGCCTAGGGGAAATATAAACCATGTTGAAATAAACAGATTTTTTATCTGTAGGACTGGTTTGGTCAGATCCTTCAAATATCTCCCACAAGAAAACAAATACACTACAATGCAGTTCCAGTCTGGCTTTATCAAGGAGATCACTATAATTAAAGGTAAAGCAGTGGATAAGAGGTTCTACCTTAACGGTGAGGCAATACCAACAGTGTCTGAGAATCCTGTGAAAAGTCTTGGGAGATGGTATGATGGGGACCTAAAGGACACAGTTTGTGTGGGAGAAGTGAGACAACAAGCAGTACAAAGGTTGAAGAGCATAGATAGCAGCACTTTACCAGGCAAACTTAAACTCTGGTGCTTTCAGTTTGGTCTACTGCCAAGACTTCTGTGGCTACTCACTGTGTATGAGGTTTCCTTGACAACAGTAGAGATGCTGGAAGCATTAATCAGGTCATACGTCATGAAATGGTTAGGAGTTCCACGCTGCCTCAGCAGAGTGGGACTGTATGGTAAAGGGATACTGTAGCTGCCAGTCTCAGCTCTAACCCAGGAGTTTAAGTGCGCCAAGGTTCGATTGGAAATTACATTGGTAGTCACATGACGAATGTGTGAGGGAGGCAGCACCTGTGTTGAAAACTGGAAGAAATAGGGCGGCAAAGGAAGCTATGGAAGATGCTAAGGCTGCCCTTCATATCAGTGATATCATCGGGCAAGTACAGCATGGAAGAGGAGGCCTTGGTTCAACTCCTACTACATGGCACAAAGCTGCCCCAGCTCAACGGAGGAAGCTGGTAGTCAACGAGGTGCAAAAGCAGGAGGAGAGGATGAGGTGCATAAAGGCAGTTTCCCAGGCCAAGCAGGGAGAATGGACGAGAAGGGAGAGTGTGGAACAACGCAAGATTGGCTGGCGAGATCTATGGACAATGGAACAGAGCAGGATCAGTTTCCTCATCAGGTCAACATATGATGTTCTCCCATCACCACAGAGCCTTAATCTATGGGTAGGAGAGGATCTGTCGTGTCCTTTGTGTTCATCGCCAGCTACATTATGACACATTTTGACAGGATGTAAGGTGAGTCTTAGCCAAGGACGGTTTACTTGGCATCATGACCAGGTGCCTGCCTTAGCATTGGTAGACAAGCGCAGCATGACCAACAAGTTGCCACCAGTTCCGTTAATATATGACACAAGAAGAACAACATTCCTTCATCCAGGGAAGCAACCACCAAGAAAAGATATTAAAACCAAAACTCGTCTAGGACAACGAGAAGCTGTTAGAGACTGGAAAATACTGGCAGATGTTGGGCTTATTTTCCCACCTGAGAGTGCCACCACTAACCTTCGACCTGATATTGTCTTGTGGTCTGGATCAGCACACCTTGTTCACCTGGTAGAGTGAACAGTGCCATGGGAGGATGCTGTGGATGAGGAGTATGAAAGGAAGAAACTTCGGTATGCTCAACTAGCTGCTGAAGCGGAAACAGCGAGGATGGAGCGTCCAGGTTTACCTAGTGGAGGTGGGTTGTCGAGGATTTGTGGCACACTCCACAACTTGGTTTATCAGAGACATCGGATTCAGTGGTCAAGAGTTGCAATGTATAGTGAAGAACTTATCTGAAGCAGTAGAGAGGAGCAGCAACTGGCTCTGGTTGAGATGAAAAGATTCTGGTTGGGGACCTCAAGCACAGTAGAAAGAAAGCAATGTCGATGTAAAGGAAGGTAAGTAAGCTGGGCTTAGCTGAGTGGGGGGAGGGGAGGGGTGGTGCTGGGATTCCAGAATCAGTGTCAAGTCCTCTTAAGGTGTTGTGGGCTAGTCAACAAAACACCAAGGATGGAAGGTGCCCACTTGAAGAATCCAGAGAAGTACCCTACTCAGCTCAGTCTAGACGGTTGTCATGCTGATGTGCGAGGGAGGCCGCACTGTGGTTGATCCCCTGGAGCCAGCATTACACTTCAGCCATCAACACCAGGCAGAAGGATATCTACATTATTAGATGGAAGGAAACGCAGGTGGATCACATTAGTTTACAGTAAAAGGAGCTATGTCTTAGTTGGGCTTATCTTGATGAGAGCTGAGTCCAATATCAGCATGAAGTTCTAACACCTACTGTCATGTAATGGAAATCAGTCACAACACAACGATGAATCATTCCTTCAGCCCACAGCCAAAATAAAAATATATAATAAAAACACAAATCAATAACACAAAGTGCAAAGAAACACAACAAATCAATAACATATAATAATAACATCGTTATTTTTATATAGCGCCTTTCATAGTGGACCACCATCACAAAGCGCTTTACAGAGGTAGGCTGTGAACTGTGCATTATATGCAGAGTCACTAACAATAGGACATTGATTTAACATCTCATCGGCAGGACGGGGGGTGAAGGCAACTGAGCCCAATCCAACATAGACTGTGGGCAGCTACCTCGAGGGCAACTATGCTCAGGCTAAGCCACCGCCGTGCCGTGCAGTAATCTGACTACGCAAGCACTAAAATTTAGTGTTTGCCAATTTTGCCCTAGTTTAACAGCACAGGTTATTTTATTGGAAAGAACAATGCATGAACCACAAGAAAAACAGAGAGCAAGCAAAAATGGAGTTCGATTTATTTATTAAGATAAAATATGCTTTTCACATTTACAAAAATAGGATATATCAAATGGATCCTTTTTTTTCAGAGCGTCATAAAAACAGGCATATTAGTGCAATATTTATATTTATATATACAGCTCTGGAAAAAATTAAGAGACCACTGCAAAATTATCAGTTTCTCTGGTTTTACTATTTATAGGTATGTGTTTGGGTAAAATGAACATTTTTGTTTTATTCTATAAACTACTGACAACATTTCTCATTTCTTGCTGAAGCACCCCCAGATGAGTCCAATTTTCAGCTTTGCCCAACACCTGGTCGTCTAATGGTTAGACGGAGACCTGGAGAGGCCTACAAGCCACAGTGTCTCGCACCCACTGTGAAATGTGGTGGAGGATCGGTGATGATCTGGGGGTGCTTCAGCAAGGCTGGAATCGGGCAGCTTTGGCATGAATCAAGCCAAGTACAAGGTTGTCCTGGAAGAAAACTTGCTTCCTCCTGCTCTGACAATGTTCCCCAACTCTGAGGATTGGTTTTTCCAGCAGGACAATGCTCCATGCCACACAGCCAGGACAATCAAGGTGTGGATGGAGGACCACCAGATCAAGACCCTGTCATGGCCAGCCCAATCTCCAGACCTGAACCCCATTGAAAACCTCTGGAATGTGATCAAGAGGAAGATGGATGGTCACAAGCCATCAAACAAAGCCGAGCTGCTTGAATTTTTAGCCAGGAGTGGCATAAAGTCACCCAACATCAATGTGAAAGACTGGTGGAGAGCATGCCAAGGCGCATGAAAACTGTGCTTGAAAATAAGGGTTATTCCACCAAATATTGATTTCTGAACTCTTCCTAAGTTAAAACATTAGTATTGTGTTGTTTAAAATGAATATGAACTTATTTTCTTTGCATTATTCGAGGTCTGACAACACTGCATCTTTTTGTTATTTTGACCAGTTGTCATTTTCTGCAAATAAATGCTCTAAATGACAATATTTTTATTTGGAATTTGGGAGAAATGTTGTCAGTAGTTTATAGAATAAAACAAAAATGTTCATTTTACCCAAACACAAACCTAAAAATAGTAAAACCAGAGAAACTGATAATTTTGCAGTGGTCTCTTAATTTTTTCCAGAGCTGTATATATATATATATATATATATATATATATATATATATATATATATATATATATATATATATACAGTACTGTGCAAAAGTTTTAGGCAGGTGTGAAAAAATGCTGTAAAGTAAGAATGCTTTCAAAAATAGACATGTTAATAGATTATATTTATCAATTAACTAAATGCAAAGTGAGTGAACAGAAGAAAAATCTAAATCAAATCCATATTTGGTGTGACCACCCTTTGCCTTCAAAACAGCATCAAGCATCAATTCTTCTAGGTACACTTGCACACAGTTTTTGAAGGAACTCGGCAGGTAGGTTGGCCCAAACATCTTGGAGAACTAACCACAGTTCTTCTGTGGATTTAGGCAGCCTCAGTTGCTTCTCTCTCTTCATGTAATCCCAGACAGACTCGATGATGTTGAGATCAGGGCTCTGTGGGGGCCATACCATCACTTCCAGGACTCCTTGTTCTTCTTTACGCTGAAGATAGTTCTTAATGACTTTAAGCTGTATGTTTGGGGTCGTTGTCATGCTGCAGAATAAATTTGGGGCCAATCAGATGCCTCCCTGATGGTATTGCATGATGGATAAGTATCTGCCTGTACTTCTCGGCATTGAGGAGACCATTAATTCTGACCAAATCCCCAACTCCATTTGCAGAAATGCAGCCCTAAACTTGCAAGGAACCTCCACCATGCTTCACTGTTGCCTGCAGACACTCATTCGTGTACGCTGTCCAGCCCTTCGGCGAACAAACTGCCTTCTGCTACAGCCAAATATTTCAAATTTTGACTCATTAGTCCAGAGCACCTGCTGCCATTTTTCTGCACGCCAGTTCCTGTGTTTTCGTGCATAGTTGAGTCGCTTGGCCTTGTTTCCACGTCGGAGGTATGGCTTTTTGGCCGCAAGTCTTCCATGAAGGCCACTTCTGACCAGACTTCTCCAGACAGTAGATGGGTGTACCAGGGTCCCACTGTTTTCTGCCAGTTCTGAGCTGATGACACTGCTGGACATCTTCCGATTGCGAAGAGAAGTAAGCATGATGTGTCTTTCATCTGCTGCAGTAAGTTTCCTTGGCCGACCACTGCGTCTACAGTCCTCAACGTTGCCCGTTTCTTTGTGCTTCTTCAAAAGAGCTTGGACAGCACATCTGGAAACCCCTGTCTGCCTTGAAATTTCTGCCTGGGAGAGACCTTGCTGATGCAGTATAACTACCTTGTGTCTTGTTGCTGTGCTCAGTCTTGCCATGGTGTATGACTTTTGACAGTAAACTATCTTCAGCAACCTCACCTTGTTAGCTGAGTTTGGCTGTTCCTCACCCAGTTTTATTCCTCCTACACAGATGTTTCTGTTTCAGTTAATGATTGTGTTTCAACCTACATATTGAATTGATGATCATTAGCACCTGTTTGGTATAATTGTTTAATCATACACCTGACTATATGCCTACAAAATCCCTGACTTTGTGCAAGTGTACCTAGAAGAATTGATGCTGTTTTGAAGGCAAGGGTTGTCACACCAAATATGAATTTGATTTAGATTTTTCTTCTGTTCACTCACTTTGCATTTAGTTAATTGATAAATATAATCTATTAACATGTCTGTTTTGAAAGCATTCTTACTTTACAGCATTTTTTCACACCTGCCTAAAACTTTTGCACAGTACTGTATATATATATATATATATATATATATATATATATATATATATATATATATATATATATATATATATATATATATATATATATATATAAATAAAACAAAGTGAACTTGCAGTATGAAAATAAAGCAATACAGGTAAGCAAACCAATAAATAAACACACATAAAACCCGAGCCTTGACTCTGTAGGGAGATAACACCAAATTGACAATGGAGATAACACCACAAGTGGATTTGGCCAGAATCCAGCTCCTAAAATATATTGATCTGAAATAACTAAATAAACTGCACAATTAATTAAAGCAAGCAAGAAGGTTGTGCCCTTTATGCACAACAACTCATCTACGCAGTAACAAAAGAAACAAGGACTTTACTCAGCTCCACAAGAATCACAAACTCCAACTCCATGCTTCCTCCTCCGCGGTCAGTCACTCACTCACTCTCTCCCCCTCCCTCAGGCTGCTAAGAGATTATAAAGGCTGGAACACACATCAGCACTGGAGTTGCTAATCAACTACTTAAGAAAATAGTGCACTTCCCGCATAGCCCACATCTCACTCATCACCCAGTAAAGAGACAACAAAAATGCGGAGCACAAGGTAACATACAAGTTGCTTTATGTGTGCAAGCACTACATTGGTAAGGGAAAGTAACAAAAAAACTGTAAACATGTCATTTGAGCCTCTTGCTCTCTTTTAGGAACAGTATACAGTTTCATTTTCAATAGTAAAGCCCAAGGTTTCCCTGATGAAGCACAATGAAGCCAGGATTCATTCATTCCTTAATTCTCACATATACTCTGCTCACATGTTAACTCGCCTCAGTCTTAAACAGGCCCCGCAGGCATCTGTGTTGTAAAGAGGAGAAATAAAAAAAAGAATATGACCAGAAAAGAAAGAAACAAGAATCGGGGTATTAAAACAGCAGGCGAAGATTTAAGTTAAATAAAAAAAGAATTGGAACGAGACGAAGGGAAATACAAAAAGGGAAGGCACGAATGGAGCGAGCGAGGAAAAAGAGGCTTAGAAGGATTAAAACAAACATAAAAAAAAAGCTGGGCCAATTTAACACCGAAGAAAGATGGAAATCTAAAGAGATTGCATGTACTTAAGAAATGTATTTTTAATGTGCGTTGGAGCTAAAATAGTGTGCTAAATAAAGCTTACATTTAAAACATTTTTTTGTTAAGTTAACTTTAACTTTAGGTTATGAGTTAGTAAGAAAATAGCTTTAAATGACATTTTAATAGTTCTGTTGCTCGCATATTGAGTTATTACCATTTTTCTCTAAATCTGCCTTTATCTGGATTTGAGCTTGTTTGGAGAATCCTAAATGCCAGCCTCCTCATTCCATTCAAATCATGTGACAGTGTGACCTTTCAACTCCATTTTGCCAGAAAAACATTATTTTATATTGCGAATTGTTGTTGCCAGACAGTGATCGTGGATGTAAGTAAAAGAGATGGTTTACTACCATCTCCTTAGTTATATTATACATTGACCACTGAGCTGGTAAATCTACACATTTACTGGTTAATCTATAGATTTACCGATTTTACAAATGAACTGTAATATATATATAGTAGGTGGGGCTAGTAGATTTGAATGAGGAAGGCTCTTATGGTTCTCCAGACAAGCTCAAAGCAACCGAAAGCCAGGTAAAAGCAGATTTACATGGTGAGTCTACAGTGTGTAAAAAAGTGGTCGGTTGATGGCACACGCTTCGGAGGACAGTGTGTGTTCGTCTTCGCCCCTCCCGAGTCATGTGCAGGGGTGGTAGCGGTGAGCTGAGCTAAACAAAATAATTGGACACTACTAAACTAGGGAGAAAATAACAAAAAAAATAATTTGCAACTACTAAATAAAAAAATTAAAAAAGCAGATTTAGAGAAAGATGATGATAACGTAGTATTGATGCAATTCCCAGAGTCTATCAGAATGATTGTCAAACACCATGTAAGCAAAATGTTAAAAAAAGCAACAAAAAAACCAAAAAAAACCCACTTCAAACTACTTGCCCTTTCAAAGTTTAAAGACTGAAGTTAAAAACTATAAAAGCTATAAAGTCGATTTAATATCATATAACATAAAGGCTAAATATATAAATATACATTGCAGACAGACAGATACATAGAGCCTTTGAGCTATTTAAAGAATATTTAAAGAGTATTCATAAAAAAGTTACCAACAGTAATCTAGAACAGAGATTCCATAACCAAAGAAAACCACAAACAACAAACAGTACTGCGTTCCACCACAGCAAACCACAAACAACAGAGACAAACAGTACTGCGTTCCACCACAGCAAACCACAAACAACAAACAAACAGTACTGCGTTCCACCACAGCAAACCACAAACAACAAACAAACAGTATTGCGTTCCACCACAGCAAACCACAAACAACAAACAAACAGTACTGCGTTCCACCACAGCAAACCACAAACAACAAACAAACAGTACTGCATTCCACCACAGCAAACCACAAACAACAAACAAACAGTATTGCGTTCCACCACAGCAAACCACAAACAACAAACAAACAGTACTGCGTTCCACCACAGCAAACCACAAACAACAAACAAACAGTACTGCGTTCCACCACAGCAAACCACAAACAACAAACAAACAGTACTGCATTCCACCACAGCAAACCACAAACAACAAACAGTACTGCGTTCCACCACAGCAAACCACAAACAACAAACAAACAGTACTGCATTCAACCACAGCAAACCACAAACAACAGAGACAAACAGTACTGCAGCCTCACCACAGCATTTCCATTCACATTAAATATACATGTTTTACAAAAAAGGAGTTTCTCGAATGTCCTGAGGACCCCCTCTCCCTATCCGTCTCTCCCTGTTTCTGCCTGTCTCTCTCTCACAACACGGCAGTCACACATTAATGCAGCGATGCAGTCTGAGACTTTGGGAATGGTAATTAGTTGCTAATTATACCAGCGGGGACCCGAGCCAGGCTGTAACTCTCACTCCAGTGTTCTGGCTTCGCTTTAATGGAATAACTTTGAAGCTGCTTAAGAAGCACTCTCTCCTTCTAATCTGGGCAGCAAGACCACTGCATCACATCCCTACACAAAGAGGCCACTACTGCTCTCAGTTTTCCAGTTTTTGTACAGTAATACTGCACCATGCTATCCCCAAGACCAATCTGAGGGTCATTGTAAATCACATATGAGAAATCAAGCGTAAATCAGGTGTCCAAACTCCAGTCCAGTATCCTGTGCATAGAGCAACAGAACCCAGCCCCACTCCAAATTATTGTAAACACCATAAATGGTAAGAGCAATGTAAACATAAATAACATTTGAAGCTAAATTCAATAATTGCTTCCAAATTACTTGTCTTAAACACTCATTAATTTGCAGTCTGGTTTAATAAAAAAGAAGTTAGTGACACAGCTGTTTCCCAAAGACATAGACACATAACTTCCAAGGCCACTTGCACTCTAACATATTTCTTTGAGAAACTTTACCTTTCATGTACTGTATTGGCAGGATTTCTAAACGTTCTGTGCATCTAATGTGCATCTTCAGTATCCACCTACACATACTCTGTTCTGATCAGAATTCAGTGTGGGGATTGCCCAGCGTTTCATTTTCATTAGCTCCCAGAGCTGTGCCTTTCATTTTCTTTATAGACCACCTTGGTGTTTTGGGAATTTCTCAAAGGAGCCACATGGTAGAGCATTGCAAACTGCAGCGTAGTAAATTCACAGCAAAGTTAAAGTGTGAAAAGTAACTAGCACAGATTGCTGTGTACCAAATTGAGCTTGAGACATTTGAAATGCATGGTTTATAATATCAGAACCAAAACCAAACAAAACAGCAGCATATTGTGCAGCTGGTTATGTTAACACATAATGTTGGGGATGAAGGAATGTTAGGTGATGGTAGGTATTGCTATGGGACAGTGTTTTGTAAATCCCAGCAACTTATCGAAGATGCGGGACCTTCTAATTATCCCGTGCTGGGAAAGAAAGCCCCTCTGAAGGGGACCTAGTGAAGGCAGGCTTATGTATGTCATGCATCACATTTTTCCAGATATTTGGAGATATCAGCTTATCCAGTTGTCATGAAACTTGGTATTAACATGATTTAGCTTAAATTATTCCAAATATCATTTTTTTTCGAAAGTGGAACGGCTGCAATTTTTAATGCAGCTTTATTCAAGTAATACTATAATACTATCACTATGTTTATCAATGTAATGACCTGGCCAGTCTGCATTGTACTCAGATGGGACAGTAACTGACAACATCTGATTGCTTGGGATTTTTAGAGCGATGTCACTGAGGGGTCAAGGGGCGCTACAGGTAACCATGGACAACCAACACCCGGAATGAGGAAGTGGAGGAGAAATTCGTTCTGACAACTTTGAACTGTTTTGAAAAGCCCAGCAACTTATCAATGTACTTTCCCAGATCAATAAAACTCGATATTTGAGATATGGCTCTTGAAATATCAGAAAAATGTCGTTTTTATGCTACTTGCTTTTTAGGGTCCTCAAAAATGTGCAGCCTTATGTATGTGTGTGTCCGTCCGTCTGCCTGTAACACGTTACATGCTCAGCATTTTGAACCTAACGTTTATCATTCTTTCCTTGCCTCCTGCAGACGTTTCGGGTTGCATTTGGCTAAAATCCGATAAACTGTGTTTTTAGCAGTGTGTGTGGAGCATAACTAGGGATCTTGGTCAGTCAAGCCCTGTAAGCAAGTGAGGTAAAACTGACAACTGACACCTCCACTCCTTCTGTATTTAAAAATCTGTCAAATCACTTGTTATTTTTCATAAATCAACGGTTATCACAAAAATAATAATCTCTCAACACGTATTCAAAACCGGAGACCAGCAGAACAGGAACGAAATTACTTTAAATTAAAAACACATTTTTAAGAGTACTAACTTTTTTAAACAACATATTTCTTGCTTTTAAATTGCTCCCTGTAAGTGAAGGAAGCACCAGATTAAGGGTAAGAGAGAGAATTATGTTTGAGATGCCAGTAGCCTGAAGCTACCATGCCACCTTGGATTGTGATCTCTGAAGCTAAGCAGGATTTGGCTTGGCCAGCACTTGTATAGGATTCTGCACTGGATACAGTATTGCAGTGTTAATGGAGTGGGAACCAAGATCTTAACCCTTTCAATACTGTAGACCTGTATACAGGCCTAGGAAAGATTACTCAAAACTGCAGAGCGCTGTAGGAAAGATGACTCTATAGGAAAGATGACTCCACTCAAAATTGCAGACTGGTCTTCATATATATGTCACACTGACATTTCTATATCTATAGCTGTCATAATAATCTTCTCTGTCTTTCTTTTCTTGCAGGCGTTTCTTTCTCTGTTTTCCTCTTTGTTCCTTTCGTGTCCTTCTTCTGGTGGAGCGGTGGGCTTGTGATCTTAGGGTTTGAGGAACACCCAAACTCCCCCGGGATGAGCCGAGCCTGGAGGTTGCCCCTGAGTGTGTGCCTGCTGGCCACAGTGGCCCAAACCCTCAACCCCTTTGTGGTGCAGCAGAGCCAGCCAGACCCCTGCTACGAGGAGAACGGAGCTGCCCGGCGATGCATCCCAGAATTCATCAACGCTGCTTTCGGGAAGGAAGTCCAGGTATCCAGTACCTGCGGCAGCCCAGCTTCCCGCTCCTGCAGCATCACGGAGCGAGAAGAGCGCCCAGCGGTCCGGTCCTGCCAGGTATGCGATGCCTCCGAGCCCAGAAGAGCCCATCCTGCCTCCTACCTCACAGACCTCAACTCTGCCCACAACCTAACCTGCTGGCAATCTGAAAACTTCCACCACTTCCCACACAATGTCACCTTGACCCTGTCTTTGGGAAAGAAATTCGAGATCACTTACGTCAGCCTCCAATTCTGTTCCCCTCGCCCCGAATCCTTAGCCATCTACAAAAGCATGGATTACGGCCGAACCTGGACTCCATATCAATTCTACTCTTCTCAGTGCCGGAAAATGTATAACCGTCCTAACAAGGCAGTGATTACCAAACAGAATGAGCAGGAAGCACTCTGTACAGATGGGCACACTGATCTCTACCCACTTTCCGGTGGGTTGATTGCATTTAGCACCCTCGATGGTCGCCCATCTGGTAAGGATTTCGACAACAGCCCTGTGCTGCAAGACTGGGTGACAGTGACAGACATCCGAGTGGTGTTTAGCCGGCCGCACTTCCCTCGGGAGCTTGGAGGAGGAGGGGGAGGTGGAAGGAAGGATGAGCACCCAGCAGTCGGATCCTATTTCTATGCGGTTGGGGAGTTCCAGGTGGGAGGCCGCTGCAGGTGCAATGGGCACGCCGCCCGCTGTATGAAAGAGAAGGAGGGGAAGCTGGTGTGCAACTGCAAGCACAACACAGAGGGGCCCGAATGTGATCGCTGCAAACCATTCCACTACGACCGGCCCTGGCAGAGAGCCAGCAATCACGAGCCCAACGAGTGTCTGGGTGAGTCTGTTCTTCTTTTTAAAACAAACAGATTAAAAGTGTAATATCTGAAAAATCACAGCTAGCTAATGTGTTCTTCTTGTTTCACTACGTATTTCATTTTCTGTTACAATTATCACATCCTGGTGACTTTTAAAAAAGGTTAAAAGACAGGTCTTCTCGAAGTACAGCTGGTAAGCATTAACCTGCCCCCTGCAAAACTCTGCCTCCGCTGGATGTCAGAACAGGCCCAGCAAGGGAAAGACCTTGTAATAGACACATCACTGTCAGCAACCAGACATTGTGGGGAAGCAATTAAAAAGGCAAACAGAATGTTTGGGTATAAAGTCAAAAGTAATCAAAGGAGGTTATGATGAAGTTATACAATACACTGGTGAGACCACACTTGGAATACTGTGTTCATTTCTGGTCACCACATTACCAAAGGGACATTGCAGCCTTGGATAGAGTCCAACAAAGAACAACCAGACTAATCCCAGGTTATAAAAGAATTAACTTCTAACGATAGGTTGAAGGAACTGCATTTATTTAGAATAAAAAGAATTAGGGGAACTTGACTGAGTTAACCCTGAGCAATGCAGCACAGAAACCAGGACCAGGGGACGTACAGTACTGTGCAAAAGTTTTATGCAGGTGTGAAAAAATGCTGTAAAGTAAGAATGCTTTCAAAAATAGACATGTTAATAGATTATATTTATCAATTAACTAAATGCAAAGTGAGTGAACAGAAGAAAAATCTAAATCAAATCCATATTTGGTGTGACCACCCTTTGCCTTCAAAACAGCATCAATTCTTCTAGGTACACTTGCACAAAGTCAGGGATTTTGTAGGCATATAGTCAGGTGTATGATTAAAGAATTATACCAAACAGGTGCTAATGATCATCAATTCAATATGTAGCTTGAAACACAATCATTAACTGAAACAGAAACAGCTGTGTAGGAGGAATAAAACTGGGTGAGGAACAGCCAAACTCAGCTAACAAGGTGAGGTTGCTGAAGACAGTTTACTGTCAAAAGTCATACACCATGGCAAGACTGAGCACAGCAACAAGACACAAGGTAGTTATACTGCATCAGCAAGGTCTCTCCCAGGCAGAAATTTCAAGGCAGACAGGGGTTTCCAGATGTGCTGTCCAAGCTCTTTTGAAGAAGCACAAAGAAACGGGCAACGTTGAGGACCGTGAGACGCAGTGGTCGGCCAAGGAAACTTACTGCAGCAGATGAAAGACACATCATGCTTACTTCCCTTCGCAATCGGAAGATGTCCAGCAGTGCCATCAGCTCAGAATTGGCAGAAAACAGTGGGACCCTGGTACACCCATCTACTGCCTGGAGAAGTCTGGTCAGAAGTGGCCTTCATGGAAGACTTATGGCCAAAAGCCATACCTCCGACATGGAAACAAGGCCAAGCGACTCAACTATGCACGAAAACACAGGAACTGGGGTGCAGAAAAATGGCAGCAGGTGCTCTGGACTGATGAGTCAAAATTTGAAATATTTGGCTGTAGCAGAAGGCAGTTTGTTTGCCGAAGGGCTGGAGAGCAGTACACGAATGAGTGTCTGCAGGCAACAGTGAAGCATGGTGGAGGTTCCTTGCAAGTTTGGGGCTGCATTTCTGCAAATGGAGTTGGGGATTTGGTCAGAATTAATGGTCTCCTCAATGCTGAGAAGTACAGGCAGATACTTATCCATCATGCAATACCATCAGGGAGGCATCTGATTGGCCCCAAATTTATTCTGCAGCATGACAACGACCCCAAACATACAGCGAAAGTCATTAAGAACTATCTTCAGCGTAAAGAAGAACAAGGAGTCCTGGAAGTGATGGTGTGGCCCCACAGATCCCTGATCTCAACATCATCGAGTCTGTCTGGGATTACATGAAGAGAGAGAAGCAACTGAGGCTGCCTAAATCCACAGAAGAACTGTGGTTAGTTCTCCAAGATGTTTGGGCCAACCTACCTGCCGAGTTCCTTCAAAAACTGTGTGCAAGTGTACCTAGAAGAATTGGTGCGTGATCCTGTTTTGAAGGCAAAGGGTGGTCAGACCAAATATGGATTTGATTTAGATTTTTCTTCTGTTCACTCACTTTGCATTTAGTTAATTGATAAATATAATCTGTTAACATGTCTATTTTTGAAAGCATTCTTACTTTATAGCATTTTTTCACACCTGCCTAAAACTTTTGCACAGTACTGTATCTTCAGCGTAAAGAAGAACAAGGAGTCCTGGAAGTGATGGTATGGCCCCCACAGAGCCCTGATCTCAACATCATCGAGTCTGTCTGGGATTACATGAAGAGTGAGAAGCAACTGAGGCTGCCTAAATCCACAGAAGAACTGTGGTTAGTTCTCCAAGATGTTTGGGCCAACCTACCTGCCGAGTTCCTTCAAAAACTGTGTGCAAGTGTACCTAGAAGAATTGATGCTGTTTTGAAGGCAAAGGGTGGTCACACCAAATATTGATTTGATGTAGACACAACACAGCGATGGGTGAGGGGATGGAATGGGATACTTAGCCAATTATTGATGCTGAATCATTTGGATCCTTTAAAATACAACCTGACCAAGTTTAGAGATCAATCAGCTACAGGAGCCAGATGAGCATTGATGGGCCAAATGGCTTCCTCTTGTTCGTAATTTTTCTTAAGAAATTCCAGATTTGTTACTGATTGAATCCCCTAAAAAGTGTCTTTAGTTCAGTGCCCCTCCCCTTTATTTTGCGTAGCTTACTCTCTACTTGAATGAATGTCAGATACAAAAATGAAGCACATAAAGCTCCTCTTCACTGGGCTGTCACCAAGGCTTAAGAGGGTCTTGATGAATGGAAGTTTATGCTTGGATTAAGTCCTGTCTCTCGATATATATATATATATATATATATATATATATATATATATATATATATATATATACAGTATATATCGTTTTTATCCAAAATTACAAGTGTGCCATTGATGATAGAAAGAAACCTACCTGTGATTTTGTGAAGTGTGCTGATTTCCACTGAGGTCGAAGAGGAAACCACTGAATTAATTTCACTTGTGACCTTTGCCAGAGGTCAAAGAGCACTGCCATTCCAGATGGAGCAATTTGCAGAAGATTCAAATCCAGACTCCAAACTCCTGGGACACCTTCAAACTCATATTAAATAGAGTGGAGATGTCCGTATGTAGAGTACATGTGTAAGTCACTGTTACATTTTAACATCCATCAATTGAACCATTTATCCTATTGTGATAGTACAACTTTCTTTACCATTAGTTATGGAGTGCATCAGAATCTGGGGATATACAGTATGGAGGTACCTGTCTGACTTTTCTATATGGACATGTATGTCCTATGACACACTCGGCAGTAAGATACACACTGACATGATATAGACACGCTACACGAAGACATTGATTGTCGGAACGTTTGTCGAAAACCTACCAAATGACACTTTCTTCTGCTGTCATTTCTACTTCTAGTAACCTTTCCTAGTTACCTTTTGTCTAGAAAATCTTTCACCCTCCCCCCTCCTTGTGTTTCACAAGTTAAGGCTCCAGCCGGATCATTTGTCTACTTAGTTATAAAGTTTTACTATTTCTTAATACTTGCGTCCTGTGATGGCAGATGTATGTTACTTGACATACCTGCTGCATTTGAGATTTTTAAACAACCACAAGCACTGTAACCTGAGACCAGTAGCAAAACTGGCCGCGGTGGCTCTACTGTACCTCACTGAGAGTGTTATGGCAGGTGTTTCTGAAACCTAGCCACCTGTGGAAGTCAAATCTCATAGTCTTTTCAGAATTTAGTATTCATTAAATGTATACCAAAAAATAAGTTTTAAAAACAATAAGAAGATGTTAACTTTTCAGATCACTATAATTATTAATGGTTAAGGCAAACATCAAAATTGTGAGGGAAACTGTGAGGGAAACAGCTTAATGGCAACACTGTTCTTTTCTGTTCCTGCACTATGCAATTAATTTCAATCAGAGGACCAGCACTGTTGCAGGAGGAAGCATGATCTGGATACAGTACATATGAACAATTCTGTTCCTCATGGCAAACACTCTCAAAATGTATTTCCAGCTGTTTAATGACCCTTAATGTGTGACTAAAAACACATCAAAACAATTATGTTTAAAGATACAGCAAAAAAATGCATTGCTTATAAGTAGGGTGTTCTGTAACACTTAAAAACTGAAAATAATCATAATTATCCTGCTTAGGACAATTTCTTTCTGTTAAGAGCAATTTTTTTCTCTCACATGCGGCACATTTAGCAGTTGGAAATTATGTGGGAATAAAAAAAAAATGACCATAAAATCAAACGAATATAAGAATCACTAAATTCCTTGACATTTTTAAAGGCAGCTAAGCTTTCCGTTTGACATTGTTTCCGTGCTCAAGCTTGTCCCCTATCAGGTGCCAGGAATGGAGGAGCTGCCTTTTCAAGTGAGCAATGCCAAGTCAGTTACCAAGAGGGATTAGGAGGTGGAAAGGTCAGGGAGGGGGCTGGGGAGAGACTTGAATATTTATTTAAATTGGACCCTGACTGGCTATGTTGAAAAGAAGGCCTTTAAAAAAAGAAAGAAAAAGAATCTTTTTGTAAATGAATAAAAAATTAAGGAGGGGGTTACCAAGCAACTGTTTCAGCTTGGGCTCAAGTCCTTGTTAACACTTCACGCACCGCTAACAGTCTGATTGACCCTGGGAAACGATATAGGCTTGTCTGAAGAGAAAGGGCCAGGATTACTACATACCCACCAAACAGACTTCAAAAATGACAGCTTACAATCTGAGCTATCACAATGACAAAAAACAAGCTGCTGACCATGAAGAATATCAACAGTATGTTGAATAAGAAATCATTATTTATTAAGAAATAAATCCATTGAATAAGTGGTATCTCATTAGGTGAGCAGCTGAGGTATAACTATCACGGTAAAGTATATTTTAATGAGTGATTTATGTTATGTGGAATAACTACTTTGTGTTCTGGAGATACATGTAAAAATGTAGTTTAACATACAGACAGATGGATGCACTGACAGAGACACCCCCCCTATATCCACAGTCTTTCAATACCTTATGCTAAATAATGTTAACCCCAATTTCCATCACTAGTGAATATGCGGTTTTCCAGACATATGGAAAGATAATTATACAAAAAACTGGAAATACGGACACACAACCTCCTCCATTTATCACATGTATGGCGATTTTAACTGCTGACTGTTTAAAAAAAAAAAAATCTGTTGCACACGTTTTCTTAATGTATTTGTTTTATTATTTTGTTCTTTGGTAGAAGTGTGGTTGCAAAATCTAATTTTGTTAATGAAGAAATTACATTTCTGTTTTTGTTAGATATCAAACTCAGGTTATTTATTTATTTATTTATTTATTTTTTACCATTTTTCCTTTTCTGGGCAGTGGTTAGGGAAAGGAAGCAGGTTATGAACAGTTCCTACCTTTTAAATGGTGTATGTTTTTCTTGTATTCATTATTGGCATTCCTCGGTTAGAAAGTCATAATTCAAAAAGTGCCAGATTTCTGAAGGAAAGGAGAAAGCTAGCCAATCTAAGATTTATAACAACCATTAACCCACTCTGACATCATAGAAAACTTTAAACACACTGGGCTGACCTCAATGACAAGATGGCCTGAATTTGACTGATTAGTGCGATAAGCTGAGCAGTTCCACTTTATTAAAGGTTACAGAACAAGTATGTCAGTTACATCCATCCTCCACAATGGCTCAAAATTCATAATTATACAACAAAATTATATATCAACAGTATATAAGAAATAGTTTAATGAAAATGTGATGTGTTTAAGACTTAGATTATGTAAGCACATAGGGTGTTAGTATCATGGTAAAGGATAATACAATTACAGTAAGTCGAATTACCTCTTGTGTTTTTCACTTTTTAGATCATTAAGACAAACAGAAAGGGGCTTTTATATTCTCTTAACAGCCTCCCTCTGCTCTGTGCCAGTGGGTTAGAGAAATAAAAAGGGAGGATTTTTATATTCTCCGCACAGCCTCCCTCTGCTCTGTTCCGGTGGAGAAAGAGAAACTCTTATAATTACTTAGCAGCCTGTCTCCGCTCTGTTATAGAGCCATATGCGCTGGGCATTGAGACAGCAGTGACTGAAATCACAATATTATTCTGGAAGGCCCCTTGGCACCAGGAGGATTGATTTGTGGGGCTGGTGACCTTTGGCGAGTGATGACAGGCCTAGCTGACATGAAGAGGCCTGGGTGCACAGGGGGAGTCACAGACAGGTGGTCTCAAATCTACCGGGTCAACAGCAAAACGCTTGTTCCCAGGTCAGGAGACTTCTTTGTTAGTTTCTGTTACAGCACCAGATGGACAGAGTAGCTTTGAATGTGGAGTACTTTTAGAGTGTATCACTGCAAGGGTTTCAGTTTCATTCTGGCACAAGCAGGGTTATTGCAGCCCGCCATTCTTCATCTTAGTGCTAAAAAAGGCATTCAATTCCACTTTGTTATCTCTGATTTCTTCTAGCAACAATATCAATGTTGCCCTTTTCTTAACTCCTCCTGTCAGCACTACCAGTGTTAAAAGGGTGATAACCAAGGCTTAAAAATAAACTTTGGAACCTCGTATTAGTATTTTTCTCCATGTTTTGTTTAATTCGTTTTGATCTTCATTTAGATTTGTTTAGTGTGTAAAGAAGTAAGAACTTCTAAGTGCTTGTATTCTAAGAAGGTCAAGACAGACACACTGAAACATTAACTGCAATGAACTGACAGCCATGATTACAACAAAACTTCATGTTTTCCACGCCTTGCTATCATTGCCCGTGACTCTAGAATGGTTTGGGTACTCTGTCAGACTGCACTTGAAGACTGCACTTGTCTCCGTTTTTTCTTGTTGCATTGATGGCTTGGTTTCAGTGGACAGCTATGGCCAAAAGTTTTGCATCACCTAGAATTTTAGGATTGCAAAAAAAAACTATACAAACATATTTTTTATATTTTATTTAACATCATGTAATCAAAGAAACTACAAAATTATATCGCAAAAGTCTGCCAGAAGCCATGATAGTACAGTATTTTTGTCAGTTTTTTATTAAGTATATGGAAAACTACAAAGCAGTTTGTAATTCATAATGTTAACATAACATTATTCAGCAGGTTTCATTTAACTTTATGACGCAAAATTAGTTAATTCTATAGGGTGATGCAAAGCTTTTGGCCATAGCTGGACACTAGGCAGTTCCAAGTGGCAGAAAATGGGCTCATTTGATTCCAATGTGGAGCTGGCTGACCTGAGCCACTTTCACACACAAATGCCGCTACTGAGCCATCTCAGAGACATTTCAAAATTTCTTTAAAATACCCACTCACACAGCACGAAATTGCGCAATCTATGCCGTTATAACCCTTTCACATAGCCAAAGGGATAATGTGAGTACAACTTTCAAGCCTGTCAGTCAACAGATCGTTTTCATGGCAATGGTGATTCACCCATAAATTACAGCTTCATGCACTACCCCTTCTATTTGTGAATTCACCTCCTCATCAGCCCGTAAAGTTACCAAATCCTTAACTTATTCCTGACTCCAATTACTACCTCAGTCTTGATCAGCCATTGTATTTGAAAAAAATGAAAGTGTGTAACAAAAAATAACACGTCCGGTATACAGTCACGTGGGATGTTGACTTTCAATCCACGGCCACTATAGCGCTTCAGTGCCGGCATAGCGTTTTAACGTGTTGTTTTAAAGGAAATGAAGTTTTAAAAGGTGAACTCAACACAAGCTGAAAACGCGAGGGGTGTACCAAGATAGGAAAAAGTTAACCAGTGGAGCAGAATTCAGGTTAGATAAATAGGTCTCAAAAATAATTCCCCTTTAATGGATAAAACAGGGATGGTTGGAATCTCTATTCACTTCACATACTGAACCCACACACTGCAGTTTCTGATGGTCCTGGATTGAAACTGGCCCACACTGTAGAGCAACCAAACGGACCAACAAGATCACACTGTGTGGAAGTGTTGGCCACGAGATTATTGTCGTCAAACCATGTTGGTAAAGCAGACCAGTGTCCAACTTTTGGGGTCTTTTGCTGCAATGAATTGGAGCACTGAGGTGGATTATTACATCAATTCTTGGGTTCTGTATAAAAAAACAGTGTTTACCGTGATATTCTTATTGTGATGTCTATAGAAAATAGCATGAATTATATTGCTTTGCAAAACACCCTGCAGCACTTCATCTTTTTGGACTACTATACTATCTATAAGAACTATTATCCAATTTTAGGCATACATCTAAATTGCGACCAGGCAAATTACATTTTCAAAATTCATGTTTTTGTACAAATAGGTATTTTTTTCTGCTAAATTAGCGGGAGAAAACTGTTAAGTGAAAAAAAAAACCACAGTCCCAAACAGTTGCAAAGGCCAAATTATACACATAAGTCTGAAAGCACCATTTGACAGCATAGGGTTAAACAGGAGTGCTCAGTGTGGATATAAAAGAGACTGGGAAGCCATTCCTGTGAGCATCCTGCTGAGCATCAGTGAAGCCAGGCCCCCTCTCCATCTGTGTAGGGGTTGAAGTGGAAGGTCTGGGTCTGGTGTGGAAACAATTAGCAGGAATAAAGAGTGAGATGACAGATGGGCTGCCTGGGAGCTTGGGGGCTCCAGACAGGGCTGCCTCAGCCCTGCCCAGCAGAGCCACTCAGAGCTCATTATACTGGTCCAGACAGGGCTGCCTCAGTCCAGCCCAGTCCAGCAGAGCTTATTATACCGGTCCAGACAGGGCTGCCACAGCCCAGCCCAGCAGAAACACTCAGAGCTCATTATACCGGTCCAGACAGGGCTGCCTCAGTCCAGCCCAGTCCAGCAGAGCTTATTATACTGGTCCAGACAGGGCTGCCTCAGCCCAGCCCAGCCCAGGAGAGCTCATTATACCGGTCCAGACAGGGCTGCATCAGCCCAGCCCAGCCCAGGAGAGCTCATTATACCGGTCCAGACAGGGCTGCCACATCCCAGCCCAGCAGAGCCACTCAGAGCTCATTATACCGGTCCAGACAGGGCTGCCACAGCCCAGCCCAGTCCAGCAGAGCTCATTATACCGGTCCAGACAGGGCTGCCTCAGCCCAGCCCAGCCCAGGAGAGCTCATTATACCGGTCCAGACAGGGCTGCCACAGCCCAGCCCAGCAGAGCCACTCAGAGCTCATTATACCGGTCCAGACAGGGCTGCCACAGCCCAGCCCAGTCCAGCAGAGCTCATTATACCGGTCCAGACAGGGCTGCCTCAGCCCAGCCCAGTCCAGCAGAGCTCATTATACCGGTCCAGACAGGGCTGCCACAGCCCAGCCCAGCAGAGCCACTCAGAGCTCATTATACCGGTCCAGACAGGGCTGCCACAGCCCAGCCCAGTCCAGCAGATCTCATTATACCGGTCCAGACAGGGCTGCCACAGCCCAGCCCAGCAGAAACACTCAGAGCTCATTATACCGGTCCAGACAGGGCTGCCTCAGTCCAGCCCAGTCCAGCAGAGCTTATTATACTGGTCCAGACAGGGCTGCCTCAGCCCAGCCCAGCCCAGGAGAGCTCATTATACCGGTCCAGACAGGGCTGCATCAGCCCAGCCCAGCCCAGGAGAGCTCATTATACCGGTCCAGACAGGGCTGCCACATCCCAGCCCAGCAGAGCCACTCAGAGCTCATTATACCGGTCCAGACAGGGCTGCCACAGCCCAGCCCAGTCCAGCAGAGCTCATTATACCGGTCCAGACAGGGCTGCCTCAGCCCAGCCCAGCCCAGGAGAGCTCATTATACCGGTCCAGACATGGCTGCCACAGCCCAGCCCAGCAGAGCCACTCAGAGCTCATTATACCGGTCCAGACAGGGCTGCCACAGCCCAGCCCAGTCCAGCAGAGCTCATTATACCGTCCAGACAGGGCTGCCTCAGCCCAGCCCAGTCCAGCAGAGCTCATTATACCGGTCCAGACAGGGCTGCCACAGCCCAGCCCAGCAGAGCCACTCAGAGCTCATTATACTGGTCCAGACAGGGCTGCCACAGCCCAGCCCAGTCCAGCAGATCTCATTATACCGGTCCAGACAGGGCTGCCACAGCCCAGCCCAGCAGAAACACTCAGAGCTCATTATACCGGTCCAGACAGGGCTGCCACAGCCTAGCCCAGTCCAGCAGAGCTCATTATACCGGTTCAGACAGGGCTGCCTCAGCCCAGCCCAGTCCAGCAGAGCTCATTATACCGGTCCAGACAGGGCTGCCACAGCCCAGTTCAGCAGAGCCACTCAGAGCTCATTATATCAGTCCAGACAGGGCTGCCACAGCCCAGCCCAGTCCAGCAGAGCTCATTATACCGTTCCAGACAGGGCTGCCACAGCCCAGCCCAGTCCAGCAGAGCTCATTATACCGGTCCAGACAGGGCTGCCTCAGCCCAGCCCAGCAGAGCCACTCAGAGCTCATTATACCAGTCCAGACTGGGCTGCCTCAGTCCAGCCCAGCCCAGCAGAGCTCATTATACTGGTCCAGACAGGGCTGCCACAGCCCAGCCCAGCCCAGCAGAGCTCATTATACCGGTCCAGACAGGGCTGCCTCAGCCCAGCCCAGGAGAGCCACTCAGAGCTCATTACACCAGTCCAGACTGGGCTGCCTCAGTCCAGCCCAGCCCAGCAGAGCTCATTATACCGGTCCAGACAAGGCTGCCACAGCCCAGCCCAACAGAGCCACTCAGAGCTCATTATACCAGTCCAGACTGGGCTGCCTCAGTCCAGCCCAGCCCAGCAGAGCTCATTATACTGGTCCAGACAGGGCTGCCACAGCCCAGCCCAGCCCAGCAGAGCTCATTATACTGGTCCAGACAGGGCTGATATAATGGTGGTGTAATCAGCCACTCATTTTCTAATCTATCATTCATAACTATTAACATGCAAAGCTGCCGATAGGCCTCTGCGCGAGCTGCCACGTAAGCCCGCCCCCTTGGGAGCTTACTATACGCAGCACGCAGAGACTCACGTCCTCTTTTGCTCTTCAGGCCGTGAAGGCCTCTGGAGCGACCACGCGGCTTGATGGTTATTTTCTCTTTCAGGGAACCGGGTTGCATCCGCAACCTATCGCTCCTTCAAGTCGAAAATAACCATCAAATATGGGAACAGTGTACCCAAGCCGTCGCGAGGGAGGATTCTCGGCAGTAGGACAGACTTACGCCATAACGCAACTGCGTAGGGAATACATCTACGCATATGCGGAGCTGCGCTCAGCCGCCTATGCTTGCAATGACACCTGTCCTAAGGTGGAATATTCAACACCATGCTGTGAACCACTCTATACGCCCGCATCCTGAGGCATCATAGAGTGTAGTACAGATGCTCCAAATAGTGGAGCAGAGGAATCCAGTACGCTTAACCGGTAAAACCTCATGAAAGTATGCGGTGTAGCCCAACTGGTTGCAGCGCAAATGTCAGACACCGCACCCTCTAAAGAGGGCCCAGGATGTCGCCATACCCCTAGTGGAATGCGCCTTCAACTGCCCTGGTGGCGGAAGGCCTGCAGATTCATAAGCTAATTTAATAGCATCCACTATCCAGTGGGAAAGGCGTTGTTTAGACAACGGCTGACCCAAAGTCCTAGAACCATGGCATATGAACAATTGTTCAGTTTGCCTCACAGCCGCTGTAACGGTCAATATAACATCTCAATGCCCGCACGGGCAGAGCATGTGTAACCGCTCTTCCTCTGGGGAAGAAAAAGGAGGAGGATGGAACGCCATCAACTCGACTGGTTGGTTCATATGAAACGGGATATGACCTTGGGTAAAAGGTCGGGTTTGGACGCATGGAGACCTTAGAACCGTCTCCTGCTAAACGAAAGTACATGATGAATGCACTGAAAGTGCGTGTAACTCGCCCACGCCGCTTTGCTGATACCACTGATAGCAAAACGCAGTTTTTATAGACACGAGCTTCATGTCCACGCTGTGGAGAGGCTCGAACGGTGCCTTGGTAAGGGCTTCCAGCACCACGTCAAGGCTCCATGACGGTAAACTGGTCGTCCTTGGAGGCCGCAAACGTCTTGCGCCCTTCAGGAACTACGATGCCAGAAAATGGCAACCTGGTGATAAACCGTCAATACGTACATGGCAAGCCGATATGGCGGCTAAGCACACTTTAAGTTTCTGTAGAAACTGTAATATCACTGCCATAGGGCAGGATATTGGGTCATGGCCTTCCGCCAGACACCAACTTTGAAACAACTGCCACTTGTACGTATACTGCGACCTAGTAGAGGGTGCTCTAGCACTCTGAATGGTCGAAATCACCGCCGTCGAGAGCCCTAAGGCTGACAGGCGCCCTGCTCAGGGCCAAGCCCATAGCTGCATGAGCTTGGGGTTCGGGTGCCATAGCCCTCCTTGGGCTTGGGACAACAAGTCCGCCGCAGAGGGAGCTCCCTCGGCCGACCGTGCAACAACTGCACCAGACTCGGGAACCATATTCTCCGAGGCCACCGAGGAGCGATTAGAATCACTGTCGCTGTTTCTACCCTGACCTTCTAAGAAGGCGGGAGCATCGGGATCGGTGGAAACGCATATAGGAGCCCTGGCGGCCATTCGTGAGCCAGTGCATCGACTCCTAGGGGCTGTCGAGATCCTTCACTGAGAACCATAGGGGCAGTGCGTGGTCTCTTGTGAAGCAAAGAGATCTACCTGGGCTGTGCCGAACCATTCCCAGATGCGCTCTACCACTTGAGGTTGGAGACGCCATTCGCCGGCAAGAGGGCCTCCTCTGGATAGGAGATCCGCAGCGTAATTGACTCTGCCCGGTAGGTGAACCGCACGCAGAGAGGTTAAACGCGGTTGTGCCCATAGCAACATCCGTGCTACCATCCGGTGAAGACCGGGGACCGCAAGCCGCCCTGGCGGTTGATGTACGCCACAACTGTGGTGTTGTCTGACCGCACTAACACATGCTTGCCTAGAAGCACTGGCAAGAAGTGGCGGAGGGCGAGGTCCACCGCTCTGAGCTCCAGAGCATTGATGTGGGCTGACCTCCAGGGTCCTGACCACACTCCACGGGTCCCTGTCCCGCTCCAGACTGCTCCCCAACCGTGGTTGGAAGCGCCGGTCGTGATGACCTGCCTTCTGAAAATGGGACCCAAGCGTGCGCCTTGGCGGAGGTTTGACGGAACTTTCCACCAGCGAAGCGCTTCCCAACAGGCTCGGGATACCCTTAGCCTGCGGTGTTTGTCTCTCCGCGGATGCAACGCGAAGGCATTGAACCAGGCCTGCAGAGGTCTCTGGTGTAGTAAGCCCAAAGGAAGGGCTTGTGAGGCGGCAGCCATCAACCCCAGCATGCGCTGACACAGCTCCATGCTGACTGTTTGTCTCAACCTGAATAGGGAGAGACACCGCCTATTGAGGCAACTCTTTGTGTCGACAGGGTCGCTTCCATGGACACTGAGTCCAGATGCAGACCCAAGAATTCGGTCTGTTGGCTCGGCACTAGGCTGCTCTTTTCTGAATTGATCTTCAGACCTAGCCGCTGAAGATGGTCTGTAACCATCACTGTGTGCTGTGCCACCTGCTCCTTCGACTGCGCGCAGACGAGCCAGTCGTCCAGATAATTCAGCAGTCGGACACCTTGAGCCCGCAAGGGAGCTAGAATGGCATCCATACATTTCGAAAAGGTTCGAGGAGCTAGTGACAGGCCGAATGGAAGGACACAAAACTCGTATACCCTGCTCTGTGGAACGTACCTGGCAGATGGGACGTGAAAGCGCGATCTGTCAGGTCCACGGTGGTGAACCAGTCGCCGTGTCGGACTGACTGAATGATGTGCCTGTGCGTAAGCATCCTGAATGATAACACCCGCAGGTATTTGTTCAGTACTCGCAGATCTAAAATAGGACGGAGCCCGCCGTCCTTCTTGGGCACCAGGAAGTATTTGGAATAGAACCCCTGGTCGATCAGAGCAGGGTCTACTTGTTGAATGGCACGCTTGCTGAGTAATGCCTGTATTTCCACATTCAGAGCTGAGGACTGAACCGAGTGCTTCACTGCAGTTACAACCACTCCCCGGAAGGGGGAAGGTTTTAACTGGAACTGAAGGGTGTACCCGGTGGATATAGTTTTGTGCACCCAGATGTCGTTGGTGCACTGTTGCCAGAACTGGAGCTGGGAGACAGTGTAGGGGCAGGTTAACAGCTGCCTGGTATTCTCAGGGCTGTTTAGGCTGGGCTCGTTCGCGAGGGGCCTGGCCAGAGCCCCGAGGGCGTGGCCTGCCACCACCTCTAGGGCGCCACCCTCCGCGCTGCGGTCTTGAAAATGGAGGTTGACCGCGCGCTGCTGTGCTTGAGGGAGAGGTCTTAGTACCCCCTGGCCGTGGCTGGTGCTGCGGTGGTGCTCTACGCCACTGGTGCTCCTGTTGGCGCCTTGGCTGGAAGGGCTTATGCGGCCACATCTTAGCCATTTGCTTAGCCATTTGCTGAACTGCCTCTGTAGCCGCTAAGTAGCCCTTCTTTAAATGGATCTCAGTGGTCCTGCACTGCTTGTTAGGACATGCAGGGTCCTTAACCAGACCCGAAAGTGTCGGGGTCTTAACCAGGGCTGCAAAAGCAGCATCGACCGGTGGAAAGGACGCCAGACCAGCCTCACTCGCTCCCTGCATGGCAAACGCGGAGGCCTTCCGCCGGTTGCCGGTGAAGAAGCAGGGGCCCCCAGGTGGACTGTACCTCCTTAATGAAATCAGGGAAGGCAGGAGCGCCCTGGGCAGTGGAGACCGCATCGATGGCGACTCAAACAGCGACCGCCGAGGTAATTCCACGGCTGGCCACTCAATTCCCAGGTGACGAAGTTGCTCGCTCCACCAATGACCACAATGGATCACTGGTGTCCAGCACCTCCGAAGTCAGTGTCTTGCTCGGAGTGCTGGGATGCCAGGTCAGTTTCCACACTGTCCTCCTCAAGGAGAGGCTCTCCTTCAGAAGCATCCCTGGAAATGGCATCTACATCCCATACCCCTTGGGGTTGTTGGACAACAGGGACGGCCAGAGGCTGTGGCTGAAGCGCCGGCTGACTGGCAAGTGGTTCGGCTGTTGGTGCCCTGCTGGTAAGGGACATCAGCAACGATTGCTGGCCCATCATCACATCCATAAACTGGGACATCTTGGATGTGAGCTCTGCCACACCTGACTTGTCCCTATAGCGCCTGTCCCGCCGAGGAGAACAGGAGCGTCCCCTATGGCGGGGTGACAGGGAGCGAGACCGAGACCGTGACCGACGGGAACGTTCCCTGCGAGGTGAGGAGCCTCGGGGCCGAATAGACGGGCTATGAGAACGCTCCTGGGCATGTCTACGGTCTGGAGATCTTTGGCCAGCTGTAAGCTGGGAAGGGCTGCTGGATACCCGCAGTGTGACGGGCGGAGTCGCCGTGGATGACGGCGGGGCAGACAGGGTGTAAGAAGACCCTGAGGAAGGGGAATGGCCACCCACCGCTTTCCTCGCCCTCTGGCGAAGAGTGCGCTGTTGAAAATTAGCGCACAATGCGCAAAACGAGCTGTCTGCTAAGGCAGACGCGGCGTGCTCTGGTCCCAGGCACGCCACACAGTCCTCATGGGGATCGCTCGCTGGCAATTTTGCCTGGCAGGTGACGCAACGGTGGAACCCGGACATGGTTGCCACTGTTGTTAAGGCGTCGATGCACCGAGCGTCGAGCGCCAAAGCGTCAAGCGTCGAGGTGCGTGCACTTAGCGTCGAGGCGTCGAAGCACCGAGCGTCGAGCGTCGAGGTGTGTGCACCGAGCGTCGAGGCGTCAACGCACCGAGCGTCGAGCGCCGAAGCGTCGAGCGTCGAGGTGCGTGTGCCGAAGCGTCGTGGCGTCGATGCACCGAAAGCGTCGAGAGCCGAGCTGCCGAAGCGCCGAGGTGCGTGCACCGAAGCGCCGAGGCGCCGACGCGACCGAGCGCCGAGCGTCGGCGCCGAGCGCCGAGGTGCGTGCGCCGAGCGCCGAGCACCGAGCGTCGCCGAGGTGCGCGGCACCGAGGTGCGTGCACCGAGCGCCGAGGCGCCGACGCGCCAGCGTCGAAGCACCGAAGCGCCGGCGCCTAAGCGTCGAGCGCTAAGCACCTAAGGTGCGTCGCCGAGCGTCGAGCACCGAGCGTCGAAAGCACCGGCGTCGAAAGCGTCGAGCACCGAAGCGTCGAGCGTCGAGCACGGAGTCCCAAGCGCAGAAGCGCTGCACCAAGCGCTGAAGCGCTGCACCAAGCGCCGAGGCGCTGACACCACGCGGAGTGCGAGTACCAAGCGTAGACACGCTAGCACGAGATGCCTGAGCGTCAGCTGACCCGCAGAGCGGAGACGCTAGTGCTGGTACAGTGTCTGGTGCTGTATATACTTACCTAGGTGCTAAGGGAATATGTGCTTTGGTGGTCGTCTTCCTAATGGTGAAAAAAAAAAGGGATTTTTTTTTTTTTTGTGTGGGACGCTGCAGCAACACTATGGTGCTTAGTGACTGTAAGCGTACAGCTACCACGCGGTAGGGATGGAACACACTGCAGTGGAATAATATATAGAGGCTGCAGAGCAGGCTCTACACACACGCGGTCTAGCCAGGCAAGACCGAGGCTGCAATGGGCGCGTGGCCAAAGGCCAACGCAACGCTGCCCTAACAAATATATATATATATATATATACAACAAATATAAAATATATACAAAAACCCAAAAAACACACGATAACAATTACAAAGTAATTATAGTAAAGGAAAGACGGAGACCACGAGTAATAACAGAAACGCGATGCAAGCAAAGCGTGAAGGAATATATAATGTAATATAAATTATATATATACAATTATATAACCCGAAATATCGAAATAATAGTAATTACAACTGAAATAAACTCGGAGAAGGGGCAAAACCAGCTTCTCAAGCCTAAGCTTAATGAGTACAAACAGTTGAGCTCTAAGTACCTACCGCTACCAAGGCTGAAGACAAAAGAGGACGTGAGTCTCTGCGCGCTGCGTATAGTAAGCTCCCAAGGGGGCGGGCTTACGTGGCAGCTCGCGCAGAGGCCTATCGGCAGCTTTGCTATAAAAGCTCAGCCAATCGCTACTGCCTGACGGCAATATCCCATATTTTATGGTTATTTTCGACTTGAAAGGGAACTCAATAGAGCTAATCTAATACTGGTAATATTCAACAATAATCATTGCATGAAGAAAAAAAAGCACATAATTTATGCATTGAACTATTAATCGATCAATTAACCCTTAATTGAGGCTCAAAAATGTATTAAAAGTGTCTCCTGTAGGCAAATTACCCATTTTTACAATGGAAAGGGCAATTTGACTGCGATTTGCCCACAGGAGGAAATATATGCCCTATACTTTGAATGGTGAGGAGGATACCACAGAGAGTGGTGTGGAGGATACCACAGAGAGTGGTGAGAGGAATGAATGGGTTATCTAGCCATGTTATTGATGCTGAATCATTGGGATCCTTTAAGACAGTTTTGAGATCAACCCGCTACTAGGAACCACCACATGTTGCCACTCGGTTTTGAAGAAAATTCCCAATTGCCAAATTTACACCAAAGTATGTGCTGCAGATGGCAGGTTTTTCAAATGCATTTTCTTTCTTCTCCACAACTCAAAACCAGCATATCCTAGGGACACATCTAAGCTTGACGCTTCAATTACTTAAATTGTGACACTTCGAGCAAAAAATAACACCCTTCTTTGCTTTCAAATAATTACAACACTCAGGAATGTTATTTTAAACTGGAGCTGTTTGTGTAGGAGGGCTGTGGGGCAATGATGAGGCTTGACAGCAGGCAGCATGGCTTGTTTAAAGAGACAGACACTCACTGTGGGGTTTGGTAATAAGTTGTCAAGGGACGTTGACCAAAATTACTTTTGGCCTACACTGACTGAAAACAAAATATGAACGTGTGGTTTCTCAGAAGTATCGATTTCAAATTAATCTATTTCATATTTGCAGTGTTACATGGATGACAAAATAGCCGGCTGTCACTTTATGACTATCAGTCACCAGAGCTATCAGTCACCCTACGTGAAGGAAACATAGTACATGTTGCAACAGTTAACAATAAACTGTTTTCATAGTGAGATTATTAAAGAGAAATACATCCTGCCTGGTCACTTTATTTGGACCTGTACCTGATCACAAAGGCGGGGTCCATTCATTCATTTGTCAGACTTTCCAAGCTCCTCTAACCATCTCTGTCCTTTTGCCATTGCTTGCACACTCCTGACAGAGTACTTCCCTGTGGATGTGCAGGGCATTCATTCATTCATGCTCGTGGAGCACCCTAACTAACGTGACTGTCCTTACTACTGTGGCATCTGCTCCACTAGCATGCCTCTTTCGCATGCTGTTAGATCTTTCACTATTTCTTATAGACTGCAGTTGTGCTGCTCCCACAGATTTACAATACTGTCGCTGGTCGCTTTTGTCAAAAGTGAAAAAACATAACAAATGTTTGTGGACTATGCATACGTAAAAACGTTAGGTTCCTGGCCTCAGTGCACAGCACAAGACTGTAATCTTCCACATCTGCGCAGTTATCAGCCTCACACCGCATCTTGCTCCACTGTAGTGCCGAATTCTGCCCCTTGCTGAATTTTGCACTACTTTGATGCAACATGCATCATTGTTTCGTTTGTCCGTGTGATTACTTAAGCTATTCAAGGCTGTAGCCAGCTATGAGGTTAAAATCATATGAATAATTATTTATTTAGGCCCATTTAACATTTGGTTTATTTAAAAGCATTTGACTTTTGCATTTGAAATAGGTGGGATACTTCAAGGTTTATTTCAGACAGTGTGTGATTGACACTGGTAGTTGACTTGAGGGTTGTGTCAAGTTCACTGGGCTGTGGTTTGCAAGGATCCTCACAACTGGTCAATTTAAAAAAAGGTATTAGGGTAATCAAGAACATTATTAACATTATTAATAATACTAAGAGGATGGCTATTCAAATAACCATTCAATAGCCTATATTTAAATGGTTTAATTAGTCTTATAAATTATTTAACAGTCTGTCCCGGTTTTCAGCTTTGAAAATCTGGTCACCCTATTTAGAACACATTATAAAGTCTAACTATCAGAACCTAGGGGGTCTACGGAGGTAGCCATGTCTGTCTATGTCAAGCAGGGTACTGAAGGCTCTAATTTTGAATTTACAGACGTGGTGGGGGACGAATGTCTCTGACATGCTTGTTAATTTACCTAAAACTAAAATAATTCTTAACAGATCTGAGAAACCAGGAATGTTACAGATTAATGATTAGCCTATTAATTACTCTGTAAAGGGCAGTTCATTATCAAGTGTATGAATGTATGTGTCAGCATACCGGTAATTCTGTTAAAAATAAAACAACAGTTTATTTTAAGATGGAAAGTATACATTAGCATGTACCCAGTTGGTAGTTGATGCTATAAAAATTGGGTAGCTTAAAGGGACTAACAACTGTAATTTTCCCAAACAGTGGTGGAAAGGCTTGTGGGGAGCATAATGTCAGTGACATAAGGTAGCTCGTTTGGACTAACTCCAAGATAATCTTGTTAAAATCGCCCTCAGCCGGACAGCGTCCAAGGGAGCGAGCCAAGACAATGCAGGCAGATTTAATGGGATTGGGGGGCACTGTGAGGAGCTCTGTGTGTTTGAACCAGGCCGCTGGACTGGGGGGCTTTGGTCTTTGCCTGGGCCTGTGCTCAGCCCTCTATCGCCTGATCAGAGCAGCATGGCAGCTCAATGCGGTGTGAATGAATGAATGAATGTCATCCACCTCCCACAGAGAAGCACTCTGTCAGGACTAATTCAGAGGCACAGGGCAATTACTGGCAACTGAATGGAGATAGGCACTGGTTCCTTCTGAGACCAAACTAGCTGTGTGTGTGTGTGTGTGTGTGTGTGTGTGTGTGTGTGTGTGTGTGTGTGTGTGTGTGTGTGTGTGTGTGTGTGTGTGTGTGAGCAACATTCAAATAGGACACAGAATTGATGTAAACACCTAATTAAATCTAGCATTACAAGTATTATGTTCTTGGGAGTCACAGGTTGGTGAATGACTGAGGTGTGTGTGTAACAGCATCTCCAAATGAATATACATTTGCCATAACTGTATCCATGGTGTTAGAATGATGTGGAGTAAGGTGAATGTTCTAGCTCAGACCATGATAGCTGCAAATACATATCTCTGACGCCAGGGTTTTTTTTTCCTAGTGAGGTAGACTTTATTATCCCAGGAATATATATATATATATATATATATATATATATATATATATATATATATATATATATATATATATATAACAAAGAATGCAGTACTTTAAAGGACTGTGGTTGTGTCTTTGATATTTGCATAATATTGAATCAGATTAAAATTAAGTAATACATTAATTTGGTGTTGTTCAAATAAAAAGCAGTAAAGATGTTGCATTGAAAAACTAATAACCAGAAAAAATGTGAAAAACGTGAAAAACTTTCAGTAGAATTTGTGCCTGCCAGCCCAGCTGTGACCCCCTCCCTCCTCCGCACAGGCACAGGAGGCTGCCTGGGGTTATTGATGCTGACAGATTGTTGTGGTTTTTGTTGAGGAGGGAAACAGCTAAGCTGACAAATACAGGGAAGGCTGGGACATAACTCACTGTGACAAGCACTGCCACACAGAGTGGGGGATCCAGCCACAGAGCAGGCAGCATGCAGGTGTGGATGGGAGGGGGAGGGAAGCAGCCTATAGTAGGTCGAAGGCAAACTGTACTCCTAGGTGGAAGGCCCACGTTTGGATGGCACAAAATTAGAAATAAATATGCAGAATAATAATCTAACTGCTCCTTCCCTCAACTACATAGTTTCCCCCCAGTTTTATACTATTGATTGTATTCCACTATTGATTGTATTCCACTCAGGAAGCTTGTCTTTCAAAATTGTGGATTTGAAGAGAGAGTCTAGCAAAGAGCAACCTGACACCCCAGAGCTTAAAGGAATAAGCTATGAATATTGAGGGAACTGAATCTATTCAGCCTAGAACAAAGAAGAATTAGGAGGGAATGTGGATGTTAAGTTGAGGGCAGAGGGTAGGAGAGATTTTTTTACACAGTGAGTGGTGAGGGTATGGAATGGATTCCCTTTCAAGTACAAAATGTAACCATTGCCTCATGGTTTTTATATCTTATCTGAGCACTTACATCAAAGTTGCTCCTTTAAGAGCCTCGTATGCATCAGACATCATCTCCGCCCCCAGGAGGCTGTGTGGTCCAGTGGTTAAAAAAAGGGCTTGTAACCAGGAGGTCCCCAATTCAAATCCCAGCTCACTCACTGACTCACTGTGTGCCCCTGAGCAAGTCACTTAACCTCCTTGTGCTCTGTCTTTTGGGTGAGATGTTGTGTAAGTGACTCTGCAGATGATGCACAGTTCACACACCGTAGTCTCTCTAAGTCGCCTTGGATAAAGGTGTCTGCTAAATAAACAAATAATAATAATAATAATAAATACGAGTGACACATAAGGCCCAGCGCCATTTTATCTTTCAGCCTTTGCCTAAGGAAGGAGTGAGCTCTGACTTTAAGTCATAACTACAGAGATAAGTTGATTCAATTCAGTTTTTCTCTCTGACTTTTCCAGTCAGTGTTTCGTGCTACAAAGACACTGCCAGTGTTAACGGCTTTTTAGCTACATTGTGCTGTCGAACTGGCAGGAGCCTTTTCGACTGGTGAATATTCCAAGTGTCTCTATGGTGTTGCTGTGTTTGCTTTGCTGCACTGACAACGAAGGCTACTGGATTTTTCTAGTTATCAGGCAACTGCAGCCTCTGACTGTTTTACAGTTCATGCTTACAGATTGCCAGTGGCTTTTTCAGGTCTTCACCTGCACGCCACTTGTACTGGTACCAGCCCGGTACTAGTGACTCGCTCTGCCGATACCAGAGCCGGTACCAGATCCTGTATCAGTCGGTACCAGGGTCGGTACCAGAGTCGGTACCAGTCACCTGATCGGTGCCAGTGCCTGTACCAGTCACCTGATCGGTGCCAGAGCCTGTACCAGTCACCTGATCGGTGCCAGAGCCTGTACCAGTCACCTGATCGGTGCCAGAGCCTGTACCAGTCACCTGATCGGTGCCAGAGCCTGTACCAGTCACCTGATCGGTGCCAGAGCCTGTACCAGTCACCTGATCGGTGCCAGAGCCTGTACCAGTCACCTGGTGCTGGTTGCAAGAGAAACATTCCAGCAAAGGATTAGCACAACATGTGAGCAGTTAAGGACTGCAGCTCTTGCGCGTCATTTGCTCATTTTGCTAAGAGACCCCCCGGACTATATAGGGTGCACAACACAGATAAACTGGGCCTTGCTTCCATCGCCTCTTTGGTGCAGATGCTCAATCTGACCGTGCTGCAAAGGGACATCTCATGTCCCAACAAACAAATCTGCACCACAGAAGTGATGCTGAAGAAGGCCTAAGTGGCCTCTGCATTTTGCACACGTCTGGGTAGCTACAGTAGCATATTGGTAGCATACCAGTCCAAGCTGTTTCAGGCTCTGTCCACTGAACACAGGTCCTCATCCCACTTGTTGGATGAGTTGAGCTTAGTCAATAACCACTTTCTCCAGTTGTACAATGGGCAGGCATTGGGCAGGAGCATGGCCACATTGGTGGCGTCAAGAAGGCAGCTCTGGCTTCCTCATGCCCGGGTGTCTGACAAGTATAAGGTGTCATTGCTTGATGCACCCGTAAAACTGGGTTATACGGTTATATCTGACAGGGTCATTGTCATCCTTAAGAATGCTAGGGCAGTGACTATCTGCTGGGGTGTCTTCCAGATGTGGTGTCAGTCGTGTGCAGATATACAGTATTGCAATTTTGCAGGACCTGTTTGATGAAGGGAAATCTCCCTCCACACTTAAGGTCTACCTGGCAGCTATTTTGGCTTGCCATATTTAAATTGACTCAGTCTCCCCAGGAGCACACTTTTGAAGGGTACTTGGAGGTTAAGACCCCCTAGAAAGGACTTTGACCCTCGCTGGCGGCTCAATGTAGTGTTGGACACACTTACAAGACCACCATTCAAGCCCCTTCATTCAGCAGGACTGAAATTCCTGTCCTTAGAGACTTTACTGCCAAGCAGGTAGGTGAAATACAAGCATCTTGTTTGTTTTTTTTGCAGAGGCCAGAACTTAGGTCACTCTCCTCACTAATCTTGCTTTTCTCCCTAAAGCATTTCTGCTTTCCATATCAACCAGTCAGTGGAATTGGAGGCCTTCCATCCACCTCCTTTCCAGTCTGACATGGAGAGAAAGTTCCATTTGCTCTGCCCGGTTAGGGCACTGGTGTATTATGTTGACCACACCCAGAGTTGGCGGCAATTAGAGCAATTGTTTATTTGCTTCGGGTCTAAGTTCCAGGGACAAGCCCTGTCTAAACAGCAGCTGTCGAGGTGGATTGCAGACACGGTCAGGATTGCATACGATCTAGCCAACCTGCCCCCTCCAGAGAAGGTCACTGGTCACTCCACAAGAGGCCTTGCAACCCTCCTGGGTGTTATTCCAGGGAGCATCTGTCACAGTCATTTGCAGCGCTGCAGTATGGGCCACGCTGCATACTTCTACCAGGTTCTACCGACTGAATGTCGTAGATCAGCAGAACCCTGGTTTGGGGACCAGTGTTAAGAGCAGCCACTCATTCTGCTTTTTAATACATTTTTATTGCGTTCCATTAATTCCTGCAGTAGTTAGCCATACACTACTTTTGGACTTCTGATTTTAAATGCTGAGGTTACTCAGCATAACCTTGCAGCATGTACACTGCATGAGGGTTCTTCCTCACTGTACTATGGATTATATGTAGGCCTGCTACTTTTCGATTTTAATCGGTAAAGCTTGTTAAAAGTAAAATTTCCAAAAGATATGAGTTCAACTGCAATAAATTTACCAAAAATAAACATTTAGAATTTGGCAACAAAATAAAAATTGAATAGTAGCAAGCCTAACTATATGGCATGGACCCTTACCCACTGGGAACATTTTGGAAAAAGGGATGCAAATAGTGAATTCTGGCACAGACGTAGTGGTCTGTAGTGCCTGACAAAGTACTCCATCAGTGCAATGAAGGAGTTTTATTTCAGCACTGATCACAGCAAGGCAAGATCATCAAAAAGAAGAAAACTGGACTAGGATCATCAAGGCCCTGCAATACAAGACTGGAAAAAATGGCATTTGCTAAAAAAAAAAATCGATCAAATACTCTGAAATATTATTTTTATATATTTTTCACTCAACTTAAATATACCCCTATTGCTTTAAATCACACAAGTTATACAGAACAGTGTGCAAAACTTTGGAAGCACCCCACTAAAAATTACCCTAGGAAGCTATAAACAAACTGGAATGTAAGCAAAGTCTGCATTCTAAAGAAGTTGAGTGCACAGATAGCTGAACTATAAAAATGCAGTAAACAACAATAGTTTAAATATTGTCTTTCAGAGATTATCCTTTCTATGTCATTTATTATCTTGATACTGAAACTATTCACAAATAAGTTCCTCAATTTAGTTGCATTTTATCACACTCTTATTGCATGCGCTCAGTAATGGGTAACTTGACAATAACATATTATTTATTTATTTAGCTGCTGCCTTTATTCAAAATAATTAATTATTGATTATTATTTATTTATTTTGCTTCCATCTGAAATAACTCAAGATATTTCAATACATAGCCCCTAATATTTGTAATGTTGGATTTATACAACACACAGGGAATTAAGGCTTAGGTTATTTGAATATGAACGGAATGAAAAAAAGACTAAATGAAATTTATACTATATAGAGTGCAAGTAGCTGAAACTGTTTCTGAACAAAATAAATCTATACTGTACTGTTAACAGTAAAAAAAAGACTCCAGTACCGATTGGTGTCAGAGGTATCTTGTCTTTCGTAATAATACATCAAAAACAATATTTATAACAATTTGTGAATTTAACGAAGACAACAGACTTCAAAAACACTATTATTAAATTTCTCGTTTTTGTAGCGTGTCTGGCTTTAGTGCAGTGGTTTGGTGGTTCAAATCCAGACTGCTGAGGATATAAAATAACATAACATAATAAAAATAAATACATGTGGCAAAGTGGTTAGCGATGTACAGGTGTCAATAACAGACAGACAATGATAATCCAGGTGCAAGTCTGATGACAATCGGTAAATAATAATGAATGGTAGTACACAAGGCTGTGTACTACACAGTTTAACCCAGGGGTTCAGTCCCGAAACAATAAACACAGTCTTTAATACACCCACAATATACAAACACGGTCCTCAGTCCAAACTGAGTGCTGTAGTGCTCGTGGTGCAAACACAATTTATCATGAAACAAAGTGCAGTGTTGTCCAGGTTTTGTGCTGGCCTGTAGCGACAGCTCCGGATCGTGTTAGCCATCTAAATAACAAACAAGTACAATTAGACACGACAAAAACAAACAAAACACTCACGATACACAATACGGGTCTCCTTCCGGTTAGCGTTAACCATAACAAAGGAACAGATCACTTCGCTACGTCCCCTTGGTTAACGATTGCAACCGCTCCTCCAATCTGCGGATGCCACATCGTTTCCCTTCCTGGTCGATGATTTAGTGTACTGTAGCTCCGCCCCCTTTTTAGATGGCCAACTTCTGCCTAACCCTGGGAATGAATTGTATGGCCATCCAGTCCAGGGCTCTCTGTTCCCTTTACACAGCACCCTCACAGGTCAGGAGGGAGATTTATCACCAAGAATCATTCTGTCTCTGTCACAATACATTATTACAAAACCTACTGACAAGAACGTTTACATGAGATCAGGTTTTCAGAAAATGTATTCGGAAAACTGAATGAGAAAATTGGTTTTCTGAAAATGACACACCAATGTGGAATATGGGGAGTTAAACAGATTCCCGCATCAAGCCAGTATTACAAAAAATGCAATTAAAAAATATTCGATTACGGTATAAATGAAAAATACAGACATTTTTTTACACAAACTGAGATAAGGATGTATCATATTCCGACATTCACACAAATGGGTAGTAGTTAATTAAAATGGTGTTATTTTGGTTATAAATATCTTCTATTTAATGAGAGGTCAACAATACACATTATATAAAATAATTTAAATAAGCACTGCATTCTGAGTAAATTAAGATTGTTTTTGTTGTGTAATTATTGACACCATGCCGGTATGTAACCCGCAAAACCTGCATTTTGATGATCTGTAGCTCCAACATGCGACAAAAAAACATAACACCAACTGCATATTTTAAAAGCATATTTCATTTTTACTAAAATAACACATTGAAAACGTAAATAACAAAGAAGTTTCTTAATTTAAGATACATGTCGAATACCAATTTTTTTCATGACCTGTACTTTCTGTCAAGATTTTGAAAGTAAAGATATGCACTTAAGGTTTTTGTGTGTGTATAACATACCAAATATTAAACATTAACCTCAGTAAAATAGATTTTCATAATAAAGATAAACTTCAACAAATGTTACATTGCCCATTGGTACCAAGTATTGGAGCCACCTAGATTTATTTTAAAAGTTTGGTGTGGTCTCTCCAAACTCTCTTCTTTCTCCTTGGATCTCCCTTTCATCATCTGCCATCAGCTGACAAGGGCTTAGCTAATATCCCAGCATGCCTTTCTTCTTAAAGTACAGCCTCTATACGTGACATAACCCACCCAGTATCTCATAACAAAAGGAATACAGGTTTTTTTGGGCTCTTTTTTGGGTACAATAATACCCTAAAATAATCATAATATTTTCCCTGCTATTAGAAATATATCCCATATGGTAATGGTTACATTTCTATTTCAGGGAACCAGGTTTATGATACTACCCTAATGTTACCAGACATGTTGTTGATGCTGAATTATTTGGATCCTTTAAGAACCGACTTAATAAAGTGTTTTGACTTCATGGACTTCAAGAAAGACATCAAGGAAGCACATGCCTTAAAAGACACTAGAAAACAAAGTAAGAATAAGTAGGAAATGTGGGTTTGATATGGTAATGACTAACCCAGCAAGACTTTAAACTCTTGTGACTAGGGCCAATTAGGCCTGCTGAGCCAATTGAAGGAGTAAACCCTGGAGAGCGGCGAGATTTCAAAGGAAGAGAACACTTTTTTCCTAAATATATAGAGCTGCCTGGCTACTCTATCTTGCATATAAAAACAACTTAAAATATTGATAGCAGTTCATTAGTGAAGGGTCTTCATTTGCTTGGGACTTTCGGTGTTATATAGATCTCAAAAATACAGTTTTATGTCGAACAAATTCACATTTTGTCTCTGAGAAAGACAATAGTTCAAATGTTTGTAATTAAATTGCATTAACAAGTATTTCTACAAATGCCACCATATAGTTCTAGGGGAAGCAACACACATTCTTTAACATAAAAATGTATTATTATTATTTATTTCTTAGCAGACGACTTACAGTTGTATACAAAAAAATACATATCAAGAATTACAGTACAATTAAGAGCAAGATGCAAAATACAATGACTTCAGTCCTAATAAGAAAAATAACAAATAAGAATGCAAAACATAACAAATACAAAGCAGTACGATTTGATATCGCGGCAGTGCAAGAGTAGATAGCAGTGTTGATAGTTGCATTAGGGTTGGAAATGAGTGCAGGTGAAATACGGGTGGCGGACACAGGGAGGCCGGCCAGAAGGGACTTGCAGTAGTCTAGGCGGGAGAGTATCAGGGCCTGGACGAGCAGCTGCGTGGAGTAGTTGTAGATGAGGAAGGGTTGGATTCTTCGTATGTTGCTCAGGAAGAAACAGCAGATGCGTGCTAGAGTGGAGATGTGCTGGGATTAGGAGAGGCAGGGGTCCAGGGTTACTCCGAGGTTCTTGGCTGAGGAGGAGGGAGAGAGTGTGGTAGATTCCAGAGGAACGGAGATAAAAAGATCAGAGGAGGGGAAGATGAGAAGGGGAAGAAAAGGAGGTCAGATTTACAGAGGTTGAGTTTGAGTGCATCCAGGAGGAGATAGCAGACAGTCAGGTAGAGATACGGGACGGGATGGTGGTGTCAGAGGGGGGAAAGGAGAGGAAGATCTGAGCATCATCAGCATAGAAATGGTATGAGAAACCATAGGATGCGATGAGGGGGCCCAGGGAGCGGGTGTATAGAGAGAACAGGAGAGGACCCAAGACTGATCCTTGGGGGACTCCTGTTGAGAGAGGGTGAGGTGTGGAGGTTGACCCACCCCAGGTTACTGATAGGAGAGCAGAAACCAGATTGGAGAGGATCGAGCAGAGAGTGGTTAGACAGGAAAGAAGAGAGCTGGCGGTATACTGCCTGGTGGGGTCGAGGGTATGTTTTTTGAGGAGGGGGGTGATAGAGGCTTGTTTGAAGGCAGAGGGAAAGAGGCCAGAGAGGAGAGAGGTGTTGAGAAGGGAGGAGATGAAGGGGAGTAGAGCAGGAGCAGCAGCTTGAAAGATGTGAGTGGGGAGGGGGTCCAGGGCGCACGTGGTGGGTTTGTGGCCCTGGAGGAGGGAGGAGAGGTCAGGGTCTGAGAGTGGAGAGAAGGAGGAGAAGGAGGGTGAGTTATTAGGGGAGACAGAGGGTGTTGGGGTTGGAGCAGGAGGGGGTGGGGGAGAGGTGTTAAAGAGTTTGCGGATATCATAGATTTTAGAGGAGAAGAAAGAGGCAAAGTCGTCAGAGGAGATAAAGGAGGGAAGAGGAGGGGGGAGGGTTGAGGAGGGAGGAGAAGGTAGAGAATAGTTTCCAGGGGTTGTTAGTGTAGGATTGGATAATAGCTGGGAAATAGGTGTGTTTAGCAGAGGAGAGAGTAGAGAAGAAACTAGCAATGTATCTTTAAGATCCTGTTTACTTCAAGCATGTTACCATGGGATATTTTCAAAAACCCAACAATTAAAAATGACAAAAACAACAACATTTTGGTTTGATATGTTAATGGCGCCAGTTAACCCTGCTGAGCTTAATGAGGAAGGTCTCTGTTGAGGGAGCAGGCTTGAAGCTGAACTATATCAGCATTCTCATTATATAAACTGTATACAATATGTTCACTGCTTTCCAGGGCAGATGGTGCATGCGTTGCGCAGTTACCCGCCTTACACCCCACGCTTTCATGCTCCATAAATATTTTGGTAGCACTAAATAGACAATCAGGTCTTAAATGGAGCTCACAGTAACATTTACCTCATGTATACAGCAGTGTGCCAATTTATTACAACACCAACATTTGTCATTTATATCCTTTATATACTTACCTGCATGAAAACCTCATGGTGTGAGAGTTTTCGGTCAGTAATCAGTTATATATTGTTATTATTATTATTTTATTTTATTTTATTTTATTTATTTATTTCTTAGCAGACGCCCTTATCCAGGGTGACTTACAATTCTTACAAAATATAACAGTACAAAGTATCACATGACAAAATATCACATTACAGAATATCACATTGCAGATAACAGCAGTTATAAGGTACAGTAAAATCGGTAGAAAGTATAAAATTCAAATGAGCAAAATAAAGAATACAGTAAATAATTACATTTAAGAGTGAGTTTGACTAAGAGCAGTTAACTTATAGTAAAAATATTTGCTTATATGAGTAAATTCCATTAAGAGCACATAGTAAGTACAGTAAGTGGATCAGAACAATTTCAAATAAGAGCAACTACAGAAAATGTGAATACAGATACCTATAAGAGTAAAGTCAAATACAAGATACAGGAAGTAGTTATAATTAAGAGCAGTAGTAGAATACGGCAGGTATGGAGCAGTTCAGTGCAAGTACAAGATGATGCAAGCACTGGTACAATTGGGTGCCATATAGTCAAGTATAGAACAATAGGCACTTGTGTGAAAATGTTAGACCACTTTGCTGTAATTAGGCATTTTAAACAACTTCTAAAAAGTCTCATGCATTTTAACATTTGCTTTGTGTTCCTTTTCTCTTACATATTTTAAATGACTTGCATATGTGGCCTATTAAAGTCATCAATTAAATTAGACAACCACTAATTTGCCTATTTTGACAATTTTCCAATATTTTCAGTTCCAGTGGTTTGATTTCATACGCACAACAAATCAAAACTACAGAAGCATTGGGGTGTTCTAATACATGTGCACAGTACTGCATATAACCATCACTTCATAGGCCTCATATTTTCTAACATGAGAGACGCATACATTATGTTACCTTTATTTATTTGTTTTAAATTGAATTTTTTGCATAACTATTAGAGCACCTTCAATGCTGCATTGTGTAAACCAATTCCGAATGTTTAGTTTTTTAGACTCTTCTTCAGTACATTTTATTTCTAAGGAAACTTTTTAAATTTGTCCCATTTATTTCCTTTACAAGAACTCTCAAAAGCTTCACGCTTGGGCTTTCCTTCCTTTTCCTATGAATCTGTCGACTGTGTTCCTTCACGCAAGCTTTTGAAGTACATTGATGTATCTGTTAGGAGCGATCTATGGGATTTATTCAGGAATAGCTTTTAAAAAAAAATACAATTTAAAAATCAAATTCACCTTTACCACAATATGTACGTCTTTCCCATTGAAAAATGCGAGGCTCCAAATAGGGCACCAGAGTGATTCATATATCAGTGAATTTTTAATCGATGAATCTATTAATCTCTAACGGCAAGACATATTAGGTTCTGGAATTTGTTGTTAGGTTTGCTGACATTGTTTTGTTAGCTCTGAAACAAAACCCTTAAAACATGTGTTTATATGTAATGAGCTAATTGTTAAGAGTCAATAAACAATTCCCTTAAAATAAACCGTGACCCTTTCTGATAGTAAAAAGATTTAGAGACTGATGGCTCACATACAAAATGCAATCACCACAGCTGTTTAAGACCAGCTTTTTCCTCCAGTTGCAGTTTAACTTGTAACTGTCTATGTGCTGGAACAAAAGCGACCAAGTGGCTTGGCTTGTCTGATGGGTAAATCGCCCTGGATAAGGGCGTCTGCTAAGAAATAAAATAATAAATGATGTTTACTTTATCCTGGAATGGGCTGCAGTGATCTATCGGAATCCCTCCCGGTTAGAAAGAACGTGACCATGTGGATGTGGATACAGAAGACACTAAACAACTAATCCTACATTCCCTGTTGCCTGTTCAGTAAACAAGACAAGAAAAAGAATAATGTAAAGTAGGGTTAGAAATGATGGAAAGAGTTACCGAAACGTCTAAGTGGAAAAAGACAATGCCTCTACAAATAGAATAAGTTTGTAGAAAAAACGACATTTATCATAACTGCCGGTATTATAAGGCAGCCACCAAAGTCACAGAAACTTTCTGGGACTGACAGACATTTGTAGAATCTTTTTAGCATTAAGGTTGTTATGATCGTAGTTCTGGCTGCCAAGCATGTCATTCAACAGGCGATGCACCTAGTTGGCCAATGACAGGAAAAAAGATGTTGAAGGGATGGGGAGAATTGAACTCTCTGTGTGAAATGACCTACCTGAAATGAAGGCATGCAAACAGTGAACTTTCTTTAGCTAGAATGGTACCAGTTATCATTTTATTTACTGAAAATACATGTTTGTTTTTTTTAATAGACACATGTGTCTATTAAAACTGCACATGGGACCTTCATAGTGAATGAATGTGCATGATATTTATGGATTTATTTGCTTATCTAGAACCTCTTCAGGTTCTTCTCCAATTTTATTCAGAGATTGTACACGTGTTTTTGTTTGGAGGTGGTAGGTCGCTGTTTAAACTAAAGTGGCAACATCTGGGAGACAGACACACAGGCCGGCTGGAACACAAAGAGTCTCGAGGCAGGCCATGCTCAGAATGAATAGAGAGAGTCTCGAGGCAGGCCATGCTCAGAATGAAGAGAGAGAGTCTCGAGGCAGGCCATGCTCAGAATGAAGAGAGAGAGTCTCGAGGCAGGCCATGCTCAGAATGAAGAGAGAGAGTCTCGAGGCAGGCCATGCTCAGAATGAAGAGAGAGAGTCTCAAGGCAGGCATGGCTCAGAATGAAGAGAGAGATTCTCGAGGCAGGCCATGCTCAGAATGAAGAGAGAGAGTCTCGAGGCAGGCCATGCTCAGACTGAAGAGAGAGAGTCTCGAGGCAGGCCATGCTCAGAATGAAGAGAGAGAGTCTCAAGGCAGGCCATGCTCAGAATGAAGAGAGAGAGTCTCGAGGCAGGCCATGCTCAGAATGAAGAGAGAGAGTCTTGAGGCAGGCATGGCTCAGAATGAAGAGAGAGAGTCTCGAGGCAGGCCATGCTCAGAATGAAGAGAGAGAGTCTCGAGGCAGGCATGGCTCAGAATGAAGAGAGAGAGTCTCGAGGCAGGCATGGCTCAGAATGAAGAGAGAGAGTCTCGAGGCAGGCCATGCTCAGAATGAAGAGAGAGAGTCTCGAGGCAGGCCATGCTCAGACTGAAGAGAGAGAGTCTTGAGGCAGGCCATGCTCGGAGTGAAGAAAGTATCGAGGCAGGCCATGCTTGGAATGAAGAGAGAGAGAGAGACAGAGGGTTGTTGCTAAGTGATACCAATTGGCCAGCTTTGCCAGAATGTAGTTGAATTGCAAAATAAATCTGGACATAATGGATGAGTAAAACATGATTCTGAAGGACTCAAGGCTGGTGGTGGGTTGTGCACTGAAGCTCATAGCTGAGGCATTGTGCAGTAAAGCCTGTGTAACACAAATATGTTTCCCCAACTCCCACAGTCAACTGTGAGGAACATTTGTTACTGTAATAGTTAGTAAGCCCATGGCAAATAATGCTGTCAGCAGAAACAACAATACAGCATCATACAGACACAGAAAATAGGATATTAAACAGGTAAGAGATTAAAAACCACCTGCATTGACACAAAACTTTCCTGTAAACTTAATAACGTCTCTGTGTTAAATACTCAACTCTCCAAATAATAAACTCCTTACCTAGATACCTGGAGATAGACTTCAAAATAAATCAGGGGACTAAGCCATCACACAATTCAGCAAAACTGTCAGTCTGCTTAAAAGAGGCCCAGGACGGAATCTCTCTCTCTCTCTCTCTCTCTCTCTCTCTCTCTCTCTCTCTCTCTCTCTCTCTCTGCCTTCGCTGTCACAGGTAAAGTGATTGTAATGTATGGTTATTTTTCTTGTTTATTTGAGAGAAAATATGTAGAACCTCCTCTCACCTGAAGGGGTCAGTGCATTCCACAACACTGTCTATTACACCTGACAAAGTTAACCTTGTCTCCTCTCTCTCCCACAGCCTGTAACTGTAACCTGCATGCACGCCGCTGCAGATTCAACATGGAGCTGTACAAGCTGTCCGGCCGCAAGAGTGGGGGGGTCTGTCTGAACTGCCGGCACAATACAGCAGGGCGCCATTGCCACTACTGCAAGGAAGGCTTCTACCGAGACCTTACCAAAACCATCACTCACAGGAAGGCTTGCAAAGGTAGGGCTCAGCAAGGCAAAGGAACCTGGGGTACACCAGGAGAGCTTCTGATCAGGCCAGGCGGTGTACTGCAGTTTCAGGGTAGAAATCACAACGTTGTGGGACACTGCCGCTTTAATATAATCTATTCTTCAGACACTCAGTGAGTTTAAAGCATATTGGGCACTGAACTTTTTAAAAGAAAACACATGTACACTAGTTTAAACACTGTGTAATTTAAATATAAACAAGAAGATAAAATATCTGAGACACAAACAGCCGCTATAAACACCAGAAAGAGAGCTTTTCTTTTCTTTATTTTTTAAATGTATTTATTTTCTCAACAGTGAGAGGGGTATAGTGGAGGCATTTATGAAGAAACACATACAATTTGTCACATTTGGCAGTTTTCATTGTTCTCTAGATACCTGTCAAACTGAAATGTATACTATATCTAATTTCTATTAAACTAAGGGCATTCTTTAGAAAGCATTTTGACCTACATTTGTGCTAGTGCTCTCATAGTTTCCAGCCCTGATGGAATGACACCCTTATGTATATGGAATAATCAAACAGCAATGTCTGCTTTGTCTTTATTAATGTTTACCTCAAGGGTAACGCTCCTGGAATAGTTTATTTGGATATGAAAGTTTATGGCTCTGTCGACGCGGTCTTAGAAAAGACAGGTCAATGGCTACATGTGTTCTGATTGGCTGAAACGACCTTGAGTGTTGTATAATAGTATTTGTAGTGAAACTCCTAAGCAGCACATAAGATCCAGGACCTAAAAAATGGAAAGATCAAAACACTTGTCATATGTACACTCAGAATCTCTCAAGTACACTTGATGCACATAGCCACAGTCTTCAGTCTTCCTAATGTAATGTATCTGTGGCAGTTCTGGACCACCTTACTGTAAAGACATTACCATATAATACCATCTTGGCTGTTTTTTTACTTACCGGTGCTACACTGTAAAACCTCAGCAGTGTCAGTAAGATATAATAGCCTTGCTGGGCTGCCATTTTTCAATAAAGTATCCTCTGGTGGTCATTCCAGAAGCTTTCAAGTGGTCACAGTTTATTTTCTTGTGGATAATTAGCCGTGTCTAATGCTTCCACAATGCAATTTCAAACCAAGGCTTTGCATTGTACGTTCTGTGAGTAAACCCCAGATGGTCCACCTTCCCATTTTCATACCTCTTAATAGCACTAGAAACCTCATCCCCCTCCCCCTTCCTCCATCTTTTTCTTGTGTTCAAGAGCTGTTGATTCTTTGTTATTTTATATTATATACAGTATTGTAGATTTGAATGATAATGACATTTCCAGTTATCAGCTAAAAATGATTACACTAATAATCATTATCTTAAATCTTCACTTCTATTAATTGAGACTTTCTCCTTAGATTAGGGCTACCACATGACTACATGTTTACTGGGGGCAGTTTGGGACAGTTCAGGTTTTTTAACTTGCACCCCAATGCATTCTGGTAAGTGAAAGGTACCCGAGACAGGTACAATGTACCAGAATGCATTGCAATGAGATTTGAAAAGCCTGAACTTCCCAACCTGTCTTAGAGAGTCATGGAAACCCAAGTCTCTGTTGTTTTCTGTGTCTGCTTTTTAAAGTAAAGCCATACCACTGTCCTCTCCCACAGTAGAGGGAGGACTGTGAGAGAATTTGTTTTCTTATATCCAGTTTAATTATATGACATTTACCATACCAGAAAAGTTAAAACTAAATAAATCCAGATCTAAATGAAAGGGGTAAAGTTGTTCATGCTAGGAAAGATGATTGTAATGCATTTGTAATGCTGTCCCACAGAGCATTACAGTTATGTGCTGCTTCTCATTTCCAGTCTGCTGTCACACACAGCATTACAGTTATGTGTTGCTTCTCATTTCCAGTCTACTGTCACACACAACATTACAGTTATGTGCTGCTTCTCATTTCCAGTCTACTGTCACACACAACATTACAGTTATGAGCTGCTTCTCATTTCCAGTCTACTGTCACACACAGCATTACAGTTATGCGCTGCTTCTCATTTCCAGTCTGCTGTCACACACAACATTACAGTTATGCGCTGCTTCTCATTTCCAGTCTGCTGTCACACACAACATTACAGTTATGAGCTGCTTCTCATTTCCAGTCTACTGTCACACACAACATTACAGTTATGCGCTGCTTCTCATTTCCAGTCTGCTGTCACACACAGCATTACAGTTATGCGCTGCTTCTCATTTCCAGTCTGCTGTCACACACAGCATTACAGTTATGCGCTGCTTCTCATTTCCAGTCTGCTGTCACACACAGCATTACAGTTATGAGCTGCTTCTCATTTACAGTCGTGATTACTCACACCTGTTTTCACCTGTTATTGCAATTGTTTTAATATACAACAATTAAACAGAACAAGAGGTACAGAACAAAAAGGAAAATAATGTGTGTGTGTGTGTGTATATATATATATATATATATATATATATATATATATGTTAGGTTTAAATTATAATAAAGATCAGGTGTAAGTAATTTGGGGATTTAAAGAACAATCCAGAGTATTCTTAAAGTTGTCTAGGTCTTATTTGAAAAGCCTGAAAGAAGGGTTATTATTTGTAAATTTTGATTTATGAATACGAAACTTTCCCAATAAAATAATACAGTTAACAAAACTGGACAGCTTACTGACATTTTCTACATAACCAAAGATAATATTCTTTATGTCAAATGAAACAAAATGAGAGGTTTTCCTTAAAATAAACAATGAAACAGGGATAATACCTATGGAGTATTTTAAAATGAATCTATTTTACCTTATCATTAATAGCAAAGCTTTAAGGTATTAGCCAGGAAAAGGGCCAGTTTAGAGGTCCCAAAATCTGTTCCCAATAAATTTCAGATGTTGAAATGTGATACTGAGGAAACCAACAATTATGAATAAATGTATTATTAGAATAACCTAGAAGATCCTTACCATCAATAACTAAAGAAGGTAAGGCATTATGGCTGATAGAATTATAAAGTAAATGGTGTCCTATTAAAGTACATAAGGTTGAAGGTATGACATCAAAAACAATTGCATAATCTTTGGTTGTAAAGGGATAATTATATTTATTTAAAAACTTAATAGAACTTAACATTGATCCATCTCTATTGAATACATATTTTAGGAATATAATGCCTTTATTAGGCCAATTTTCAAAATATAAGGCATGACGTTTGTAAGTAATGAACTGGCTATTCCATATACAGTATTTGTGGGGTGAAAAGATATGTTTGAAAAATATCTTCCATGAAACCAGTGCCTGTGCATGAAAATCAGATAATTTCAAGATAAGTTTTCTTATATCACAATCACATTTTAACAGAAATTCTAAATCACCACATTTTTTAAACATTAAGGAGGGAATCATTAACCAGATGGAACCCTTTGGCTGCCTGTATGCCATTGATGACAGAGGATTACAGCAAGGTCTTTTTGTCCAGGTAGTGTGGATGGTGTTTAGCCCGTTGTCTTTGGCTTTACATCAGCTCTGAGGTGATTAAACAGGACCTCTTTATATACAGTACTGTGCAAAAGTTTTAGGCAGGTGTGAAAAAATGCTGTAAAGTAAGAATGCTTTCAAAAATAGACATGTTAATAGATTATATTTATCAATTAACTAAATGCAAAGTGAGTGAACAGAAGAAAAATCTAAATCAAATCCATATTTGGTGTGACCACCCTTTGCCTTCAAAACAGCATCAATTCTTCTAGGTACACTTGCACAAAGTCAGGGATTTTGTAGGCATATAGTCAGGTGTATGATTAAACAATTATACCAAACAGGTGCTAATGATCATCAATTCAATATGTAGGTTGAAACACAATCATTAACTGAAACAGAAACAGCTGTGTAGGAGGAATAAAACTGGGTGAGGAACAGCCAAACTCAGCTAACAAGGTGAGGTTGCTGAAGACAGTTTACTGTCAAAAGTCATACACCATGGCAAGACTGAGCACAGCAACAAGACACAAGGTAGTTATACTGCATCAGCAAGGTCTCTCCCAGGCAGAAATTTCAAGGCAGACAGGGGTTTCCAGATGTGCTGTCCAAGCTCTTTTGAAGAAGCACAAAGAAACGGGCAACGTTGAGGACCCTAGACGCAGTGGTCGGCCAAGGAAACTTACTGCAGCAGATGAAAGACACATCATGCTTACTTCCCTTCGCAATCGGAAGATGTCCAGCAGTGCCATCAGCTCAGAATTGGCAGAAAACAGTGGGACCCTGGTACACCCATCTACTGTCCGGAGAAGTCTGGTCAGAAGTGGCCTTCATGGAAGACTTGCGGCCAAAAAGCCATACCTCCGACGTGGAAACAAGGCCAAGCGACTGAACTATGCATGAAAACACAGGAACTGGGGTGCAGAAAAATGGCAGCAGGTGCTCTGGACTGATGAGTCAAAATCTGAAATATTTGGCTGTAGCAGAAGGCAGTTTGTTCGCCGAAGGGCTGGAGAGATGTACATGAATGAGTGTCTGCAGGCAACAGTGAAGCATGGTGGAGGTTCCTTGCAAGTTTGGGGCTGCATTTCTGCAAATGGAGTTGGGGATTTGGTCAGAATTAATGGTCTCCTCAATGCTGAGAAGTACAGGCAGATACTTATCCATCATGCAATACCATCAGGGAGGCATCTGATTGGCCCCAAATTTATTCTGCAGCATGACAACGACCCCAAACATACAGCGAAAGTCATTAAGAACTATCTTGAGCGTAAAGAAGAACAAGGAGCCCCCACAGAGCCCTGATCTCAACATCATCGAGTCTGTCTGGGATTACATGAAGAGAGAGAAGCAACTGAGGCTGCCTAAATCCACAGAAGAACTGTGGTTAGTTCTCCAAGATGTTTGGGCCAACCTACCTGCCGAGTTCCTTCAAAAACTGTGTGCAAGTGTACCTAGAAGAATTGATGCTGTTTTGAAGGCAAAGGGTGGTCACACCAAATATTGATTTGATGTAGATTTTTCTTCTGTTCACTCACTTTGCATTTAGTTAATTGATAAATATAAACTATTAACATGTCTATTTTTGAAAGCATTCTTACTTTACAGCATTTTTTCACACCTGCCTAAAACTGCCTAAAACTTTTGCACAGTACTGTATATATATATATATATATATATACACACACGTACACACACACACATATATATATATATATATATATATATATATATATATATATATATATATATATATATATATATATATATATATCAATGTAGATGAGATTAAGCGGAGGTGACAGGAGTGATAGTAAACATGTTTGACTGTTTTGACTGCAATATAAATACTCACTTGTTGGGTGCGCCTATATTTTTAATGGAAGTCCAGCCTTGAGCTTCAGAAACCAGAACCAGACTGAGCCACCTGGATCCCTTCCTTACACTTAAAACAAATCAAGCTTTCTGAAGCAGCTTTGAAAAAAACATTTTTGAGCTGGTCTTTCGATAAACACCTCTTGTGTGGGCCTTTGGCACCAGAGTGGGATGCTGGTCCTTGATAACTTAAAAAGAAGAACATGTGTTTATTTTATGAGCTGATTAGTGTAGTGGAAAAGCGACTGGCCCATCGGGGACACTTAAGACACATTGTGTCACACCTTCTAACCAAAATATTTATAGGCTTGCCAAATGCCTAGTCAGTATATATATATACAGTATATATATATATATATATATATATATATATATATATATATATATATATATATATATATATATATATATATATATTCTTTCAAATGCAATGATGGGCAGGATAGACCATATCCTTCTCTATACTGTAGTGGTGCCTGAAAACACCTTTACAATGAGCTGTAATTGAGTGATCTGACCTGTGAGAGTCTTTTCCTGCAGTATTATACTGTATCACATTAAACCAGATGTTTAAAAAAAAAAAAAAAAAAAAAAAAATACATTTGTCATTTGTGGAAGTTTACAAGTTTCTTAATGCAGTGGGATGCAAACCAATAAAGAGATCTGCAAAAATGTTAAACATTGAAATATACAGTGCAGAGCTAGAATGACTACTCCACTTAAGAACTAAGAATGATTGCACTATATATATATATATATATATATATATATATATATATATATATATATATATATATATATATATATACTGCATTTGATAATGTCTGGTGCTGTATTTGTGAACATACTGTTTTGTAATACTTTGCTGTTTGCGCACTATATTTTAAAACTAGTTATTAATGTTCCAAAAATGTCAGTGATATGTTAATGGTTTGCAGCCACAACTGCTCTTCTTTTTCTGAGACAGACTGTCATTTATCTATTCGAACTATACGGTGCTATCCCTAATACACAGAGATCTGTTGACATGTATTATACCAGCAGACTCGCTGATAGCACTACAAACTTATATTTATAAAATAACAATGCCCCACCATTAACTGTAAATGAAACTGACTTTTTTGATTAAAGTAATTTTGCTATCTTAGGCATCTTACGAAAAGCCTCCAGCTTGCATTTAAAAACAATCCCTTGTAAAAATGTTTGCTAAATAGAACTGTGGTAGGCCTAACTTCTGCACAGCACACAAATCAAGACACCGTTGGAAATGAAGTGGAAACAGATTTAGGACAGAGGGTGAGAGAAGCTTCTTTACACAGAGAGTGGTGAGAGTATAGAATGCCTAGCCATATAGTTGATGCTGAATCACTGGGAATGACTTTGTTAAAACGGTGTTCTGTTACTGTGTGGGTATCCACTGAGGAATAAGAGAGACACTGAGGGTTTGACGCTGAAACACTACTCAGGTGTCCAGGTTTTATTTATACAAAGGTGCAGGTAGCCACCACTAGGGTACCAGCAATGGTAGCCCTAGTGCAGAAGGAAAGACATACATGAGTACATTATTACAAAAACACAAAACAAAACACAGTGGGTGAAACAGCATCAAGTGGCTCAGCGCTGCTCCCACTAAAAGGGAGGTCCCGCTTCAGGAACCTTCTCCCTGACACAAAGAAACTGTGGTGGGATTAATTAATCCCTACCCTAGTTGTAACAAGAACAGGAACACACAGAATAACTCGTTTTGCAGCCTCTTTTTAAAGGCAGGTGACCAGGGTTAATCGAGTGACAATTCTTCAATTGACACCTTGCCGTCAGCTGCAAATTCCTTTCAATGACGTACATTAAACACACCTTTATTTAATTACAAACAAAACCACCACCAAAATACATTCATTTACAGGGACCGGCCTCAGCCCTGCCACAGACCTCCTGTTCTTCTTATTTTCCACAAAGACGTAGTCAACATATCAGGTTATTTCTTTGTGCTCTACAGTTTTCATTTTGAGTGAGAGTGGGTTAGTATAAATGGAAGAGCAGAGAGCTTTGGAATGTGTCAGCGAGCAGTTTAAAACAACGCTGCCTGCTGTTGCATAATGACCTGACCACTTCAAACACAGGTTTTGGAGCCAAATCAGCTGCAATTCGTTAGCGTATCTGCAAGCGTGAAGGGTGGGGGTTACCAGGCATTCCTAGATGGGCTTTCTCAGCACCTGGGCACTTCAATTAGTCGCTCCCAGTAGGGGGGCACAGCTCCAGAGAGAGGCTGATTGCAGTGCCTACATCGGGAGTTATGATGTTGTAACCATGTGGCACCATTTTATTTTTGTTTGTGATTCAGCCATGAACTATTGGCCAGGTCAACCCAGGTTTTACTATAGTTAAAGAGTAGCTTGAGTTTTTTTTTTTTTTTACCTGTTACCTTTTCATCATTCCTGTTCTTAATACCAAAATGTTCTGCCACAATTATAGAGATGAATTACAGCTCCATATCCCTAGTGGTCGTTTCTAAAACCACTTCACCTGCGACTTTAGGGGTAATGTAGATGATGTTTATACAGTTAGTCTAGTCTCACACTTGAGTATCAATGACTAGAGGCAGGCAGGCTGGCAAGCAATTTGTCAATTTGGAAACAATCACACAGAGCTAGCACCAATTATGGAAAGCCTTACAAGCTGTTTGTTTTATTCCTAAACAATGCTGCTCGCCAGCCCATAGCATAATCAGAACCCTTCAAGCGCTCAGCCCCGGGTTATTATTGTGACTGTTCTGGCAGCACACAGCTCTTTGGCTGCTGGCAGGACATTACAGTCCAGTGCTGTGTATAGAGTGCCCTCCCAGAGCCCCAGTAACAGCCAGCAAGCCAAACTACAGAGTACAAACACACTCAGCACAGCTGCCATTCACCGAGACACGATGGAATACTGTGTGTGTGTGTGTGTGCCAGACTACAGAGTACAAACACACTCAGCACAGCTCCTATTCACTGAGACACGCTGGAATATTGTGCGTGCGTGTGCGTGTGTGTGTGTGTGTACGTGTGTGTGCATGATATTTAGATTTGTCACTTCAAATGTAATTTTACTGCCGCTTGTACGATGTTTTAACCATGTTCAACCATGAACTGTGTACATGGTCAGCCCTAATGGTTAACCATTGCCAGACCTGGTATTGTGGTTTACTGAATGGAGAGCTGAGAATGGAGTGTTTAGACTAGTGCTGGTGCAGGGTAATGACTGCTGGAGTGTTTGAAGCAGCTCTGGGATATTTGAACTCTCTCCGTTTCTCTTGCAGCTTGTGACTGCCACCCGGTGGGTGCGGCTGGAAAGACATGCAACCAGACAACGGGCCAGTGCCCCTGCAAGGACGGTGTGACGGGCATCACCTGCAACCGCTGTGCCAAGGGATACCAGCAGAGTCGCTCTCCAGTGGCACCCTGCATCAGTGAGTACCTGCTTTCACCACACTGTCCAGTACCTTCAGCTCACGAATGTGTAATCCTGTAACCCTGGCTAGTTCACTTGCTTTTCATCTCGAGAGGCCTGGGTTCCAGTCTGCTTTCTCAGATCACAAGGGCAGTTGCACCATGTAACACATATTTTAATGAAAATGTTTTTTCAAATGGGACCCTTGGCTATTGTCTCTATTATATATAACAGCTCCAGATCCCTGTTGAAAGACAGTGTCAGTGTGACAGCAGATGTCTCAGGCTCAGACACATTTCTGATGTTTAACAGGGAACGCTGGCTCAAAAGTCACAACTGTACGTATTGTCCTTTTCATTGCTGCAGATTTCCAAGGTAATCATTGAGGATCAGTGTGTTGACTTGCTCTGTAAATAAATACTGTTTGCCTGCGGGGTGTATCAGCTTCAACCTCCGTCTCTCTCCCCTACCTGTCACTCAGCAGCGAATGCACGCACCCACACTGCAGACAGCTACTCTCTCACACGCATTAATATCCTGTATCTTTCTAAACAAGAGATTTAGGGTAGCTCCCTAATAAAAGCTGAATCTCAAAACAATAACTGTGTGAATATAATGTACCGCCATCCCTTTCCTTTGCGGCGCCAGCAATAAAGTCGCTGACAAGGTGAGTGTCGTTCAGTCTTTATAGTTATTAACCACAAACAACTGGAGCTGGCTTCCAATCTCACACTGTAGGCAGGTACTGTCTCTCACTGCAAAAACTGTCACACACACTTTTTCAACGGCTCCTCCTCCACCACTCACACACAGAGCCGTGCAATCTAACTAACCCCATTCACTCCCGGCTGCGCATACACACTCGCATGCATACCAGCTTAACAATACCCACAACACGTACAACACAGTTGTCCAGGTCACTACTATAATAATTGTTACAGATATGTATAATGGTATTTAAAACAGGATTCATTTATCTGCCTTTTTACATATCCCCCCTTACTCTGGTCCCACGTCAGGCGCATCTGCAATGGATTACTGTATGTAGTACTACATTAAGTTCTCAATTTCCATTCATTAGTATTAGGAAATCGGTTACACTTGCACTTCATCTGTCATTTCATCTTACCAGCAGCGTCTTCTGGATCTGACAGAAAACATGTCAGCCAATAGCAGCTGGCTGCTTAACAAAATGGAAGAACTATTAGACAATATCACCCTGCAAGTGCAAGATACCTAAAAGCATGGTTGGCAAACAGACATTTGTTTATTCTAGTGCAGTACAAGAAACACATTTTAAAATCAAAATACATTTGTGTACTGTAACGTGTGTCTTTCAAAATTAAACATATGAGTCCTCTGTCGCGAAAATGCACAACAGGTAAGATTTAAGCAATGATTTTATCGTCTGCAATGAAGCTTTAAACACCTTAGCGACAGAGAAAGGTTTCTATAATTACAGAAGTGTCAGACACAATGATAATGCTGTTTCACTCCTATCAACTATGATTTGTGTCTTTGCTGCTTTCATCACTGTCTGAAAAGCAGTTGCCCAAAAAACATATTTACATGTAATCAAAAAGTGAAATGACATAATGCACTGTGCTGGGATTACACCGAGAGACGTGAGGGGATTGCTGAGTAGGATTCCTCACAGAAAAGCAGGGAAAGGTGTTGATAACCTTTTCCTGCAAACTCGCTGCTCGGAAACTTGAGTCATAGCATGAAAAAGCAATAAAAGTGAATGTGTGCTGTACTGTACTGTAATCATAGGAGGCCGTGATGAGGCTGGACTGTATAACGCACTGGTGGGACTGCACTTAGAAGACTATGTTCAATTCTGGTCACCACATTACCAAAAGGATGTTATGGCCTTAGAGAGAGTCCAAAAAAGTTTTCAAAATCTTAGGGGTTGACAAAGTTAACCCTTACCAATGATAGAGAAACCAGGACCAGAGGACAAACTTAGGACAAACTTAGGACAAAAGGCAGGAGACACTTCTTTACACAGAGAAGTTATGAAATGTGTTACCTAGTTACCTAAGATCACACTAGATAAAGTTTGGAATTCAAGGAACCGGATAGGCAGAATGGACGCATCTCATTCGTAAATTTCCTTATGTTTTATGCCGCCCATTGTGACAAAAACAGACTTGCAGCTTTTTAGTTTCCATGCAATGCCTTGTCAGAGATGCCATTAGCAAAACAATTAGTCTGAAATTAGTGTGATCTAAAGATGGTGGGTGTTTCCAATTTTTTGTCCAATACCCAGCTTATACCATGTGGAAAAAATGCTTCCAAGTGTGAGCTGTGAAGTGTAACGCCACCAAATAAATGAGAACCAGCTTTGCAGCAGAAACCGTTGTCAGGGAGTTGCACTTACTACAAAACAGATGGAGAAGCACAACAAGAGAAAACACTGCGGTTCAGCTGACAAACAAACACAACTCCAGTAGCTGGGGACAGACTGTACCATGCGTCACCAACTGCGGTTTAATTTAATGAAAATACGACAACAGCACTTTATGAAGAATGCTTTTAGTAAAATGATGTGCCCATGAAAGCTGAGGGACAACAGCACTGTTCCAGCAGCCAGACAAGCTGAGGGACAATAGCACTGTGCCAGCAGCCAGACAAGCTGAGGGACAATAGCACTGTGCCAGCAGCCAGACAAGCTGAGGGACAACAGCACTGTTCCAGCAGCCAGACAAGCTGAGGGACAATAGCACTGTGCCAGCAGCCAAGCACCAGAAGAGCTTCCCCTCAAAGCCCTGCAAGCGTCCCTCAATATATTCAGTCGCAGGTCTTTCTCAAGTTAATTGTGTGGTGTTTTTTCCCTTTCAAGTACGAAATGTAACCATTACCGCATGGGTGTTTACCTCCTAAAGATCTAAGGTGACCATATGGCTCAGTGTTCAGCGGAACAGGCTTTTCGACTCACAGCCCAATGCATTCTGGTAAGCGTAGTACTCTTAAAGGAAAGAATGGTACCTGAGACAGGTAAAACATACCAGAATGCATTGGGTTGTGAGTTGAAAAGCCTGAACTGTCCCAAACTGTCCCGCTGAACACTGAGCCATATGGTCACCTTATAAAGACCTCAGCGCCATTTTCAAGAACTGACCTGACAGGAGAGCTGTTTCAAATAAGTACTTGTGACTTTTTCTGCTATATATTTCGCATTTATTGTGTTTTACACAAATTATATGTCATATTAAAAATAATCACAGTATTGGTTTAACTGATTATGCGTATTTGTGCACTACAGCCTGTTGTTTGTTACGTTTCACTGCGGCCTTGTGCCCCATGTGAAGCCAGTGGCTTGAGTTGCTCCTTCCCAGGGATCAAGCAACATAAGTCAGCTGACTTTGTGCTCTCCCCGCCCGGGCTGCAACAGCTCCGGCTGGAGTTATAAGTATCTTGGCCCTGCACAGCAGCACTGTGCAGGGCCAAGATACTTATAGGTTGCTTGCAATCTCTCCCACAGTATCTTGATGCCGTTTGGTGACAGCTTTAGCATCACCCTTACGAAGGCTGTTAGTTCATTCTGAGAAGCACGTTTCCCTCAGTCTCGTGTGTGTACTGACTGAGTGGTTTTGCCAGTGGCTTGTACAGGTGGGCATCCCTGTACATTGCTACCCACGGTAACTGCAAACCGATGGACCCGTACCGTACGGTACCAACCTCACCGACCCGCTCCGTTCCCGACCCGAACCGGGACTGAGGTTACCACACCGGTACCGCATCGGTGCCGAACGGTACTGTCCTGGTTCCGGCTAGCTACAGACCGGTGCTTAAGCCCCCCGTCCGGTACCAAACCGGCCTCGTTCTCGTCTTGACCCGCCCAGTTGCGGCCTATAAGCAGACTGAGGCACCACCTGTACATTGTTAATGTACACTGCATTGCTCTTGCATCATGCCTGGGTTTTATCACTGCGACACATGCAAGGCCAGTATGCCTGTTGAGGACAAGCACAGCAGATGCTCTTCCTGCCTGGGGCCAGAGCACGCCAAGGAGGCACTGGTGAACTCTAACATCTCTCCCGCAGCTCTATAGAGTGCTCTGCATCCCTCACTCCTTCCCATCACCCTCTGGTAGAGAGTCGACTGCGTCCTCACCCCACGGCTCTGTGTCACGAGAGACCAGACAGCGCACACAGGAAAGTAGCCCACACAGGAAACCGTCTTCACGGTCTTCCTCATCTTCCACAGTTTCTCCTTCTCCTCCCCTGAGGAAGAAGAGGAGTCGCTGTTCCAAGCGATCGGTGGACAGAGCTGATGGAAAAGCTCTGGGCTGCTGTTTCCCACCAAGGAATGGTGTTCGCAATGCACCCGGCATTTACCTGGCCTTGCAGAATTTTTTGCAGGAGATATGTGCTTGTCCGTACAGACAACACAACAGTGGTGATGTAAATAAACCACCAGGGCGGCCTCAGGTCGCCCAGCCTCCATCGCGTGGCCCGCAAGCTTTTGTTCTGGGCACATGAGAACCTCCTCTCACTACGGGCAGTACATCTGCCCAGGGAGACAAACTGGGCGGTGGACCTCTCAAGGAGAGGCCCCAGCACCTCAGAGTGGAGGCTTCACCCCGAGGTGGTGAGCCTCATTTGGGAGAGCAGAGATAGATCTCTTTGCCTCCCAGGAATCAACCCACTGTCTCCTCTGGTTCTCCATAATGGGAGGCGGGGACCTGTTGGCGAGGCAACTGTCATATGCCTTCCCACCACTTGCCTTGCTCCCACTGTAGCTGCAGAAAATCAGGCAGGACCTGGCCAAGGTGCTCCTAGTAGCCCCTTATTGGCCCAGTAGACTGATTTTAAACCCTGATGCAGCTCCTGAGCGGCCAACTGTGGAGACTGCCAAAGCGCCGCAACCTACTCAGTCAGGCACTGGGGACCTTATGGCATCCCGACCCATCGAGCCTGCAGCTCTGGGTCTGGCCCCTGAACGGCTGCATTTGAGCATTTGTTGTAGGTATTAACCAGCTCATCTACTGATGAGGACTGATGAGAGTGGTAATAAGCTCAAGACATCAGAAAGCTTAACAGCAGTTGAAGAATCAATTACCCGGGATGCACGGTCCACAGTCTTTGTAGATACTGGCAGATTCACCTCAAAAAGAATGGCAAGATAATCAGAAATAGTAAGATCTAGGGTTATGACGTTCTTAACAGCTAAACCACGAGAAATGACCAGATCTAAAGTATGGCCATGGTTATGCGTAGGACCTTTGACATGCAGGATATAATCTAAGGAATCCAGTAGCCTCAAGAATTCCAAGGAGTTAGAATCATAATCAATGTCAACATGATGGTTAAAATCACCCAATAAAAGAATCCTATCATATTTGACTGTCACTATAGATAGCAGATCCAAAAATTCAGTCAGAAATAGCGGGTTTGACTTAGGTGGTCGATAAATAATTACAATATGAACAGTTAATGGACTGTTTAATGTTAAGGTCAAAAGATGAATAACCTTCAACAATTTCCTGTTTGATTCCAAGTTCAGTACGGAAAACAGTAGCAAGTCCACCTTCCCCGCCCAGTAGAGCGAGCTTTCTGGAAAAAAGAATAGTTAGGTGGAGAAGCCTCAATCAGGGAAACATTGTCATTCGGTCCAAGCCAAGTTTCAGTTAAAGAGAGAATATCAATGCTGTAATCCTGTGTAAAATCACTAATTAACGGAGGCTTATTAGACAGATACCTGACATTAAATAAATGTAGGCGTAAATTGGTCCAATCAAGAGCATGTGATTGAGCAGGGGTAATAGGAATTTGATGAAGGTTACTGTAGCACACACCTCTGTGTTTACTCAGCGGGTAGCGGGAATGGCAGGATACTTTAACTTGAATTTGACATGCCTCTTTAGATTCCCTCCCCTCCCCAGTTCCTATTTTAAATATCTTGCTAGGTGATGTTTGATGTTATCATCTAGCCTGCTTGCCCCTGACCTATTTAGGCGCAGTGCATCTTTCCTATATCTATTTCTTTTCCAAAAGCAATCTCAGTTGTTTATAAATCCCAGCTCTTCTTGCTCACACCAACCAGCCAGCCAAGTATTTAAGGCCCAAATTCTACTAAATACTTCATCCCCACCATCAACAACAGATAGTAGACCTGAGAGAATAATTCTGTATCCTAACTTTTTCAGTTGTCTTGTTAAGGATTTAAGAATCTCAGATTTTCTGTTCCTTATGTCATTTGTACCAGCATGTACATTGACCACAGACTCTTTTTTGTGATTCAATAATCTGTGCACTCTTGATTCAATTAAAGGTCTATCTGGCAGCTATTTCAGCTTGCCATGTCAAAACTGACTTGGTCTCCCCAGGAGCTTACTTCCTGGCGGGGCAATTTTTAAAAGGGGCTTGGCGGCTTTGGCTGCCTGTGAAGGACATTGTTCCTCGCTGGAGGCTAAACATGGTGCTTAATGCACTCATGAAGCCTCCTTTTGAGTCCATGCATTCAGCTGAGCTGAAATATTTATCACTCACAGCGGCTTTCTTGCTTGCTATTACCTCCTCAAAGCGGGAGAGTGAGATGCAGGCATTCTCCATTGCAAAAGCCTGCTTCATTTTTACAGAGGCCAGGACAAAGTCTGGGTACAAGTCTGACAGTCTGACAGAGAGCGATAGCTCCATACACTCTAACCAGTGCCAGCTCTGGCATACTATGTTGACAGGACGAAAAGTTGGAGGCAGTCCAAACAATTTTTTGTCTACTATGGGGCGATGTCCCATGGTCTAGCCCTGTCTAAGCAGAGGCTGGCCAAATGGATAGCAGACATGGTCAGGACTGCCTATGAGCTGGCCAACTTGCCCCCTCCAGAAAAGCTCACTGCCCATTCCACCAGAGGCATGGCAACTTTGTGGGCTTTGTTCCAGGGTGCATCTGTCAAGGACATTTGCAATGCAGTGGTGTGGGCTTTGGCGTTTGGTGTTGTGTTGTGGATCACACTAATGTCCACAGGGGACACCAAAATCTACTAAAGTAGCTAGAGTACAGTATGAGAAGCGACCTAACCCATAGCAATACAACAACCACAATACAACAACCACAATACATACAACAACCAGTCATCACTTCACCTAGCCACCAAAGCTATTAAAATGTTAGGAATCAATTTGTTAAAATTCCAGGATAACTTATGCTGTGTACAGATGTAATCCATAGAACTTACAACACAATTTTAAAAAACACTTTTTTAATGTTTAATAATAGTGCCTGGGTACAGTCTTTGTTTTGTAATTAATAATAAGGTAATAAATTGTCCCTTTATAAAATGGCTCCATAATAAAAGCATAGCAAAGTGTAATAAAGCAAAGTGAAAGCATCAGGCATAGGTAAGCATTGTAAAGCCCAGCAAAAAACCCATAACAAACCATGGTAAACTGTGGTAACTCCATACCATGGGAAATGCATAGGAAAACTGGAAAATTACTGTGCAAATGTACAGTGGTAAAAAGGTGTGCATACAGTGGTTTTATAAGGTGTGCATAAAAGAGATCTGCACAGTTTGAACAGTCATAACGCAAACTGCTCAACATGACATCTCTGATACAATAAGAGACATCCTACACACATGAACTGATACAACTCCCTCATAGACCCAGACTGTGTTAAAACCTCAAGCCTCCAGAACTGATAGGCATGAAAAGCCAGCCTCCTGCATAATCCAGCCTAGCCCCTCATGTTGTCTTGTGTGAACCTCCAGGGGTGGCCTTCTCAATTCCTACAACAAGAGTAACCTAACAGGAGTTAAAGGCATTAAAATATTTATAAACAAAAGCACAGAGACGTAACCACAAGACGCTGGTGTTTATTGTTCTGTGGTGTTTGATCTGCCCCCCCCCCCCCTCATACCCACAGGGTAAACAAAGAGGCCTGGCACACACAACAACAAGCAACATGCCTCGTGCTCCAGTGAAGAGCCTTTCACAATCCTGAAAGGGTTGTTTTGTTTTGTTTCTGGGTTACATCATTCCCCAAGCGAGCTCTGGCCTGATGTTAATGTCACTGGAATAAAATAATAATAATAAGCAATAATAAATAAAATGAAGACTTGACAGGAAGCCAGTATGTAAAACAGCTGCTTAATCATTTTCCAACCCTGGGAGTGCGCAGACTGCTGTTTTGAGATGAATATCTTCAGGGATAGCTGTACTGTGTCCAACATCTCTGAAGCATTTTCTAGCTAATGTTTGTCAAACTTGAGCAACTACCGCTTTAGAGCAGTGGTTCTAACTAAAAAAATATCTTTACTCAAATCACTGTTTCAGCAGTTAAACTCTGTAACGGCATATCACAGTTATAATGAATGTATTCTTTTTGTTGTTTGGATTGCCTTGGTATAGCATTTTCTGTTCCAGTTATCACCAGGAATGCTAGTTTTATGCTATAAAAAACAAACAAGATTATCAGATTTTTTGTTTTTCTTAATGTGGTTTTCTGGCATTAAAATGAAACACAAAAATGTAGTTTCTCCAGCCACAATATAGATAACCAAACAATACATTAAAACAGCAATTATCACAGGGTGTATTTATGGATACACTTAATGACCGTAAAGCCTGTTTCATGAATTCTCTACACTAGAATGATTTATATTGGTAACTTATTTTCTGTTTAAAGCACCTCTGGCATCAATGTAGCTCTCTGAATCATTTCTAACCTCCAAGTACATCTGGTACACCAATGTAACCAGTAACCTGTCCCCCGCAGCAACACATCTTGTGAATGTAAAAAAAAAGATCTAGTAATACTGATAGAAACTGACAACACAAGTCTTTCTCAGTGTCGTAATGTAAAAAATACCACATTAAGTAAGGATACGTGCAAAGTGGTTTTCACCTGTCGTTCTGCACCTGCTATCAAATTAGCACTTTGCCATCATTAATCCATTTTAAATGATATTGCAATGTATTGAGATGACGAAAAGAACATGGAATTGGGCGGGGATCTGGAATACTAAGCAGGCACAAACATTATAATGAGATGTAAGGATTTTGCCTTGCTCTTGGGCAATTGTTGACCCTCCAAAAACTTTGCACCTCCTCTTACAAGGTGCAAACCATTGTAGAAGCGATTGGCTGGCTGCTGTGGTACACTTCCTGATGCGGCGACGCTTGGCTCTTGTTGAGGACAGGTAGGAAAACCTTCGGAGGAGAAGGGCAAGACAGAGAAGAGCCCGCATATTCAAACCCAGGGTCACTTTGTTTGGGATGCTGGAGGATGTGGTGGTAAGGCGTCACCGTCTCACTCTGCAGGCCATCCTAGACCTAATAGCTGAATTTCACCTTTTCATCACCTGGTTGACTGTCCTCCTGGTAACACCGACAGCATTGACTTTCTCCACTATAGAGGACCATATGGACTCTATGGTAGCTGAAGTGATGGCTGAGGTTTTTCCAAATAACTCAATTTCATGATAAGTGACCTCAGCCGTAAGGACTCTCAGCTCCTCCTCAGAAAACTTTTCTTTTCTTTTCTTGCGGTCGGTAAACAGCCCGATGCACAGGCGGTGCTCGCTGAGACCCTCATTATCATGATTGCAGCTCATTATTTGTGCATGTTGAGTAACTTGCATTGCTCTTAAGCTTACATAGGATGTAGTGCTATTGTTTGCACTACATCTATCCTTACATCAGCCCCACAGTATTTAATAAGTCTTTCTTACATCCACTGGGGGCACAGTATTTCTATTAGGAGTGTTAAATCCAGCTTCTGAAAAGTGGCTGATTTTTCTGGTGGCGAAGGATAGTAGCATTGCTTTGTACACTGAAGCCCAAAGGTAAAGCACCAAAGCCTGTGTAACACTATTATGCTTACCCTCTTGAGGAAATCTGTTGTGAGGAGTCTTTTCAGAATAGTCATGGTAAATAAGCAGAAACCACTATAGAAAAGCATGCAGAACACACATAATAGGATATTAACTAGGTAAGAAGTTTGGAAAATGTAGGTGATTTAAGTATCCCATTTCTGTTGTTTTTACCCAAACACTTTAAGCATGCTGACATTTCCTTCTGAGTTAAATATACATCCACTAAGGATAGCCGGGAAATTACACTTAATCCCATAATTAATATTAAGAATGTGTGGTGCATTAAGTGTGCCGTTTCCCCGAGACAGCAGAACAAGCTGTTAGCTGCCTGTATGAAGGGCGTCGCTGAGCTTCTGTGGAAATCCCTAAGTCTGCATCTCGCCAGCGTACCGACCACACACAAGCAGCAGGGGGCACTACAGCGTCCCACATCTATCTACTGACAGCTACAGTTATTCAGACAGTTCCTATAACTTCTGTAATGTAAAAAAAAAAATAGATAGTATCTTGAATGGAAAGCCAAGGGCTGGATGTGAACCACGAACATCGCTGTTCAAAGAAGAACATCTTCCCAGTTCTCTAGATGAGAGGCAAGTGCACGTTTTATGCTGGTGTCAGTGTTATTAACCTAGTCACCACAAGGAGGAGATTCATTACAGTGACTGCTGGTAACACTGTGCACTGCAGGAAGCTGGTTGCTGTAGGATCTGTGCTGATACTCTCTTCTCTTCCCTCCACAGAGATCCCGGTGATCAGCAGCACTGAAGCTGTGGTCAGCAGTACAGAGGAGCCTGCAGGTAAGAGACTCACATACACTGGTTTATCTATACTGTGAGAGTTGAGCTCACAAGGTTTGGATTCAGATCACTGTATGTACTGAAAGACCAACGCAAGTTGCATTCAACTCTCAATAACTGTTGAATAGCAATCAAACTGGTACAGGTGAGGTTCTTATTATTGGGGATGTGACAGCAGCAAATGTTAGCTCAATACAATTCATGATATTGGTACAATGTGTTTTTTATTGGCAGCTAACAACAGCTAGCACCACACACGCGTGCGCCCACACACACACACACACACACACACACACACACACACACACACACACACACACACACACACACCAACCCCAACAGACAGGCATTGTACAACAAGTAACTACTTACAAAAAATAAATGAACACATCTTTATAACTAAAACATAAAGGTAATACACTGAACGTAACACGAAACTGTACAACAATTAATAAACAAAACAAGTTCTCAGTCTCAGTGTCCTCCGTACCTCATTTGCATGCCAGCCCCTTCCAGGAGCGGCTGACTGAGTCCAGTCATGCCCGCTACAATATAGATTTTTTTGTATTGAACATTTTAATGCTATAGTGCTAGGTTGGATGTGAATTTATTATTTCGTGTTCTGTTTTTTTACTTGCAGAGATTATGTAATGCATACCGTATTTGCTTCAGTATGTCGAGAAATTTAACCCCAAAACACAATCCTGAAGTTGGAGGGGTCAACTAATACACGATAAAAAAAAAACCTTGTCAGCAACCCTTTAATGTCTGCAAAAGCCATGGCCGGTGTGTGGTTACTACAATCCCCATCTGTACCTAGCAGGGTTTAGGACCCAAGATCTCATTGCTACACTCAAATTGGCGAGATAAACACAGTTTAATCATTTTTTCTTGCTGGACGGCTAACTTGGATATTATTTTTTAAATGTACAATTTTTTATATTTTTTGCTACTGATTGTAGCCCACGTCTTGTATTTTTTTGTTTTTGTTGTACTGGATTGCTTTAAACAAACGGAACATTGCAACCTTACGGTCAACTAACTCATGGAGGATGAAGTTTAAATGTATGCTTTCCAGTTAATATTCATTCTGAATGAGTTGTTTGTTGTGGTTGTTGCATTGAATTGCAAGCTTGATTTCATGACCTTATTGAAGTGCAAGTAGTTTTTCTTGTGTAGGTCAAGTTATGTGTTTTTTTCGCTGTCAATCAATCCTTCTGTACTTAAATATTTTAGACATTCTTATATTTGGCACAGTAACTAGTTCTAATTTCTGGGAACGTATATAGTTGGCTATAGACTAAGGGCTGATTGTTACAGCGTGACCCAGCAGCAGAGTGCTTCTGTGGAAATCGCGCACCTCCATTGACATTGTTGTGGACAAATCCTTGTTGCCCTCTTTGCCAGAGCAAATGCTTCTAATTTCTCTGAAAATGCAAACATCAAAAGATTTGGTGAAAACGATTCCTTAACATTGTCTATATATAAACAAATTAATCCCAGACTTGTTTACATCCAGGAGCTGTCACGTAAAACACAGGCGCAGTTTCATTGAATTACAGCCAGACCATTCCATTGAAATACATACTTCTGTGTGGGCTAGGAAGGAAGTTGGGGTGGGGATTGTATACTAAAATAATGTTATTGTAGGCTATAGAAAAAAACAAAACAAAAAAAATGTACTGTATTGTAAACACATCAAAATGACGCGTCTGGCGGTTTTGGCGGTTCTAGTGCTTATAAAATTGTTATTTTTGCAAATCTGCCACTCAAAAACTGTCAGGATATCTAAATACATATATTTAGGAAAACTAAAGCCTGAAGTGCACTCTAACAACAGTTTCGATTTCAGGAGTTAATTTTTGTTTTCTGTTTCACTAAACTTACCATCTGTTTCAATAACAAATGAAAAAATTAAAAAATAAAATTTTTAAAAAAAATTATACCTGAATCTCGCCCTCACAATGGGGGTCTCGACTTTTACACAAGGTCGACTTTTACTCGAGCGAATATGGTACAAGGTCTTTGTGCCTCAGGTGGCACATAAGGCTTCAATGAGAGAGCGCCACCGCTGTCGGTCTGGTGATGGTCTGGTGATGGTCTCCCATGTCAGTCCGCATGCCCTCATCTCTTTCTCTACTGTTCTCCTCCATGTTTCCTTTGGGCGACGTCTTTTCCACCTTCTATCTGGTGTCCACCGTAAGGCAGTTCTGGGTAGTGCGTCTGGCGTCATTCAACACACATGCCCGAGCCACCTCCGTCTTCTTCTCTTAACAGTTAAGGCTAGAGGCCTTGTATTTGTTTTTTGATAGAGCTCTTGATTTGAAATTGTTCTTGGCCAGAAAATTCTGAGGATCTTCCGCAGACATTTGTTTTGGAAGGTTTTCAGCTTGTGGGTTATTCTTGATGTGATTTTCCAGCACTCTGCTCCATATAACAGCACATTGAGGACACTGCTGTTAAAGAGCTTCAGTGTTGTTTTTGTACCCACTTGTTTTGACTTCCAGATGTTGTTTAGCATGGAGAATGATAGGTTGGCTTTACTTATTCTTGTGTTAACGTCCCTTTCTGTCTCCCCATCTATTGCTACTCTACTCCCCAGGTAGGTGAACTCACGCACTTCCTCTATGGCCTTGTTGTTAATGGTAATGGAATTGCTTTTCTTTGGGTTCATTCGCATCAGTTTTGATTTGTTGGTTTATTTGTAGTCCAAGCTTTTGGGCTGTCTCAGTCTTCTCCTGCATGTCCTGAGATGAGTCTGCCATCTTTGCCCTTTACAGGTAAGTCTTGGCTTGACCCACAGTCTCCCTTTAGCTGTTTGGTGATTTTGTATAGAGTCTTCATCTTCATCAGTCTTCGTCCTGTCTACCAGCTGCAGCTTCAGCCTCGGTTGCGAGTGTCGCTTGTCGCTCCTTGCCCTTTTTTTCAGCTCGTTGTCTTTTTCTGTGTATTCTCTGGATATCCTCTCTTTTAGTCTTGGGGACTTGGTGTTTAACACCCGTTTCTTGATTTGTTTTCTATCTTCAATTGCCTTCCAGGATGGCTGGGATATCTGCTTTATGGGTCTTTTGATGGCCAAGGATAGCATCTCCTCCTTTTTGCATGACTTGGTTGAATGTGTGTATTGTCATTTCAGTGTCCTCCTGCAACATATTGTAACTGTATTTGAATACAATGCTGAACTGGAGTTTGATCTCTGCGTTAGCCAAGCTTGCAACATTGAAAGGTTTTGCCTTTTCTCTCCGAGCTTGGCTCTGCTCAACTTCAGAGCTAGAACTGTCACAACTAGGCTGTGATCGCTCCCCACATCTGCACCTCTCTTTATTCTTACATCCTGTAATGATCGTCACCATTTGCCATTTATGAGGACATGGTCAATCTGACATTCTCTTTTACCATCTGGAGATTTCCAGGTCAGCTTGCGTATCAGTTTGTGTTGGAAGAGTGTTCCTCCAATCAACAGATCACATAACCTCTCTCTGTTATCGTTCATTGTGCCTGTGCCACGTCTACCCATTATTCTCGCCCTGTCCCTGTTGTCACTTCCAACACGTGCATTAAGATTACAATTACAATTAAGACATCATGTTTTGGTACCGTTTCCACTGTTGCCTGTAGGTTTTCATAGAAGCTATCCTTCACTTCATCTTCTGCGTCTTCTATAGGTGCGTAGGCAGTGATTATTGACAGTTTGGTCAATTTGGATTTACATCTTGTGTATAGCAATCTTTCACTTATAGGTTTCCACTCCAAAAGTGTCTTATTTTGCTCTTTCTTGATGGTCAGGGCCACCCCTTCTCGATATTGGTTGTCTTGTCTGCCAGACCAGAGGATGGTGTCACCACTTGCTAAAGTTCTTTTACCTACACCGGTCCATCTGGCTTCTGTGATGCCAAGAATGTTAATTTTGTATTGTTGCATCTCCCGGATGACTTGTGCAAGTCATCCGGACCGGACTGGAACAGGGTTCTCACGTTCCAACATCCAACTCTTATGGTTGATTTTCGTGTAAGGAGATCAGCTATCTGGGTGAGTACTTCCTTTTGGGTATGGACCCCCTCCGTCATATGTCCAATATCTTGGTCTACCTCACTCCCTCCACCAAAAGTAGTGTTCTCTCTCATATCCGTTTCCGTAGCTAGGTATTTTTTATATTTTTTACGGGATGGGGTCGCTAGCCCCATGCCCAACCCTTTCCCATTTCTGGGTCCAGGAAGAGGGAGGAGTTGACCTGTTAGGCCTTGTGTCTTTTTGTGAGATTATGTAAAGCCCTTTATTTTAGTGAACCGAAAATATCACGTGTTTATATATTATTTAAATGTAGCGACTTTTATTTTAGCGTTTTTCACCTATAGATGTGTTTTATATATGTTGGATTCTTAGTGCTGGGATAAATACAGATTTTTCATGTTTGGCAGCAGTGTGGAGTAGTGGTTAGGGCTCTGGACTCTTGACCGGAGGATCGTGGGTTCAATCCCAGGAGGGTGACACTGCTGCTGTACCCTTGAGCAAGGTACTTTACCTAGATTGCTCCAGTAAAAACCCAACTGTATAAATGGGTAATTGTATGTAAAAAAAATAATGTGTTATCTTGTAACAATTGTAAGTCACCCTGGATAAGGGCGTCGGCTAAGAAATAAATAATAATATTCTATCAAAACTCAACATTTTCCAGCTTATTCAAAATTAATTAGTACTTTATTGTAGTAAACCATCCAAACTATTTCCAAAGTTTCGACAATAAATCTTTTTCAATGTCGAAACATTTGTCATTAAAGCTCTCTCGGGAGAGAAACACTGCTTTGCACAGTATAATGGGTGCCATGTATTTCAATCAGATCGCTCCAGCACCCTGCGTATACCAGCAGTGGGATCAGACCCTTGTCCAGGTTGATATGCCCCACAGGAAGTCACATCGTGATGGCTTCAATCCCAGCCAGGCAGATCCTGGTCTTTACCATGGGATATAATTAGAACTCACCAGTCTATTTTCCCAGTAACCCAGTAATTTCCTTCACTCCCCTCCACATCCCTGTTCCACTGGCACTGTCTGTCCAAACTGGCACACCAAGTACAGGTGAAAGGAATGGAAGATATTTATAAGTGTTTTTTATGTATATATATTTTTTATTCCATGGTCTTATATTCCATTTGCAAAAATATATCTCTGCATGTAAAACAAATTATACTGAAAATATTACTGGCATAATAATGATTGTATGAACAGGCAACCAAATGCCATATCCACATTCATAACTGCAAAATAATAATAATAATAATAATAATAATAATAATAATAATAATAATAATAATAATAATAATAATAATAATTGTAAACTTGCAATAAAAGTATGTATTCACATTTAAAATCAAAGCTGTAAAAGACAGGAAAGTCTACCATGCTGTATGCTATACCTCTGAGGGGTGACGGTATCTTATTGTTGCATTGCTGGAGGGTCAGTGTGTATTTCCCCATGAAGCAGCACTTACCACAAGCCAGTCACCTAGAAAACCCAATGAAAACAGCTTTAAACCCAGAGACTGGTCTTTGAAAGAAGCAATTGTTTCAGGAACTCTGGTTACTGTTTATTCTTAGATCAGTGATCTAAGAACAATCACTCCCCCTCTCTGAGTTTAAACTCTTCCAGTCTACCTCTGGCATTCCAGCTAGGAACCTTCTGCTCCGAGGTATGATCCGAATCTGTTGTGTTCAGCAAGGGTGAACAAGATTGGTGGCACACAAGCACCTGTTTAACCAGTTAAAAAAAGGACCATATTACATTTAAAAAGGAGTTAATTGTATAAAACTGAGAACTGGTTTTCTCCTTGAAACAAAGTAATAAAAGATACTGAAAATATTTCCCATGATGTTGGCAACCACTATAAAATACATTTATCCCTATCAATATAAGGCAGTGAGAATAGTTAATGTATCAGTTGTAAGAAAATAATAAGAACATTTACCGGTTCTGAGTAGCTGATTGATCACCACTCTCTGTGTCTCCTGCCCTCTGTCCTGTCTACTTCATTTCCAGCTGTGTACTTGGGTCCTAATGCGCTAGAAGTATTGGTCAAGGTTAACTTTGTCAACTTCTTTTAAGATGTTAAAGACTTCATTTGAGTAGTTCTTCTTTGTTCTAGGCTTTGTTCTAGGCTCAAGAAAGGTGGATTGACACTGGCTACAAGCAGGCACCATGAGGCCTTGTCTTCATAGCTTTGTGAGAGAGAGAGAGAGAGAGAAAGAGAGAGAGAGAGAGAGAGAGTGAGAGAGAGCGAGCACACAACTCAAACCTGATCTGAAACCCTCCCTATTTAGATGGCAGAGTTGAGGCAAATCGGGTTGAGTTGTGTGCTGGTGTTTGTTTTGTGGTTTGCATTACACACATCAGCTAGTCCACCAAATCTCTCTTTTGCCCCAACCCAGGCCTCCAGAGGCAGGGGAAGCTGGGCCACCGAGCCTCCAGATAAGCCCCAATTCCTGAAGAGAAGTACATAGTCCTTCTCAGGGATCAAGTAACATAAGTCGGCTGACTTTGTGCTCTCCCCCCAGTCTGCGATATCTCTGGCTGGAGCTATTTTTTTCTTCGGTTCGGCTTCGGTCAAAATGACGAGATGGTTAATACAATTAAAGTACTGACCCGGTACCATACCATACCGACCCGGTGCTACGGTCACCGAACTGGTACCGACCCGTCCCGGTTTCCGACCAGTACCATACCAACCCGAGGCTAAAGGTCACCAAACAGAACTGACCCGGTACCGTCCAGGTTTTGAACTGCTACTGACCGGTGCTTACATCCCCGGTCCAGTACCAAGCCGGTCTCGTTCAGGTCTTGAACAGCTACTTTGCTGTCTTTCAGCAGATTGAGGCAGCCCTTGTACATTACTCATCCTCCTCTGCTTCTCCTTCTCCTCCCCCGAGGAAGAAGAAGAGTCCCTGTTCCAAGGCAATCGTTGGACTTGGAGCAGATGGAGAAGCTCTGGGCAGCAGTTTCCCACCATGGAACGGTGTTCGCAGAGTTACTGTGTGTACGTTCGACGCTGCCTGCCCTGCCTGTCCCCTTGGGGGTCCCAGGGGGCTACGAGCGCAGATTGGCAGCAGGGAGACGTGCTCTCTCTCTCTCGTCGCCTCCTGAGGAGGTGGGTGAAGAGGAGCTGGTGCTCCCATCTCACATCCCCTGCCATTAAGCTCTCCCTGTTGGCAGAGCTTCTACCACTGATCAAGAGTGCCACTGCAGTTTTGTAAGTGCCCTGGCCAGGCAGTCCATCTTTGATGATGAGCCTACCACCTCTCTGTGTCCACCCCCTGTGCACCCAGATCTTCTTTTTGAGATCCAGTCATCCTGCTGTTTTCCGGTCTATGGACACCCTATATAGGGTGCACGATGTGGAGAAGCTGGGCCTGGACCAATTTCCGCTGGTGGAGGCTTGAATTGCCCCGTTGGTAGAGACGCCTAATTTAGCATTCCTGTCCAATGACGCTATCTGCCCCAACAAACAGTGCCGGGTCTCGGAGGTGATCCTCAAGCGTGCCTATTCAGCCAGTGCATTCATCGCACGCAGAGTGGTTCAAATCAAGTCACTCGGTCGCCAAATATTTTAATATGGCCAGTAGATTTTACCGTAAAGTCGCCACGTTGGCGACCTAAGCATTTACAGTATATACAACAGAACTTCGGTTCTGTAATAAAGGCTTTCTGCTTCACTGTCAGAATCTGCTGATCTCGCAGACCCAATCCTTTTGTGGAACCAGCCCCCTTTTCTTGTTTCCATAGCAACGCACACCAGCCAGTCAAGTTAGGGTAGAACAGCGGAAATTAGCATTCCGAATTCATTCTGCGTTGTCTGCAGTTCGGAAGAGTTGGATATTGCCAACTTAAAGAAAATTAAGAAACTAAAAACTTTAAAAGCAAGTAGATTCCCTTCACTCCAACAACAACAAGGAATGAAAGGAGTGTTGAGGTGTCTGTGCTGCCTTACGTCAAAGACGGGGGTTTAAAATAACTGCAGAGCTTTTAAATAATTCTCCGTGTTGCAGGAGCGCTGCAGCGCTACAAGCCATTGAGTTTCCCTGACTCGCTCGGCTGATCAGCTTAGACAGCACAGGAAATTAAAAAAAAACATTTTCACTAAATATCTCTCAATTGCCCTAAATAAAATGTAAAAGAAACTGAAGCAACAGTCAAATCTATTTGCACTTGGATTTGGAAAATGCACATCTGGCCAACTACATGAAAATGAGAATGTAACTGAAGATGAGGAGGAGGAGCTAACAGTGTTAGTATTTTAGCCAGCTTGTCTATGACAGTAACTGAAGAAATGTGTTCACTTCCCTGGAATTCTGATATAGTTATCTTCCCTGGCATTTGATTAATATTGTTCTATTTCCTGTTATTTTATTATAAACTTCACTCACTGGCATTTTATGTACACAGTAAATAGTCCACTGGTGTTTTAATGTAAATAGTTCCCAGGCATTTAATGTATATAGTTCCCTGGCATTTTATGGAGTTATTTCTCTGATTGTATATGGTCCCCCTCAAACAAAGCATGCAAAAGCAATGTGTGTACAACATATACATGTCCCCTCATATTGTCCCTGTTTGAAAATGTTGGCCACCATAAAAGTTAGCTTGGCCAAATGGCCACCAGCATACAGTGATTTGTCTCACCCTGGCCGCGTGGCTGAACAACTTTAAAATTATTCTGGTACCAGTCCTATTTGCTGAGGTCCCTCCCTGACAGCCACAGGCCCTCACCACAACAGCTGGTTAATAAGAACTGAACGCAGGCAACTCTGGCTTTCCCAAGCCCGCGTGCCTGACAGGGACAAAGCACCGCTGTTAGACACCCTGATTACACCAGGGCATATGTTTGGTCCCGTGGTGGACGAGATGCTGCAGCGCTTTCACCACACGCAGGAATCCACGAAGGAGCTGGTGCGCTTGCTTCCCAAGCCACCACCCCCAGTGTGCAAACCAGCGGCAAACTGGCACCCTAGGCTCCAGCAGCCTCCAAAACCAGCACACGTGGCTACGCCTGCTGCCAGAGGTGGTGTTCAGAACCTGCCCACGGCTGCTCGCTGCGGAGACTTTAATAGGTTCCACCACCCGGCGCAGAGACAGAAGCCTCAGGCCAAGCCACAAGCCGTGCAGCAGCCCTAGGGGTTTGCTGCCACAGGCCTAGGGCCCCTCTTCAGGGAGTATTGGAGTATTGGCGTCAATGCACCACGGACATCTGGGTGCTTACTACCATTCAGACCGGCTACTCACTGCAATTCAAGGTCAACCTGTATCTGAGCTGAAGCAGGTTCAAAATGTTGACAACGCAACAGCTGTTCCAGTCAATCAGGCCAGGCGACTGGTTCACCACAGTGGACCTCAAGTACACCTATTTCCACATACCCATAAAACCAGCGCACAGGAAGTACCTGCGGTTCGCCTTTCAGGGAACAGCGTACTAGTTCAGGGTCTTGCCATTTGGCCTCTCTCTAGCTCCCCGTGCTTTTTCATAGAGCATGGAAGCTATCCTGACCCCATTGAGACAGAGTACTATTTGGATGACTGGCTCATTTGTGCCTAGTCTTCAGCACAGGCAGACGGTTGGGCCTTACGGTGAATCATGTGAAGAGCCAGCTCACGCTTTCTCAGACAGCTTCCTATCTAGGAATGTGCTTGGACTCCAGGTCCATGCTGTAAACTCTGTCGGATGGCAGTGCAGAGAATAGCCACCTTTTTAGAGCTGTTTAAGCTCAACAGCGCCAGTTTCCAGAAACCTCTGGGCTTGATGGCAGCAGCTTCTCAGACCCTACCTTTGGGTCTGATGCGCATGCGCCCTCTACAGCACTGGCTCAACAGCAGGGTTTTTAAGACCGTGTTGAACCGCGACTGCATATTTACATTGTCTTGCCACTGTCTAAAGGAGGCTCTAAATGGAGGCTTCACCCTGAGGTGGTGAGCCTCATTTGGGAGAGATTTGGGAGAATAAAGATGAATCTCTTTGCCTCCCAGGAATCGACCCACTGCCCCCTCTGGTTCTCCATAATGGGAGGTAGGGACCCGCTGATGGTAGACGCCTTGCCACACCATTGGCCGAGGCAACTGTTATATGCCTTCCCACCGCTCGCCTTGCTCCCGCTGTGTCTGGAGAAAATCAGGCAGCACTGGGCCTAGGTGCTCTTAGTAGTCCCTTATTGGCCTAGGAGGCTCTAGTTTTCAGCCCTGATGCAGCTCCTGAGTGGCCAGCCCAAGTGCTGCGACCTGCTTGATCAGGCACAGGGGACCTTATGGTTCGACCCCACGACCTGTCCCATGGCAGTTATACTGCAATTTTTGCAGAACCTGTTTGATGAAGGGAAATCCCCCTCTACATTAAAGGTCTATCTGGCAGCTATTTCAGCTTGCCGTGCCAAAATTGACTCGGTCTCCCCAGGAGCTCACTTCCTGGCAGGGCAATTTTTGAAAGGAGCTCGGCGGCTTTGGCCGCCTATGAAGGATTTTCCTCGCTGGAGGCTTAACATGGTGCTTGAAGCACTCATGAAGCCTCCATTTGAGCCCTTGAATTCAGCTGAGCTGGAATTTTTGTCGTTCAATGCGGCTTTCTTGCTTGCAATCTCCTCCTCAAAGCAGGTGAGTGAGATGCATGCATTTTCAATTGCGAAAGCCTGCTTAATTTTTCCAGAAGCCAGGACAAAGGTCACGCTCCGTACCAATCCTTGTAGCTTTCCGGTCATGCAGCAATCTTGCCCTTGCAACGGCTTGGGTATACTGACCCATTCAGTAATGTTTACATTTCGTACTTGAAAGGGAACATTGGGTTATTACCATAACCCTGGTTCCCTGAAATAGAAATGTAACCATTAACCTTCAAAGTCCATGATTGCAGCAAACTTGAAGGAAAAATGAAGCTGAGACCTGTGCGCACAGTCCTTTATACCCTCGAGGGCGGGCATGACTACATCACAGGCACGGCTGAGCAGCTTTGTTGTATTTTATTCAGGGTTCGGGTCTTTAAACACCCATTAGGTAATGGTTACGTTTCTATTTCAGGGAACCAGGGTTATGATAATAACCTAACGCTTTCAATTTTGTTTTATGAGGCACTTGGTTGCCGATTGCTTCAACATGTCTAACATATGTCATTCAATTTATTTAGTTTATTTTTGTATTTCTAAAGCACTAGTGTTTTATAGTTATGTTTGAAATATCCGTGAATGTAGTTGAAACTAATAAGTACTAATGGGGATGTTACTTATAACCAGGGATCCTAGTTTTCTGCAATAAAAAAAAAAGATCTGATAAAAAAAATGAAAAGTCTGCGTTATGATAAAGATAAAGATAAAAGTTAAGATAAAAGTCTAAAATGAGTTTTCCCTGCCACATTATAAGACACACAAGCAGTACTACTTGGTAACAGTTAACACAAGAAGTATTTATTGTTGTTCTTGTTACACTTGTTGTATCTCTATGTTGTATTTTAGTTTAATTGAACTGTAACCTTGTATTTTGTAACCTTGTATTACAGTGGTGTAAGTCACTTTGGATAAATGCGTTGGCTAAATAAACAAATTATATATACACTACCGGTCAAAAGTTTTAGAACACCCCCATTTTTCCAGTTTTTATTGAAATTTAAGCAGTTCAAGTCCAGTGAATAACCTGAAATGATACAAAGGTAAGCGGTAAACTGCCAGAGGTTAAAAAAAAAGTTTTAGGTTACCAAAAACTGAAAAATAATGTACATTTCAGAGTTATAAAAAAAAGGCCTTTTCAGGGAACAAGTAATGGGTTAACAACTTACAGCTGTTCTACAGCAATGGAAGTAAATTAAGCCTTGAAAGTTGATTATTATTACTTGTTTATTTAGCAGACGCCTTTATCCAAGGCGACTTACAGAGACTAGGGTGTGTGAACTTTGCATCAGCTGCAGAGTCACTTACAATTACGTCTCACCCGAAAGACGGAGCACAAGGAGGTTAAGTGACTTGCTCAGGGTCACACAATGAGTCAGTGGCTGTGGTGGGATTTGAACCGGGGACCTCCTGGTTACAAGCCCTTTTCTTTAACCACTGGACCACACTGCCTCCTAAAGTTGATGCTAACAATTCCTACAGGTGTCCCAACTTTTGTTGATTACTTACAAACCCTCTGTCTATAAAAGCAGTGTTGGAACAGACTGTGTTACTACACCCTCTTAAGCATTATTTGGACAGTATTGTACTGCAGGAAGTAGTATATTGCTATCATAATGGTGAGAAAAAGGCAATTAACAAAGGAAGACAGACAGACCATTATAACCCTTAAAAGTGTAGGTCTTTCCTTTAGAGAAATTGTAAAGAAAGCCAAGGTGTCAGTGAGTACAGTTTCCTACACCATCAAAAAGCACTTGGAAACTGGAGGAAACTCTGACAGGAAGAGGTCTGGCAGACCCAAAGCCACAACAGAATCAGAAGACAAGTTTCTGAGAGTCAACAGCTTGCGTGATAGGCGGCTCACAGGACAACAGCTTCAAGCACAGTTTAACACTGGTCGAAGTAAGCAAGTCTCAGTTTCAACTGTGAAGAGAAGACTTCGAGCTGCAGGTTTGACAGGTCGAGTGGCAGTAAGAGAGCCATTGCTAAGATGGCAAAATAAGAAAAAGAGGCTTGCCTGGGCCATGAAGCACCGCCAGTGGACTACTGAAGACTGGAAGAAGGTCTTATGGACTGATGAATCAAAATTTGAAATCTTCGGTTCATCACGCAGGGTTTTTGTACGCCGTCGAGTAGGCGAAAGGATGGTTCCTCGGTGTGTGACACCAACTGTCAAACATGGAGGAGGAAGCGTGATGGTCTGGGGCTCTTTTGCTGGATCTAGAGTCCGCGACTTGCACAGAGTGAGTGGCACCCTGAACCAAAACGGCTACCACAGCATTTTGCAGCGCCATGCAATACCCTCTGGTATACGCCTAGTTGGTCAGGGGTTCATCCTACAGCAAGATAATGACCCAAAACATACCTCCAGGCTATGTCAGAACTACCTTAGAAGAAAAGATCAAGACGGTAGGCTTCAAATCATGGAATGGCCAGCACAGTCTCCAGACTTAAACCCCATCGAGCTGGTTTGGGATGAACTGGACAGAAGGGTGAAAGCAAAGCAACCTACAAGTGCAACACATTTGTGGGAACTTCTGCAACAGTGTTGGGAAGAACTTTCTGAACAATATTTGATTTCCATTGTAGAAAGAATGCCACGAGTGTGTTCGGCTGTTATATCTGCAAAAGGTGGCTACTTTGATGAGTCAAAAATTTAGATTAAATTTTGTTAAACAAAACGATTCCATGATTTCTTTTTTATCTCCAATTGTTTATTTGTTCTATGCTTTAATTTCAGAGTACATTGAGACATTAAACTGTGTAAATTTCAATAAAACTGGAAAAATGGAGGTGTTCTAAAACTTTTGACCAGTAGTGTATATATATACTGTATATATATATATATATATATATATATATATATATATATATATATATATATATATATATATATATATATATATATATATATATATATATATATATATATATATATATATATATATATATATATATATATATATATATATATATATATATATATATATATATATATATATATATATATATATATATATATATATATATATATATATATATATATATATATATATATATATATATATATATATATATATATATATATATATATATATATATATATATATATATATATAATGAGACACACCACTCACAGGTTCGTGCCCCTTTAAAAATTACGACCCAGTACACAGAAATGGATTTTTAAAGCTGCTGCTTACTTTTAATTCCACACACAAAACAAAACAATACAAAACAAAAACCTAACTCCGCTTTGGAGTACTTACTATACAGATTATTCCCTGACTAACTTGCAGGACGGCTAAGCCGCTTACCTGGCACACAACACAAAACAAACTACAGCACTTACTTTTTTCTCTGACTGCTCGGAAGCAGAGCACCTCTTCTGCTTCCTTCTACTCAGCAGCCCTGAGCATTCTGACTGCTCCTCTTAAATACCCTGCACCTGGTACTAATTTAACAATGGCTCCCAGGTGCAGGGGATAATTAATAATAACAATTAAATTAAACAATTAAACAAAAGGTGCCATTTCTCTCTTCAGGGAGGTTTTAACCCCCTCCCTGCTGTCTCACACAATCCGCTGCCTTACAATATATATATATATTCATGTTAGTTCAACTCAGTTAGTATTTGTCCTCCGGATGGCTGTTGCTCAAAAAATCTCAAACTGCCAGTTGATCCACTTTGTACAGAGGAATGTCGGCTTTTACACACATTTTGACAAAATCTGAAACAGTTTCACGCTGTTCTTTGGCAGTTGTAAGATGCTGAAATGATCCAAACACAGTGGTCTGTTTCAGTGTTTGATGGCCCTGCTGTTTTGGCCTCATCTTGTTTTACGCTTCCCCGGTGTTCTACAATGGTGTGCCTACGAGTGTAATCTACAGCCTTGCTGCATGAAGTACAAAACAGCACATTACCATCAACGTGAAATTCATCCTTGCAAACTCGTTGATCCGATCTTTAGGGGTGATTTTTATTGTTTTCGGCATCTTGAACAGCTCTGGATACTGACTGAAGTAAACCGAAGCCTCATTCAACACTGAACTTGAATACCGGAAGCAGTTTTATTAGACAGGTATGGTTACGTAAATTTAAAGCAAAGTAGCCTGTGTTTATGTTTATATAATATTATGATACGTGTATTTATTTGGTTATTATCAAACAACCATCAGTATCAACAACATGGCTAGGTAACCCGTTCCATACCCTCAACATTATCAGTATCCGCAACATGGCTAGGTAACCCCTTCCATACCCTCACCACTATCAGTATTAAAGATGAATTCCTCCCTTAATTAGCGATTCAAATAAAAAATACACAACTCTCTATTCTCGTTGACTTTGTTTGAAACAAGGAGGTGAATTATTCGAATGTGTTATTCTTTGATTAGCAGAAAGGCTTTGTCATTATTAGTCCTAAATCAAAGGCTACATTTCGAGGTAAACACAGCTGCTCTGTGCCATTGAAGGTCAGATCGTTCGGAACTCACACAAACACACCGGGTCTGGGAAAGGAATAGCATCATTTTGATACTTTAAAACTGTAAAAACAGTAAATACCTACAGTCATGTGCAAATGTATTAGAACACTTCAAGATTTGTCATTTATATCCTTTATATACCTACCTGCATGGAAACCCCTGGGTGTGAGAATTTCAATTTTTGGTCAGTAATCAGTGATATAGAAACAATGGGCACTCGTGTGAAAATTTTAGACCACTTTGTGCTTTAATTTGGCATCTTAAACAACTTGTAAAAAGTCTTAGGCGCTTTACCATTCGTGGCTATGTGCTCCTTTTCTCTTACTATTTTAAATGAATTGCATGTGTGGCCTATTAAAATTATCAATTACATTAGGCAGTAAATTGCCTATTTTGACAATTTCCAAAGATTTTCGGTTCCAGTGGTTTGATTTCATATGCACAACAAATCAAGGCAACAGAAGTAATGGTTTGCTCTAATAAATCTGCACACTGCTGTAGAGACATTCTAGATCTGGAAGACTCTGTTCAGTTCCATTGAAACTTTAAGAACAAACCCAGTTTGCTGTTTACACTTTATTTGGATTTTTTGCAATCAAAACCTGGTTATAAGAAGCCTGCCATTATAGTGCTGTTGATTTACTACATTTACAATATATAGTGCTGTGACTCCACATGTATATACATACTGTATGTACAGTATATGGAAAAGACTGAATAAATCTGACATATGAAATAGCGGTTACTCACTGGGATCACTTGTATTGCTCCAGATATAATGCTTCAGTATTGTGAGCAGTGGTGTGTTTCAGTAAAGTTAACTAGGTATTTCTTCATTCCACCTGCAGATTGTGAGTCGTATTGCAAACCAGTCAAGGGAAATCTGAAGATCAACATGAAGAAATACTGCAAGAAGGATTATGGTGAGGACCCTTTATTAAAGAGCATGTAGCATTATTGTAAGAGCTTTCTTACACTCCTGGTTTCATATTGCTCCAGTACTGTTCTTCTAATTATTCTCTCAGTCTGCCTTTACCTGGCTTTAAACTTGCTTTGAGTCTGGGGAAGTGCTGGGACTGAACAGCCTTCCCCCTTCCATTCAAATCATGTGACTCTCCTAAACCCCAAAGTTTTCTGAGAAAATTTAGTTTATCCTGTTTCATGTAAAATAACCTGTCTCTAAGTGACACACACCCTAGTCTCTGTAAGTCGCCTTAGATAAAAGCGTCTGCTAAATAAACAAATAATAATTCCTACATTACTAGAAACCAGCATGGTAAACTGAGATAAAGACCACATTAAAGCATTGTGAATGGATTTTTGATAGATTTTATTTGTATTTATTTCTACTGTTTTCTAAAACTGTCTTGCATTCAAACCCATGCACTTACCCCCCTTACCTTACCACTGCCAGCGCCTATTTGCACAGTTAAACAGTATAGAGAAAAAGGGCAGGTGGGCTGATAGAGTTGAATTGGGAACAAAAAAAAAAATGGTACTGTCCAGCTGGCAACTAGTTCAGTTTGGGTATAGGCTCAATGATTAATTTCTATGGCAGGTATAAGCTCAATGATTCATTTCTTGGTTGATGATGAATAAAAGAGCCTCTCTCTCTCTCATATGTTGCAGCTGTGCAGGTGAACGTTCTCGACATGGAGACCGTAGGAGACTGGGCCAAGTTTTCCGTGAATGTGGTCACTGTCTACAAGAGCCGAGGTGACCCCATCAAGCGAGGCGACCACTTCCTGTGGATCCACATGAAGGACCTGGCCTGCAAGTGCCCCAAGATCCAGATGAGCAAGCGCTTCCTGGTCATGGGAGCCACCGAGGGGTCGTCGGAGCGAGCAGGGCTGCTGGCAGACAAGAACAGCGTGGTGATCCAGTGGAGGGACATTTGGACGCGCCGACTGCGCAAGTACCAGCGCAAGGAGAAGAAAGGCAAATGCGACAAGGCGTGATGAAGCCCTCGCATCCATCCCTCCTGCAGAAAGCTAATATTCAGAGAGACAAAGATTGACTGCATGTCGCTTTGCTATAAGGACCACTGTGTATAATGTATCATTTTACGTGTGTTTGTTTTTTTGATTTTTAAATTGGTCTGCCTTGAAAAGGGACCTTTAAAAGCAAAACATTCAGAGCTTCTCGATTCCCCTTGGAACAACATAAGAAATCTAAACGTTTCTGCACTGTTTACTTTTCTGTCCGTGTTTGGACTGGACTGTTTTTATGAGGACAAGTGACTTTCAAAGGGGCATGAACTGTGTTACCCAGAGAGGGGTATGGATTCCGAATAGTAAACCTAGAAGCATGAGCCCCCCTCTAAAATACCCTAGAAGTATCCGAGGAATGTCTTATTGTATGTGAAACACAAATCTAAGAGCAAGAAGTAAACACATGAAATCCAAATGGCTGCTTTTTCCAACAACACCTTAGATGTAAACTTCTAATCTTATTTTTTTATTTCCCAAAGTGATATTAAGTGGGGTGGAGATTGGAATGACTGCTAAATGTGATATTGCTTACTACTTCACGCTACATAATATTTATTATAAAATGTGGGTTTTCAATTACTGTCCTACCACATCATTAAAAAGATGAAGGGAAAAAAAGAAAGAGCCATTAAAATACAATTTCTGTGCTTCCTGCTCTTTAAATATCAGTTCCTGTGCAGTTATACTTGGAGACACACTAACGAGTGTTAAGTCAGCATTAAAAGAACATAGCTTGGCTGTGCCTATAATGAAAACAGATTTATTACATGACGATTTTCATTTGGGTAAACTGAACTATCTGCTAGATGTACAGTATTAATTGACATTATTGATAGAAAGCTAATTTACTGACAAAGTCCCCCTCTTAAAGTGTTACAGAATGAGTTTTTGTATAAATGATATGTATGTTTTTACATTTAGTTACAAGAATGCCAAGGATATTTGGGGTGCCAGGTAATCAACTTTTATGTTATTCACCAGGCCCATTTATGTAATAGGTTAATTTTAACAGAATTGTAGCCCTCTCAAGCATATGAAAATACTGTTTGATAATGACCTTACAATTGGGGATTAAGCAGTACATGACACACACAGGAAGGTAGAACAATTAAATCAGCACACAGGTGCTTCTGTGGTGGAGTGCAGGGCATTCAGAAAAACACATGACTAATTTGCAAAGCACATTATAGTATATCATAGAAAATCACATGCTTGTAATTTCATCTGAATTACACTTTTTAGGCCCCATTCAGTCAGCTTTAACTCACGAGTTACTTATTGAATGTTTTTTTGAGTTTTATTTGATGAAATCCATTTTGATATTCAAAAAACTGTTATAGCCTGCCGTTGGTTTCTTAACAGTCTATTAAAGTTTCATGAAAACAAAAGAGTGCCTTAAAGAAAGGTTTAAATAACTCATGAGTTTTGTGATTATATTTTTAATACTGTTATTATTGGATTGTATTGGATTTCTGCTCTATTGCAATGCAAACATGAAGCAACGCTCTATTAAATGAACATCCCAGTCCAATGATCATTTCTCCATTTCTCAATACCAGGAGTAACTTTAAGATGACACCCTGTTAATGTGCCATCTCGCTGCCCAGCTGAGATAGAACCTTAATGAGATCCATCACTGCAATATGAATCAGCCACGCTGGTCCCTCAACCTCTTCAATACAAACCTAATCTTTTCGCCCCTCCTCAGATCTCATTTTGACTTTTGGATGTACTGTTTTCCTGAGGCCTTCTTTACAGTCATCAGTTTCTCCAACTAATTCTTATCTGATCAGTCTGCCCTCACAGAAGAGTTTTATTCTTGGTGTATCACTCTAACTGCTTGCAGATCATCGCATTATGTTACCATTGTGGTACCATTTCTGTCAATGACAGCCTCATACCACAGTTGATGCTGGTATCATTTGCCCTTAGTACCTCAATACCTTTCTCTTGTTTATATTGAAGAGGTTCAGGTGGAGGCATAATAATGAATATAGTTTTTTTCATCAAGAATTTAAATTCTGCATTACATGAGATTGTAACATTCAGCTAAGACTGGTTTTCAGTAAAATACCCATGGGGCTGTGTGCCAATTTAGTTTCTTGCTACTAGAACAGTGTGCAAGGGCTATACTGCAAAAGGACAAGCTCATACAATGTCGGTTATAAGGTGCTCATAGTACTGAGATACAGTGCTACCTACAAAGGCTCTTGGATAACTATTCTAGATACCATGCTTGGGAATTTCAATGACAAATGTATTTATAATAAACCATTTCATTAAGATAGAAAGAGATTTAGTAGTTTACCAGTGCAGTATTGACTTATTAAGAAATAATGAAATTGACACCTAGCCCGGGTATGTATAGAACCTACATGTATTGGTGTGGACACCAATTTCACTTATAACAGAAAACTAGGCAGCGATGTTAACTTCTTTGCTGGATGTGTATTTTCTACAAATGTGCGCTGCCCTGTGCTCAGGGCTTTAAAACAATGACTAGGGGGACTGAACCCCACTGTATCTGCAGCTTGCCTGAGTTACAGTGTGAGAGATGCGTTTCTGTAGTTGTTGAACAAAAGGTCTCCAACTAAGTGAGCAAAGATGTTCATGACAGGCTGGTGATGGAGGAATATCACATTTATGTCGCCCATCCTTCTGCTTACTTGGGAATGTGAATGTATTGATCCAAACACTGGCGGATCTTACTGCAGTGCTCCCCCCTTTGTAACTCTGTAGTTGGCAGCCACAGTTAAGAGCCCTTTCTATTTGGGTTCCATCTTATAATGAGAATTCATGTGATAGTGGAATAGGGTTATGTGGAAAATGGGAGCCATGATCATACCGCCTTATAACCAGTGGCCTTATAATGAGTGAGCACTGTACTGCTATCTTGAAACACGTAAACATGCTCAATAGGGGACTTTTTAATCATATTTAGACAGTGATGTTAATAAGGTGGTCACCCAAGCTGAAAACACAAGTAATAAATAATACAGAATGAAGTAGCAGCAGTTAGGTACACCACCGTTTAGAACTATTTTTGTTTTGTTGCCATGGAAACTCATCCTTAGCCAGTTCAACCTGCTCCATCTACATATCAATCTCTAGACTTTGTTTCCATCTCAGCAATGGTGCCCAGCCAATAATCCCCTGCAGAAATGGAAACTAACAAAAAGAGCACCATTTTGAGTAAGAGGAGAGGAAGCAATACTCCCAGACTTCTATGAATGGTATCTAGATTTGCCAACCCCTGTACCATGGCTCACACTCTGCAGAACCTTGCTGTTGGAATGTTCTGTATCTAAGAATAGTTCTCAAAGGAAGAAATCCTCTTCTGCATACAAAGATCAGCTTATTCATCCCTGCAAGAGGTCAGACCCAGAGCAGACTCCAGGGTTCCTCTGAACTGTCCAGGGCAGTTCTCAAACATTTGCCTGTCGCTATTCTGTTTTCCTTCTAAATGTGTTTCTGGAAGTTTAGACCCACTTGACAGCACTGGGAGCTTGAACTAAATTCGATTTAAGAAACAAAATTGTCTTATTTTAGAAGTATCAAGATGTGTTCTTTTTCTGAGCCTTTTAACACTTGCTGTTAAGTCCACAATGTTGTAAATATGTACTGATATTAATCGTTTGAAAACAAATAAGAAAATGCCTGTTTTGCAAATAGGTGGGACAGTCCCAGACTAAAATCTGAACCCAATCAGTCTTGAGATCAGTTATAAATTATGGTTTTGTCTGTGGTCTGAACCTGGCCCTTTTAATAGAGATCTCGTGGGACCTCAGTTTAAAAGCTGTTCCTGGTCCTGCAGTGCTTGACTCTGTGGCAGTATTGCCTTGCCCGGTGAGATGCCACTAGGCCGGGGTTCAGCCGTCGCAAGCTGGCCGCTTCTGGAAAGATGAAAGGGCTAGTTTGTTTTCTGGGTTCAGACAGTCTGGTTCCCTCCCCTTCTATTTTCTCTTTGTAAATGTTCTCAGATGCAATGACCACTGACGTTTTAAGCAAATAAATTATTAGTTAATGATAACCATTGTCTTGTCTTTTTTTAAAATCTTATTTTACAGGCATTTCCTCCTGAATTCCCTCTTAAACTCAGACTTACTATATTATTTTTCATTTCAATTCTGGACACCACAACACATTGTGGGCCTGGAGAGAGTCCAAAGAAGAGTAACCAGACTAATCCCAGGGATTAACGGACTGAACTACGAAGATTGGATAAAACAACTGAATCGATTTAGCCTCGAACAAAGAAGACTTATCTTCGAAGAAGTTGACATTGTTAACCCAAAGCAATACTTCAAGTACGGTACAGAAACCAGGACCAGAGGACACAGTTGGAAACTAAGTGGAGATAAACTTAGGACAGAATGAAGGAGACACTTCTTCACACAGAATGGTGAGGGTATTGAATGGGCTACCTAGTCATGTTGTTGAGACAGAACCACATGGATCATTCAGTTCTGAGATAATTCAGCTACTAGGAACCGGACAAGCTTAGATGGGCAGAATGGCCTCCTCTCATTTGTACATTTTCTTATGTTCTATCTTTCCAAAAAGGACCATCTTGTATAACTTGGTTACAATGAATATCAGGTCTGTAACTAACAAGATCAGTGTTAGATGTTATTTAACGGACAGCTTCTATTATTACAACTTTTATATTTAAAAAAAATGAAGATGACAAAATAGCAATGTGTAAGCATTTCCATAACTCTTGTCAGTACTGTATTTGTAAGGAAGGAGAAATTAGAGATTGATAAATGGGCGGCTATGCATACACACACTCACTCAGATGTTTACAATGAAAAGGTCAGCTATTTTCAGAGACAGCACAGAGCTAAGGTGTGAGGTGTGAGCTTGTCTCAATTTGCTCTAATTTGCCTTGGACTCCACGCCACAGATAAAAGGGAGAGCTCAGCTCCCAGACGAGGGTAAGAGCTCTGTAAATAAACACTGAGCAACTCGACACCCGATAGCTGGGCTTCTCGCGCTCGCCAGGAAGCACTGCTTACTCCCTACCTTCTCTCCCCACCCTCTAAGCAAACAGCCTGCCCAAGCACGGACGGCAAATTACAGGAAAACTGGGATTTATCACCCCCCCCCCCCTTTACTTCATAACAAGAAAGACAACCCCAATATTACTCCCTTTAATGCAGTTAATAACGAGACTGTTCGAAACACAGACACTGTTAACAGGGTGTAGAGCCATCATGGGCAGACGGTGCCACTGTTTCAATAGGCAGTGTGGATGGTGTTCAGATGAGGGGCCAGTGCCACTGATTCGATAGGCAGTGTGAAAGGTGTTGACATTGCCCTGGAGGGATGACCATTCCTCAATGATTACCTCCATTTTCAGTGTTGGAAATCTACAGCAAAGGCTGTGTTCAGAATGGCCCATATACTTTAAGACTGTGCCTTGTGAACCATTAGTAATTTGGACATACTGCAAAAAAAGACTTTGTGGAGGCAGTCATACATACATACGTGTCACATGCTTTTCTACATATATGGAGAACTGCTTATCCAATTGTCAGGAAACTTGGAATTAAGTTTAGAGTAAATCAGATTCTGGGGATATCCTACAGCTATCCATCTTTAGGTCACACATTCATTTTTGCATTTACAGTACACCCTCACTATAACGCCCTTCATTATAATGAACCTTCAGCTATAATGAACCTGGACCCTGGAAAAAAAGATAATATAAACAAACACCGTCAACATTCCGGTCTGTACGCATGGGATGCCACCTCCGCAGTGAAGTCTTAATAAAAAGCGTGCTCTGTGTAACTAAGCCTCCGAAACGAAAATAATTTTATGTTGCAACAAAGCTGGAAACTATATTGATCGTTAGAAAAAATCAGTAATGAGTAACGCAGGCATAGCTCTGTCGTGAGTGTAGGTTGTCAAAAAGCTCTTGTTCAGCAACAATGCGGCAAAGCAAAACTGATTAAAGAAAAAACAACAACAAAAAAAAAACTTCTGATGAACTTTTCATGTGGGGTTGATTTGGAATAAAAGCTCAGTTTGGGATTCTTGCATGTTGGATTAAGATTTGGTGCACTTTGAAACAATTAATGTCAGATTGATTTTGAACAAAATTTCAGCTTCAATATTGGATTCATGAGACGAACAGGTACATGTAATTCTACTTTTAGTCACAATCTCATCTCATTAACTTACTCCAACAGTTTATCATTCATTTTGATTGTCCTTTCACTATAACGAACCCCTCACTATAACAAACATAAGGCTTGGACCCCAACAGGTTCGTTATAGCAAGGATGTTCTGTATGTGGAGAATGGCTAATCAAATTGTGATTAAACATTTCATTGCCATTTCTTATCTGTATGTGGCAAAGTGCCCCCCTGTGTATGTTATATGTTACGTGTTGTGTGTAAGTGTTGGTGTATAGGCATTGGTACACGGGATATAAGCGGGTCTGTGTTTCACGTGTGTTTAAATTGTATATTTGTATTTAGGCACGAGGATGGCACATCACATCACGTGCAAGTAAAAAGTAATATGTGAGCACGGGGAATTGCACTTTAATTAATTCACGTGCAGTTGTACCGAGATTCCAATTGAATGATTGACTAGCAATCGAGTCTCGGTACAACTGCATAAAAGCTGCATGTTTTCACTCACTCGGGGTGGTGTGTTCGGTGAGTGGAGAACGGGATTGGAGACGGAGGTAATTGTAAAGAAAATAGAAGCTGTTTATTTATTAAATGCTGAGCGAAAGCATTCGCTCAGCTCCACCAAACTCCACCTCTCTCTGTTGTTTTTGTTCCTGCTTCTGCCGTGACGTCACCGCCCAGTCATCCTGTCACACTGTACTATTCATTATATTATATGTCACGGTTATCCATTTTTTCATCATACTGATAGCTCTCTATTTGAACTTTCAGCAGTGGCAGATGATGTAGTTACTGGCATGCTGGTTGGATTTGAGAAACTTCAGAGAAGGGCAACCAGGGGTATTCCAGGATAGCTATGAGGGCAGGTTCAAATAACGAACCCCTTCAGTCTGAGAAAAAAGATAAGGACAACTGAATCTCATATAAAAAATGATATATGGTACTACACTTGGTTAAATACATCTCTGTTTGCAAGCCATATTTTCAGATAGCTGCACTTGCTTGGTCATGTCCACGCCCCTTCAATGTCTTCTTTTCCTGTAATTAATCAACCAGCTTCTTCCCTATTGACTGACATGCTTTCAGCCAGTAACATGCTTTGACCCAGAAGACCCTATTGAGAGAACGGACCTAAGAAGTCCAAGTGTAACAGATTTCTCCAGAAAAGGGCACAGAAACTTTCTTTAACCTCATCAGGTACCAGATGTAATTTTATATCATTTTATCGTTTTAAAATGAAAATTCATGTATAAATTGTGATGCATTTGAGACCTACAGCCAATGAAATCGCATGGCATGAAATCCTTTGAATTGAGACCAGCTTCGATAGGCCAGATAGCTTCTTCTTTTTCCTAACATTTGTAATGTTCTTATGTTCTTATCAGTTATTATGTAATTAGCCATTATTATTATTAGACTAAAGAACTCAATTGAATTATCTGATTGGTTAAAGGCCAGTCATGACTTTCCAGCATATGGTCTGCTCTAAAACTAAAACATACACAGCAGGTTGGTTTTTAAAAAAAAAACTTTTTTCCAGTACTGATGTTTTCTTCAGCTAAAATAAAGGAATATTTTTCAATACAGTTCTGCCATTGTTAAAAACTGTCAGCATTTCACTCAAATCATGAATTTGTTAAAACATTCATATTCACTATTTCTGCCAGGAAACATAAATATAGTTACAATGATTGAATTGTTTTTTTCTGTTAGAATACCTGAATGTAATAACGGAGTAAGAATGTATAGCGGAACTGGCTTATATTTTTTATTATCAACAAATAATAGACAATGTTTATATTTTTTTGATTAGATACGCAAAATACTCAAGCATTCAAGCATTCTATTGAGCATGTGCCAGCGTGTTGCCATAGAAACACGTCAGCGCTGTGAGTTCCAACCAGTCTTGTGTGATTCTATAGAAACAGTTTTATTAGGTTCTTGTAAGTACTACTGTATTTCTTAATATTGAGTGTTAAAAGTTAAGAATGTGATATAACTTTCTCCATTTAGACTTCTTAATGCCATTACATAACCTATCAACCTTTTTTGCTGCCAAGCTAAATAAAACACTACTTCTCCAGCTGTGTCACAGACTTGGAGGACCAGTGGTTATAGGAAGGGGTTTGTTACCAGGAGGTTCCAGGTTCAACCACTGACTCACTGAGCAAACCTCCTTGTGCTGCGCCCGTCGAATGAGACGTCAAACCGAGGTCCTATTGGAAGTGACTCTGCAGCAGCCACTGACTCACTGTGTGTGTGTGTGTGTGTGTGTGTGTGTGTGTGTGTGTGTGTGTGTGTGACCCTGAGCAAGTCACTTAATCTCTTTTTGCTGCGTCCATCGAATGAGACATCAAACCGAGATCCTATTCTAAAGCCCCGGGTTCTGGCTACCTGGGTCACAATCCTGCGTAGTGAGAAACCACACACCTGGGACGTGCCCGGGTTGACCCTCAGGATGTGGGTCGACACATTTCGACCCGGGTCGAGCGAGACAAAATGCTGAGGCTGTGAGGTCCAAAGAAAAGAGAAAAGAGCTTGTAACCAGGAGGTCCCTGGTTCAAATCCCACCTCAGCCACTGACTCATTGTGTGACCCTGAGCAAGTCACTTAACCTCCTTGTGCTCCGTGTTTCGGGTGAGACATAGTTGTAAATGACTCTGCAGCTGATGCATTCACACACCCTAGTAGTAGTCTCTCTAAGTCACCTTGGATAAAGGCGTCTGCTAAATAAACAAATAATAATAATGACGGCCATTTGCAAACCAACAAAATAACAAACAGCCATGCCTGCGTGAAGGTTTCACTTCCGCAAGGAACATTTCTGTTTATTCTGTTTAGCTATATTTGAGATACAGCATGAGCCAGATTGTAGCAGGGATGAAGAAACATTTGCTCAAATCAACATTTGGGTTGACTGTTCACTCCAGAGAAGCATGGATGGAAGCGTCTGTAGCAAGCTGCTTACAGGGCACCGATACGTGCATTGTGTACTTGCGTCTGTCACCCAGGTCAACCCTGCTTTATCAAAAGCATTGTGAAATCGCGTAGCCGACCCACATGACACCGGGTCGTGACCAGGGTAGGTTCTGACCTGCGTAGAGCATGCCAGTGTGAAAGGAACAGTTGTGATGCATAGTTCACCCACTAGTCTCTGTAAGTCGCTTTGGATAAAACCATCTGCTAAATGATAATAATAAAAAGAAGCAATGTTACATTGTTCTGTTAAAATATTCATAAGTTCTAAGTGAAAACACTTTGGCGCAGTAATACAATGTAGTTTTGGGACGGGATTTCAGAAACAGTTGCTAGTCTCATAACATTGTATGTTCAGAAACACTGCTGCCAATTCCTAGTCGCTTACTACAAGTAACTGATTATGTTGCAAAATCTCTCAAATGCATTTCATACATTTTTCTGACGAAAACTGCTGCTTGCAGTGGTCTGTAAACTTGTCTCAGCATATGCTCGTAAAATATTATACACAAAATAAATTCCAGGCTAAATTTCTTACACCGTGCGTGATTCACATAGCCATAGTAGACAGCCATTACTATGTTATGCGTAGGGTTTCTCTGACTGTAAATGTGGTACAACCTTGTGCAGTTTGGGAGAAATGATATAGAAATATAGTCGTAGTTATTAGACATGAGTTTGTTCTTGATATCAACAACATCTAAACAACATACTTTATCTGCAAAACAAATAGTAACACTTTAGTTTAGGTATCCTTTACAACTGATTATAAACAATAGCAAAAAAACAATGGCAAAAGTGTATAATAACTGTTTTGCAATAGCAAAGCAGCCCCTTACAATTGGTGAGACAGACGTATAAAGACAGACAAACGTAAAAGGACAGGCAGACAGACGGTACTGTCAGTTATATATCAACAATAGCAAAAAAAACAATGGCAAAAGTGCATAATAATAGTCTTACTGTTTATAATCATATTCTATAATTGTTGAGAGCATAACATGTTTATAGATGGTTTATAATCACTTATAACAAATACCTAAACTAAAGTGTTACCAAAACAATCTGATGTTAGTAATGTAATTGTTGATCTCAGGGTATTTTTGTACAGTAGTCTGCATGTATAGGAACATCTCCTAAGAGAACGCTTTGCCTAAGGGAACACCCTTGTGGTGAAATGGATTTTTTCCCATTGTAAATGCTCCGGCTAAAGGAACAGGAACTTCACTTAAAAGAACACCTTCTTGGCACCGATAGTGATTCGTTTACAACGGATACAGTAATGTTTTGTAAAAATGAGACTTGTCATTGTAAGAGTGTCTTGAGGGACACTGATTGGTTTATTAACATACACTTGCTTATTGTCTTGCTTTTACTAATTCAGTTAATTTCATATGTTGATGCACGTGAGTCATGACAAGTAATGCATATGTATTTATTTATTGATTGATTCATATTGTGTCTGGTGGCTAACCCCCTTCTTAGAGAACACTTTGCTTGCTTCCCGAGGGGTGTTTGCAGCCAGCTGCATAGGAAGGTGGGACGCTAGGTGACCTAGCCTGATCCCTCTGAGTATTTGTGTGTTTGTTCTTCCTTTGAAATGCCACATTAAAAAGGGGGAAAACAAACCACCTGGCAATTGTTACTGATCTCCTTCCAGTGAACTGGATTGCGCCACATTGCCAGGGAATGTGTTTGCAATTATCTTGCGAGCCGAGCCACTCGTTGGGCTAATTAATCCATTACTGTGGACAATACAGGTGATCAATATGGAGCTGAGATCCAGTCGCATCCAGTGATCTGTCAGAATATTTGGAGTGGATGAGGTGCAGCCGGGTAACATAGACTTGATCACTCTTGGGAATGTTTTTGCATAATAGCAAAATAAGCCCATTGAACTTGACTCTGGGGACAATAGTGTTTATGACCATTATTCTTTATTAACTTGCCAAATCATTTAAAAGGATTTAAAAACCCATTTTCTAACCTTTCATTAGCATAACACCATACTTACAAGTCCTGTATTGTGCTAACATTTTCCAGACTTCATTTTCACTTTGACTCAGCTAAAGCCAATTTCTCTTCCCTTATAAAAATGCACCACTTAAACCTGGAATTGCAGGGTTGTACTTTTACTAATGTAGATTGCCACGTGTTCTTTAATAGGCTGAATTATAACTGTCTGGGTTTTACAGTGGAGACCCACGCTTTTCCAAACTCTTGGCTTTATCACACTTTGCTACTAAGGAACCACACTAATAATTCCACTTCCTTCCAGTGGTCAGGTGGTGGGACCTACATGCAAATGGTTTGATCAGCCTACCCTGGCGATTAAGCCACAGCTTGGATATTTTAGAGAGCGTGGCTGTGGCTGTGGCTTATCCTAAAGAAAGGATTGTGAACACCTTTATGCAGTTTATTAATTATCTGGTGGTCCTCATCGTTGACCAAAGTAAACACATGCAAAATAATATATTTCCCTTTTTATTTTATCTTGAGTATTTTAATTTCTGTCTATAAAGGATATTTCTGTTAGGTGATTACGACTTTAGTTTTGTGTTTGAAAGAATCCTGCCTTAGGTTTAAGGTCATATGACACTCCATAGAACAAAGGGGGCAAAAGTTATTCTTTAAAATACTTCATAAATAAATGAAATAACCAATTTTTCTTGGTGATTGTAAGTTTCAGATGATATTTCTTGCGGATTTATATTTTTGGGGTTATTTAGATAAAGCTTTATTTAAATGCATTATTTTGGAAGTACTTGAATTAAAATATAAATATATGGGTTTGACAGGACAGCTTTCTGGTGACGTTCCCAGATCTACGAGTACTATGAGCAAAAGCGCTGGTGCTCTCAGAGCAAAAATAACACTTTAAACAAAACCAAATCTCGCACACTAAATCCCTCCACCCAAAACAAGTGCCGTGCTGGTGCTTCCAGCACACGTAGCAATTGTATTTTCTTTTTACTTTTGTTTTTACTTTCCTTCTCGCTCTCGCTCATGTTCCTCCTTCCTGAACACCCACCCCAACCAGCAAAAGCTGCAGGTTTTTACACATGTGACCATGTCCGGATTAGCAATACATTAATCAATCCGGAGATGGTCACATTATACACAGGAGGTTTTTTTTTAGTTTGCGTGGCCGACAGTCAATAATCACTGACTGCCGACCACGCATTCTCACAAGCTGTCTGGCAGAGATGAGCTGCTAACACCATGTGATGATTATTTTGTCCTGTTCTGAGTACTGTACCTTTAAGAATATCAAGGCCTCGTTCTGAGTACTGGAGATCACGTGATATTAGAGGAGAGAAGAAGAGTGTGGTATAGAGGTAGGACATATCTGTTACTGCTCCGATCCTCATTCACTTTAGCACTGTGGCTACTTTATGCCCAAACTTGTATGTATACCAAGGGAGGGGAGCTGAGTTATGTGTAACTCCTGAGCTACAATAAAGGTAACTAAGAAGAGGATTCCCTTAAAACCCTGTGTGTTTGTTGCATCTCCTCAGCCGCCACATTACCGACGAACTTCCCTTTGATGAACACTGCCAACTAACAGGATTCATCACCCTGGCGCCCGAACATGGACTCATCACAGCTGCCTCTGCCAGACCACATTTAAACTATATAACAATACAGTATTTTACAATCCATTCACCCGTATTTCATAACTCAGACAATACATTCCACAATATTTATCAGCAGGGCTTTTGCCCTGCCCCACTAATCACATACAGGGCGCTTCTGCCCTGCTACCATGAGTTTTTGGTGTAAAATATACACCAAAAGAAATGTCAAATATATTTGAAATGTTTATTTTAAAAAAAATGACTTTTGACCTGCCCAAGGAGGTCAGGTGACAAAATGGGCAGCTATAGAAGCAAGTGAATCCCTTCAGTTAGTCATGAATACAGCACAGCACAGCACAAGAGTTGATTGCAAATGGATTTAGGTTTGTGAACTGTAACATTGTGTCCTATATTTTCCTAAAGAAGAAAATCAATGAATAAAACCACAAATTTCATGTGTATCCAGTTTAACCATGCTTTTAATGTTCAACCATGAACTATTACAGTTTTCCTAAAATAGTAAATTACATAAATCAAAAACCTTGACACAAATACTGAAACATGTAAGATAAATATCTAAACTGCTATCACATTTGCAAAACTGATCACACATTTCACTCGTAAACACACACATAGCAAGACTTTGAACACACCCTCTGATTCTGTGAACACAATTTCATTCCTAACACATCTGTTTCTTGTCTGAGTGATTCCTCCTCAAAATGCAGGTATCTTATGCAATTGCCAACAACCGCTATTTAAACAAATCGTCCACACCTGAAAACTCAATCAGCACTTCTTAATAAACATTTTTCACATGTTAATCACATGTAAGAGGCCTCTATAAAAGGAAAAGCTAAGGTTTCTATTGACACAGGATAGCAACAATGCTATTGTGTATCTGAAATTATAGCTGCTCGTGGGTGTCGACAGCAGAGAGAGCCAAGACTAGTGAGACCTCTACGTACCTCGGTCTCAGACGAAATGCGGGTGACAATTGTTGACCATGTCATCGACAGGGGTCTCACAATGAGTGAAGGTTGCATATATTATACGTACATTTCGTACTGAGAATAGGTAAGCGCAAATCATGGTACTTGTATAAATGTACCCAACTTCTATTTGACATTACGTAACCTACTGTGATAAGTGTTTGCATTTTTTTTGCAATGTTTAGAATTGAAAGAAAAGTTCCAAGTGGTGGCTGTGGTCACTGCTTGACAGATGACATTCCAAAAATGACATTCGTCTGAGGGAGATCCAGAGCAACATCAATAAAGATGAGGACTTGTTGAGGACAGAATGTGAGCTTGTCGACCATTGCCAGAATTCTCAAGAAGTATGACCTTCAAATGAAACAAATCTACAGAGTCCCTTTTCAGAGAAATAGTGAAAGGTTAAAGGAATTGCCTTATCAGTATGTTCAACTAAGTTGAAATAGATGGTAAGGAGAGTGAATGTACATTCAGTATTATGAATGCACAGTTTACTGTATCATACTGCATAGAAATATGCATATGTGGTGCTTATATCCTGCCTGCTATAGAAGAATGTAATTCATATTTTAAAAGCGTGTCTGGATTTTGGGGGCAGTGGTGGGGTTCAATTTTTATGTGGGTGAAATCAAAACATCTACTTTTTTTTTTTTTTTTTTTTTTTACTGTAATCCACATTGAAAATGCACAGTTCATTTTATAACTTTACAAACTTTCAGGTGTGCTGCTGTATCCCAAGATGGGATCATTGCCTGCTGTCATACTCAGCTTGCCCAGCCCTGTATAGACAACCAAGGAAGCATGCAAGCCCACACAACGTGTCATTGTATGGGACAATGTCAGTTTTCAATGTTAAATTCTAAACCATCTGTATGGTTCACTTAATGCAATTCCATCACTTACTTATTTCATAAGTTAGTGTCTTGTTTTCAAAACACATATATCTGTATGCTGTTGCTCACAATTAATGCTCATTACTTTAAATAAACATCCCACACATGGAAATGCAAATTTCACAATTTATCAACATATAATAAAATGTCACTCAAGCATAAAAGATTGATGTTACAAACTGTGGTGAAACATGGAGCAGGCAGGAGAAGGTGGGCAAGCTGGTGGACGTGAACAGAGGGGTAATTGCCGTCATGGTCGTGATATTCAACACAGGATGAGACTGGGTGAGACCACAGCGTATTGCTGTAACAAATGAAATCCAGGCAACAGTTGTGGGCCATGTCATCAACCATGGTGTGACAATGAGGGAAGCAGGGCTGGTAGTGCAACCAAATCTGCGTCGATCTGTAACTCGTACATTTTTAACTGAGAATAGGTATGTGTTAATAGCAGTACTTAACCGATTTATAGAGTTTGCAGCTTGCATGCTGACACAGCTCCCTAGTTTGTTCTACACAGTAAATATGCAGATGTATTGTTGTGACAGATTGGCTGGTGGATGACATCAGTCCTGGAACAGAAACACACTGACAAGGAAACTGCGGGACGAAACTGAGACGCTATGGCGCTCAGCTCTTTATTAAATTATAAACAAAAGATTTAAACAAAACAAAACACTTTTTCAAGTTTTGAAAATGTTTTGGTATTTGAGGTAAATGTTGTTTTAGGAGTATCCACAATTGTGCTTTAGCAACTGAGAAAATCTGTAACATGGTCAACCCTTATTTAGCCATTGTTTACCATAGATAACCATTACCAAACCATGTTAAACTCATTCATATTTTATTGTCAGACCATAGCATTTAAAAACAGGGTTGCACACCACAGCCTGTCTCTGTTACATCAAGAGGGAATATCAGCAATCATTGTTCAATGGGTTAACAAATGTCTGGGTTAGACTTGCTTAATACAAGAATATAAGCAGCCTCTAAAACAATCATTTCATGAGTGGGATGGATTGCGAGTTTCCATTCCTACGGAGCACAAGCAATATTTTCCCCCACTGGGGTACTTCCAAAGAACTAATGTCTTATCATGATGAGAAAAGTCCATCTTCGAGACCCATTCATTTGTAATATGTGGAACTATACATACTATAGACCCCCTAATTACTAATATACTGTATCCTGATATCCCTGAATCGTCTCCTCTTTAAAAATATACAAATTATTGTCCCATCAGGTCACTAACTATGCTGGTATCACTGAATAAATAATTGTCTCCTTCTTAAATATATGCAAAAGATTTTCAATAATCTCCCACAGGTACAGTGATACCCAATTCACTACCAATGCAGAATGAATGTGTGGGACAATTCTTCATTTATGTTTCTGCAATGGGGACTGTCAGAATGATACTACATTGATTTTTGTAGCAATCTTGGTAAAAAATGGCTTTTCATGGCAAATATTTTTTAAAGAAAATAAACATTTTCTTAATTCAGTGTAATTTGCAAATATAGATTTCAAAAGCTATGGAAGGGGTTATCAGCTAAAGAAATTATTTAATAAATCTAGCCTGGTGCTTCGTAGGTCAGTTCACCTCAGCAATGTCTTTGGGGTCAGAGCATGTCACTGGCTGAAAATTATTTTTTTACTATAACATATTTTTCAATCAAAATGGCAGACCTATTAACCCATTAAGGTTCACAAGGAATTGGGCGCTTGTTGTTCAAATGGTTTCTTCTTAAAATACATTTGAGAGACTCAAGTATCACGAGGAGGAAACTGACCATTTGGATGACCAAGTCCAACCTGTCAGTACATTTTAAACCCTGTTCCGTGCACCTTATTGTGGGACACATAGGTCCCTTGTATCTTAAGGGTTAAGCAAATTGAAGACAAGATTCCTGAAATTATTAGATAGAGATACTAAAAATGTTAAAATAGTGAAACATGGGGTCTCCGAGTGGTTCATCCAGTTGAAGCACTGCGGCAGGAAGCGCAGGAAGAGTCATACAGCTTGGACAGAGCCAGTTTGTGTCCGGGCTGTGCAGAGAGGCCGAACTTTGCTGGGGAACCTGAGAGGCTCTGATGCTGCCAGGGTGGGGGATAGGAAACCGGCAGGGATTCCTTCTCCTCATCGCGCAACAACAAACTCTACTAGCCAAACACCAAGCACATTCTGAGTGGATAAAAAGCAGGGCTGATCTCTGTTCTCCGGGATCGGTAGCCCACCCACCTCTGCTCTGGATTGCTCGGCGTCAAAGCGATTCTGGCTTTAGGCTTGTGAGATTGGAGGATGCTCACACGCCCTCAGAACGTCTGTGCTGTGTGGGGACTCGCTGTGGTTAGGAGAAAAAACATAATTGGACATTTCAAATTGGGGGAAAATAAATAAAAATAATAATTGGTCACTCTAAATTTAAAAAAAAAAAAAAAATAGTAAAACATAATATGTGATGACCCCAGTACTGAAGTTGACCTGAAAAGATCTGGCAATTTGGGATAATAGCACAGGGTACAGTTTGGTATAAATTATATGATGATCACAGAGCAAATGTGGTGAAAATCCAATGCGCATGGTAGGAGCTGAAAGAGATGGTTGTAATAAGAGGCACTTGATGGTATGTCAATGCCAGTACAACACAAAACCCCCTTCGCTTCCAATCAGAAACAACTGGAAGGCTAGAATGGAATCATAAATATTCAACTGTGTGAGTTTTTGCTTTTTTCCATCTTTGAATAAAAACAGCTGCTAAGGAAGATATCATTAGGGACTGATAGCACGCAGAAAAAACATTAGCCATCTGTGTTTTATTTTAATCAGGATTTGTTTAAATTTTTAATTTAATAAAAGAGGATAGACCAACTCATTGTCTTTAAAAAACATTAAATATTCAAGTGCAAATTCTTGACTTCATGCTATCCTGCAGACATTTATTTTTTTCACAGCTGTTATTGCTAGGAATTTTGAACTTAAGTGTTGTGATTTAAAAAAAATATTTTATCAGAAAACATCCATTAATTTGTTATTTTCTTAGGGCTTATACGTTTCTGTGGGACTTGTGTAACTTTTGACCACTAACCCGAAGCCTATTGAATGTTCTTCTGCATCAGTATTAGTCTGTTCATAATACTGCAGGGACTGATTTAGGATTCCATTACTTAGCAGCTTGAGCCAGTCCAGGATTTCTTGTAACCCGTAATTTTATGTTACATGTATAGAAGAAACATGTCTTGTTACCCTCCAATGTACAAGAAACACATTACTATCTATTTTCCCATCTGATTGAAATGTGTTGTACTGTAGGAACAGAAAGTGAAAAGGAGCATTGTAAGACCTGCACACGCTACAATGCTTGCAGATGAAATTCAGTTTCATCTGACGAAATCCCAAGCTGAGGAACTCAAAGTTGATTAAGCGCAACTTCTTCACACAGAGAGTGGTGAGGGTTATGGATCAGGTTACCCGGCCATGGTGTTGATGCTGAATCACTGAAGACCTGATCTCACGAAGTTTAGAGATCGATCAGCTGCTAGGAACCAGACCTAGCACAGATGGGCTGAAGGGTCTCCTCAGGTTTGTACATTTTCTTATGTTCTTATAAAATGGAAGCTGGTCTTGACAGCCATAGAATGAAGTCAAAGTAGGAGTAGAACTAATGTTCCAATTTGTAACCTCGTTTGTACAATTAATTAGATACAGGCATCTTTCGCAAGGTACGGTGCAGAGGCTGTGATGTGCCGAGTTGTCATCGTTACTGATGAAGAGTGACGTATATGTGTGTATTCCAGTATGGATGAGGGTAATGATATTGATGTGTAGTTGTGTCCACACCATCCCGGGAAGAACTAGTTTCTGTATAACCCGTTTAAGTAAGTTTTAGTTAGATTAGGCAAGTATAACATACCAGACTTCAGTTGTTTACTATAAGGGAAACTTGTTTTTCGCAACCTGGCTGCAGTTTAATACGTCAGAGTGTTGCCATGTACTTTATAATCCAGCCCTGAAGTGCCTTAAGTGCGTGACAACAGAAGATTACTTCAGCTTGGATATATAGTAACAGAACAGCACTTGACAAAAAACAGATGAAGCTCTCAGCAAACGTAGCCTTTCAACAAATGGTAACCTGTAGTTCTAAGACCAAAGTATTTGTGCTTCGCAGAGAGGGGACGTGGGTCAGTGTGAGGCTATGTGAAATGTTTTCTTACAATGAAGGAATTGACCAGCACAGAAGACACTAACAGACAAGTATATGAGCTTCCATGTGGAAAGCCGACTAAAATCATTAATATCAGAATTGCAGGAAACACAAAAGATTAAGAAAAAAATAATGTCCAAAAAGTGCAGTTACTTGGGAAGGGAAGAGTCATGTAAGATGCTGCAGTTTATGCTGTGCTTCTTCTAATAATGAGAGAGAAGAGCAGAAGTACCTGTGCCAGCCTGGCATTGGTATTGAGTCATACCAGCTCAAGTGGACCAAGAACTCTGAGGAGGTGTGTCCTCCATTGTGCTTGAGGATAATGCCTAAATCAGATGTGATGGAGACAATGGTGTGAGGGGAAGAGCCAAATCAGGGCTGCCAACGGATGGCTTCTAAGCCCTATATGGATCACCAAGCTCCCTGATATGATTCTTTTGATTTCCCATTCCCATTCAACTTAGCTTAAAGTGCTTGAAAAGACTACAAGAGTCTGCAAGTTTGTCTGCGAGTACAGACAACATGAAGCAAAGCTGCTGTGTTTAATGAACACACACATACAGTGTCTTCACGCAGTCTGATTAAACCTTTTCTAGATTTTCTGTTTTCTATTTAGTCAACATATATATATATATACACATATATATATATATACTGCAAGGCCGTAGCCAGCTATGAGGTACCCGAGGCATGGACCTCTGTTAAAATCATAGTAATACTTATTTATTTAGGCCCTTTTACATGTTGCTTTGCCGCAAAATAAAATCAATTTCATCCCTCGTTGTGTGCATTCATTAATCCCCAGGTCTCGCTGATATTTATATCCCGTGCTCTTCAAAATCTTTACTGTCTATTTACTTATGTTGAGTGATTGATGTGTTTAGTAGGCTACTGTCTATTTTAATTTATTATTGCTATTTAAAATATATCTAGAGTTTCTGGTTTTTTGGGTTTTTTTGTGACGAATACCTGCCTTTAAATATGTTTTTTGCCGACTCTATTTTTATTAAAAAGTGAAATGAACCGAGTAACTAAGACTTCTTTCTAATTGAATAACGTGTGGAATGAAGACGGCGGAAGAACTGTATAGGTAGAAAAATAGTTGAGCTATCATTTTTCCATGATCAAATTAAGAAACTGAGATGGTTTAGTGACGCCAATCACAACATTAAAGGCAGGCAGAGCTCTCAGAAATAAAACCCCAAAACCAGAGACCCTAAAAATCCATTGCACTGGTGTATTTAGAAGCATTTGACTTTTGCATTTGAAGCAAGTGGGATACTTCACGGTTTATTTCAGACAGTGTGTGATGGACACTGGTAGTTGAGTTGAGGGTTGTGTCGAGTTTATTGGGCTGTGGTTTGCAAGGAGCCTCGCAGCTGGCCAATCACATTAATAGAAGTAAAATGCATATTCATGAGTAGTCAGAACACAGCCAAAGAGCCTATCAAATCGACTGGTTTAGTCGAAAAGATCGAGCTGCAACCATCTGAACTACACATTGGTTATGATGTGCTGACAACTCACGCAGCTGCTCTCTCCATCCTGTCAACCCGCTTAAGCTCATTTTATTACTGAATATGATTTTTTGTGATTTAGAGCAGCAGTGTGGAGTAGTGGTTAGGGCTCTGGACTCTTGACCGGAGGGTTGTGGGTTCAATCCCAGGTGGTGGACACTGCTGCTGTACCCTTGAGCAAGGTACTTTACCTAGATTGCTCCAGTAAAAACCCAATTGTATAAATGGGTTTTGTATAAATAATTTTATAATTATTATCAGACAAAACATTATGCATGCAAGCACTCATGTCTTCTAGGTATTTGTATAATTATTATTATTATTTATTTCTTAGCAGACGCCCTTATCGAGGGCCACTTACAATTGTTACTAGATATCACATTATTTTTTACATACAAATGCATTATTTTTTACACATTATTTTTACATACAATTACCCATTTATGCAGTTGGGTTTTTACTGGAGCAATCTAGGTAAAGTACCTTGCTCAAGGGTACAGCAGCAGCGTCCCCCACCTGGGATTGAACCCACGACCCTCTGGTCAGGAGTCCAGAGCCCTAACCACTACTCCACACTGCTGCCCTACTACTCCACACTGACATCACTGTTAAAATTCAAGTTTAATAGATTAAGATTTAAAACAGTAGAGTGTACAACAAATATTCTGGCATTGCTGCATTTCTTATTTTGAATTTGAATGTTGCACAGAAAAAGCTACTTATTATCTGCACTGTATAAAAACACACAGGTCCTGCAAATAATGAAGCTCAGGTACTAACAATTCTCTAATAGTATCTTATTCAGAAACAAGCCTGTTAACTAAACTTTTGTAATGTCCTCGTATCTTTTATCTTCCGTTATAAAAACTTTAGGGGGGGAGGTGCATTGGCAAGTGCCTCAGTGTTTTTTCATGCCTGGCTACGACCCTGTACTGTATATTTCTATGGCTGTTTAAGATCGCCCTGGTTATCAGGTATGGCTCTTTTAACCAAAAAAGACATAATGAGAATCTGAAGTTGAACAAGCCATTGAAGAGAACATCTGCTTTCCACAGACATCTTCATAGCTCAAAGTTTCAAGTACAATGTTACAGGAAAGAGCAGCAGACAAGCATCACATGTCTATTTTCCATCAAGTGGTGATCATTCTTTGCAGTACTAAGGCATGCCTAATCCAGACTAGAAAGCTCCATTTCAATCATGACCTCTACTGTGCATTTATTGTTCCAACTCCACTTTGTTACCATTGCTGGCAATGCTGAAAGTTCAGCAGGGGTGTCAAACTCAGGGCCGCTGTGTCTTCTGGCTTTGGCTCCACCTGAGCCCTCAATTACTTACTGGAGTTTGGCTACCCTGAGCTGGGGTTCTTCAGGGTAATGCACTGGGATTATAATGGAATCCCAATGACATTTTTCAATACAATTAACTTTTTTTTTATCTGTGGTTTGTTTTTAATTATTTAGGGATAAGCAGCCAGAATATTAAATGCTGAAAAATAAGAAAATGTAAACAAATCTACAAGATCCGTGTTTTTCTTTGGTAGGAAATTGCTGGATAACACAAACTTCTAGGTGAACTTCTAGGGGTTTTTCCATTCAAACCTTGCAGAAAACCAGAGCTTGCTTGTCAAAACTGCTGCGTGAATTTGAGTACAGCCACAGCGTAATGTTTTAACCATTCCAGTGCCAGTTTCAAGAGTCTTCCTTAGTTTTCAAATAGTTACTGTATCCGTATCAATATCCATAGTTGTATATTATTTATTTATTTATTTATTTATTTATTTATTTGGCAGGCACCTTTATCCAAGGTGACTTACGGGTGTTACAGGGCAATGCAAGGCTGCAATGCAAGCTTAATATATAATACAGTATAGTTTACAGTAAGTACAAATAATACCACTAAAATACAATATGAACAAGGATGCAACAAGTTATATTTACAATGAAATATTAGTAGTGCAATAGTGCAGGATAGTGCATTAGCTGAGAATCCAGTAACATGATGTGCAGGTCAGGGAAGTCCAGTGCAGAGTAGGAGGGATAGATCAAGAGATCTACAAGTGAAGTCTGAACAGGGGGGTCTTGAGGAGGTGGGGGAAGACAGTGAGAGACGAAGCAGTCCTGAAGTTCTCTGGTAGTTGGTTCCACCACTGAGGGGCTAGGGAAGAGAAGGAATGGGCACAGGAGGATATATGGTGCTTGTTAAGAATAGTTCGGAAAGAGCCACAGCGCCGTACTAGCATCAACATCTTTCCAACTCCCCTTTCTCCACATTTACAGCTGCCCCTAGGTTTACATGGGTGTCTCTGATAGCACTAAAACATGCAGGATAGTGCGTGGTGTGCAGGGTGAGTCATACAGTCAGGTTGCTGGCTTTGCAAAGTCGCTCGTCTTCATGGAGCGCTGCTTTGTTTTTGGATTATGGAGGTAAATTCGTTCTTTATCCTCCTGGGGCTGGTATGTATGTAACATGTGCGTACAGGCCACGTAGGTCATGGGGGTCTACGTTTCCATGTCATCCATAATTAATAAACACTCAAAAATGCTGCCATTGAAAAAGACTTCTAGTCGAAATGTTTGTCATCGAGTTTACGTTTCTTTGTAGTATTTCTACTTTTCTGCGTTACTGAGAGTGGTGGAGATGAATGCCGATGATACTTGTGTAGCACTGCTTTTTTTTTGGATTGTGTAAAACATCCATCAACAGTCCAAAGCACCTTTGACCATTGTTCCATAGTCCAATGTATGTGTTCTTGTGCATATTTCAGCCTTTTAGTCTTGTTCCCCTTTCTTAACAGAGGTATTCTTACTGCAACACATCCTTTAAGTCCTGATTTCAAGATTGACTTTTGTACTGTTGATTTGATGGACAACAACACCCGTGCCTTCTGCCAGTTCTGTTGTCAATTTAACACTTGTCTTCTTTCTATTCCTTAAGGATATTATCTTCAAGTATTGCTCATCTTTGTTAGACAGCTTTTTGGGTCTTCCAGTCCTGGGTTTCAATTACAGATGATGTTTCTCTGTACTTGTTGATTATGCTTCGGATAGCACACCTTGTATATCAAGTGATGCGAGCTATTTCACTCAATGTTTTTCCTTCTTTATGCAAGTCAAGGTTGTTATAATAGTAGAAAACACTAGTAGAGGCTTTGAGTAAATTGTTGATGCTCATAATGCATCAGAGTAGAAAAATGCAACATGTCTAAGACTTTTGCACAACAGTGTATGCTTTTAAATAAAATGGCCAAACCATCCACCTAATATAAACATGGTATTTGAGTAGAATTGTACACAGTTGATTTTAGTTTTAAGTAGGATTTATAATTGAGTGTTTAGTTGTGGATGAACATATAATAAATACAAAATACATTCCTTAGAGACCAGAGACTGTCTTCAGTCTAATAATACAGTATTCAGTATTTCGATGCATATGTGCTATTTGCTGTACCATTTTGTTTTAGCACTGTTCCTTTTTTAGTGCAGATTGTGGAATGTTTTGATATTATGCTTGTTGCAATATTGATTTAACAATAAAACATTATGTAGCCCAATTCAGTACTTCTGAAATATAGAAATAAATAAATCGGTTGCTTTGACTTTATTTAAAAGCACGTCTGCAATGCATTTATTTATTTATTTATTTATGAATCTATGTATTACTTTTTACATTTTTATTTCTAAAGTACAGTTTGACACATTTAGCTACCCTGGAAAATAATTCAAACTAGTCTCACTTTGACACAAAGGGCTGGTCAGATCTTGTTCTGGTGATTGTTCTTATTCAGGTCGGCTTGGGGTAAAGTAAATTGTCTGCACAAGCTGAATAAGATTTCAGCTTTCTAAAAATGTGTACATCCAAGGGGACCGGGTTGAAAAATAAAGGTACACAAAAGGTTTCCATGATGAAAAAATCATTTATTTCAGGGTGTATTAGACTAAAGCCCGTCTTCATCTGTGTAGAGAAAAAAAAAAAATGAAGTAAATGATAAATGATGAATTTAAACCTTTTGTGTACATCAAAAAAAAACCTTTTCAATTTCATTTCATGTCTATATAAACTGAAACCAATCACTGTACACCAATTGAAGGACTGGAGTCAATTATTACACAAGTATGAAATATTTCACTCAAGATCTGATCTCTTGACCAGTGTGTACCAGTCAGAAGCGGATCAGCCAGTATCCGGATGGTATTGCCAGAGTCAAACCGATTGCCAGTGTTAAACAGGTGCAGAGTTGTTGGCTGTCATGCCAGTGTTGCTTCAGTTATTATTTGGTTTAATCCTGGGACATTCCAGTCATCTCTCAGGGCTTATTCAAACCACAAGTAATCCCAGTTGTCTGCAGTACAGTAACATGGTGCAGAAATGATGACTGATCAGAGCTGCCTAGACTGTATGATGAATAATAATGAACGCAGTGTTTACATTTCTAGTTAGGCTAAACAGTGTATTCTGTAAATATACATGGAAACCCTTTTATAAAACATGCCTAACAGGGGCTGTTACAAACTTGAACCCAATTCTGTTAAGCAAAACAGGCTCTGGGACAAATTGGTTTTCTATAAAGGGTGTTATTGGGATTAGAGGTGTGTGGCTCACATGCTTTGGCCTCTTTTCCTGGGAGATTGGTCAACAGCTTCACTGCTAATGCGCTTGCCACAATTCAGCTTGACCGGCTAATCAACTGGAAGGCAAACGCTTTCCAAAGAGAACTGCTGAATAGTGGTGGAGGATTGGGGAGGTAACATCTGTGTTTTGCCTTGATTGGGGGCACAGTGTTTTTCAGGAAAATTAATAGACTGATCTTTAGATCTGTGTTGCATTTTAGTAACACACACACACACAAAACACAAACAGTGCTCAGGGTCATTTTAAAAGGGGAGTTACAATTAAACATGACGAAAACACAGATGCTAAAGTTCACAAAACAAAATTCAAGGTACAGTCATCTTTTTCAGACAAAAAAAATTGGTTAAGAACAAATATGTAAATAGATATTGGTCTTGTTAAAATGCATTACCCTAAAATTTGACCTTTGACCTTTTTTTTGGTCTCAGAATGCATATAAAATGACCCAATCTTAAATAATAAATAGTGAGAAAACAAAACAAATCTATCTCTGTTATTTTTAACCCTTAACTGTCTCAGTTAGTGGTACGCAGTGGTACAGAGGAGTCATCTATTCAGATGATGATATCATGTTTTTGAAAAAAAAATTTTTAATCGCTGGCGGGAAATAACTCATTCAGTGTGCAGACTACAGGGAGAGAAAGGCAGCGCGACGTTAAACAACCTCACACACTCAAACAACCAGGAGCGCAAAGAAACCCGGACCAGTAAGGTACCTTATTACTAATTATTACTAATAATGCTACTCTGTATTTCTTGACTTTCGTTAGTCTGAATTTGATAATCAGAGTCAATATGGAGGCTAGGATTACCACTGTTCATTGCTGTTTGGGTATGAGCTACTCTTTCAAAGCTTCACTGTGCAATAATTTTTTTTTTTTGTAATTTACTCCTTCGCAGGATAGGATTTCTGAGCATCTATATTAAAATAAAATTACGAACAAAACCCCCACCCCCTGCAACCGTAATGGAGGCACATTTACAGTATTGGTGTTGAGCAGATTTTAGCTTAAGTCTGAGTTGTTAATGTAAATGAGGCTTAGAAGAGTTATCATGCAATACAAAACCACGTTACCCGACTACTTTTAAACACCTTGCTCCCCGAATTAATTATGTGGATGCCCATGCCCCCAACCACAATATAGATAACCAAGCAATACGTTTAAATACCAATTGACACAGGGTGTATTTTTGGATACACTTGCACATCAATAGGAAAGCCTGGTTTATTAATTTCTGTATGCTGACATGTACTTTTATTCAATGGTGTTCATAACTGGATAGATTTTGTTCCAAAAATACACCTTTTGACAGTTGTTTTGATTATTTTCCCACTATCTGTAAAAACAAATAATTCTCTGACAAAAATCTGGGTTTTTTCAAACATTTGTATTTATTAAGCATCAAACAGATTCTTTGTCTCCCTGGTTAGTACACCCTTGTACAGTGCCCCTCTGAATCAGGGACAGCTGAGAGGTACGGTAAGGTTGCCAGTCAGAGATCCCTCCAGGATAAGCTAACTCAGGAGCCAGTCCAGCCTGACAATACAAGCGCTCTTCTTAGCAGGCTCAGCAGGAGGGCTGCTGGAATGAGGCCCATCTGTTCACAGTTAGTCCTGGTGGGATGAAGCTGCCGATGTTCCGATCCCCAGTGCCCATTAGTTTGGCTAATTTGTCTGCCGAAGCCCTGGCTAATTGCTAACATGTGACACCGTGTGAAAGGTGAGGGCTGCCTATTTATCAGGGAAGCATGCGCACCTGTGGTGGATTAAGACAGTGGGGAGAGATAGACAGAGGTTATGAGATGCTCAGGGTTGTTCTCCAGCTCAGTGAATACACTGTGCTGTAGCTCCAGGAAATGTCCTGCTACAGATTTTGCAGGGCATCCTTATCACGCATCCTGTAAAGCTGCAATTCTCAAGCCTTGCTTGATTTTTTTAAATCTAAAGCATGTGTTTGAGGTTGAAACACAGTAGAAGCCGTTGCAGTTAACAAAATACTTTGACAAATCTTACCCGTCATGCACTTGTATTCACTATATAGGTCTGGAATGTGAAGTAGTAAGGTTTTATTTATGAATCAACAAGTATTTATGATGAATAGTTCCCTTGCAAACCTACACTGAATTTGGATTTCAATCTGGAAAAGACAGAGAAATGCAATTTGAACACTGGTAATTATCTGGCATTGACAAGATGGGTCTGTATGTGAAAGTGAAGCATGCGAGGAGGAAGACAGGTCTGTATGTGAAAGTGAAGCGTGCGAAGAGGAAGACAGGTCTGTATGTGAAAGTGAAGCATGCGAGGAGGAAGACAGGTCTGTATGTGAAAGTGAAGCGTGCGAGGAGGAAGACAGGTCTGTATGTGAAAGTGAAGCTTGCGAGGAGGAAGGCAGGTCTGTATGTGAAAGTGAAGCGTGCGAGGAGGGTGGAAGGCAGGTCTGTATGTGAAAGTGAAGCGTGCAAGGTGGAAGACAGGTCTGTATGTGAAAGTGAAGCGTGCGAGGAGGAAGGCAGGTCTGTATGTGACAGTGAAGCGTGCGAGGAGGAAGGCAGGTCTGTATGTGAAAGTGAAGCGTGCGAGGTGGAAGGCAGGTCTGTATGTGAAAGTGAAGCATGCGAGGTGGAAGACAGGTCTGTATGTGAAAGTGAAGTGTGCGAAGTGGGAGCTAAGGAGACCAGTGGTGTAATATATAATTAAAGTCATCCAGCTTGAACATTCTCCGGCACAGACGACTTGCCACATGCCAATCCACTGTGAAGACCTGCAGCTGCAAGGAATGGAGCAGGAGTTTGAATAAGAAAGGCACTGGAGCATAAGATCCCAGAAGAGGTGGCTCAGACCATCGAGGCAGAACCCGCACTTTCAGATTGGTGCAGATTCTTAACTGGGAAGAGGCCAGGAGGCGTACTCATATCTAGGGGCCTACTTAAAGTGCTGTAAATGTACATATTTTTCGCAGGTAGGTTATGGAATAAAATTAGGACTTCGCTGACATTTTGTGGACCTGTTTAAACATTGAATAAACCTAAGTAGGTAATATTTCAGAGCACTATAAAAGCCTAAAAATAGTGGTACTTGCTTCCTTACTAAAGTAGAGTGCTGTCATTTGTTAAAGGCAAGCATGCAACATCCCCCAGCAGCTGCTGCCGACTGTTGTGTGAAGACTTGTGCGTGATGTCAGGCCAGGAAGGAGACTCACAGGACTGGGGTATGAAAGCGCTGATGCACACGTTTATTAATTAAATAAAACGTATGAACAAACCACTTTTCAAAATAAACTGCACGTTGGCCTAAACAAACAGACAAAACCCAAAACAAAGCAAGCACTAAATCGCGCTAGTGTAAAACTTTTTTTGCTTTGTCGTCCATTTTTGGTATTTTACCTCCAATGCTGAAAACTATTTAGCAACATAATCAATATAACAATGCAACGCCGATGTTCCACTGACGTGTTTTTTTTAGCCTAAATGTAATGCTCACAGGATGGTGAAGGAATAAAAAAAAGCCTATCTACAGAATTAAGATACGTAGTTTGTGATCGCTTGCGGTGTGCAACAGTTAATTTTAAAATGTTTTATTTTTTTTTCTCTCCATACTAGTTGGTATACATGGTCCCCTAAAGAGATGAACAATCTTTAATGATAATGGGGTAAGCATTAAAAAAAGAGCCTTCCATTTTAACTGCAATGTTACTTTGAACTCCTGTACAGCCACGCGTGTGTTCTACAAGGTTTTTTTTTTTTTTATCGGCTCAGCACATTTTTTTTTCGAGGCGTCACACTAATTCTGCAAATTAATTATGTTACTTATATTTTAACATTAAACGCTTAAACTCAGTGAACATGTTAAAATTTGAATATAAAGCCATACAGATTTTTTAATGCGTAAAGATGACAGTTATACAAATAATCTGGAACGCTGGTTACACAGTAAAATATGTATGTTAGCTTTTAAACAAAAGATCGCCAGGTATAACCTCCCGTATTATATCCCCTATGAGATTATGGAATATATTGATTCTGATGTCTTCCAGTATCAATCCCCTCCTCCCAGAATATACCCCACCTATAAGGAGGAAATATTATTAAACAATAATACATGTCAAACATGAAACCTTTGCTAAATTGATATTGTTGTATGAATTACTGTGAGACAGCATAAATAGTCTGTTTTGAAATTCCCAAAATAAAATGCATTTTGAATATAATTTATTTTCATGATATATTTTATTTGTTTATTTATTAATTTGCAGTTACACATATTTTAAACACTCTGCTCATCTTCTGTTAATTAATTGGTTAATTGGTGGATTAAATATTGAAAGAGGTTTTCTACAAGTTTAAACAACATAGCTTTTTGGGGTTCAGTACCCACATTAGAATTGCTTTTTATTTAATCTATATATCTATGTGCATGTATGTATGTATATATATCAAATATGCCCTGTAAATTGTTAGATATATTGCATTCAGTTTTATTTTTAATATATTTACATATATTTAATACATTTTGCCCACTCTAGTTTAAATATATTCTACAGTATATTTACAATATACTATATTTTAAACATATTTAAACATATACAACAAATGTTAACTAAATGTTAACTGCATTTATAAATACATTTTCTTTGCTATATTTAAATGTATACTACAATATATTAATTTTTACGTTTCATTTTTAAACATGTTGTACAATATTTTTGAAATGCATGCACATTATATTTATAAATATAATTTCCCACTGTATTTGATGTTTATAATATATTGTGGAATATATTTTGGTTATATATAGGCTTGCTACATTAGATTTTTTTTTTTTTTTTTTGCCAAAACGACAATTAATATCATTGTTTATTTTTGAAATAATTTACTGTTTGTTTTTATTTTTATTTTCAATTTAAGCAGAGCATGGGTGAAACCGACCTTTATACTTAACCCCCCCCCCAAAAAACAGACTTTTTATGCCATTGAGAAACATCTCATTTAGAGATAGTTGAACAGATCTAAGTTGCTCTTATTATTCTGAGCTCCGCCCCTCCCGCTTCAGCAGAGCTGGACTCACTGGAGGCAGACTGGCCTGCTTCGTCCTGCATCGGAGTCTTCAGCCATCGATCAGGGTATTGTGCACAATACTCATTAAGTGTTTTCCTCTTGCGCCCCCTTTTCAAATCAAACTAGTAACTGTCACCATATATACCTATAATAGCAAAAGCTTACCTACACCTTAACCTGCTAATTTCAAAGCAGGTGCTTTGAATGACAGGCGCTGTAGCTGGCAAATGAAAGTGCACAGTCGGTCTTGATGATTGACAAGCATTTAAACGAATGAGAGCATTCTAGCACTGCTTCAGCCAATGAGATCTGTCAGAACAGGATGAAATGACTGACTGTAAAACTACAGTAGCCTATGAAGGAACCACTGAATTGACTAACAGCAACCCCTAGCCATTCAGAACAAAGACGGGACAGACAGCAAGTATAAAAACTACACAGACTACAGATGATTTCTTAAATTATTAGTTTTGGTAAGAAAAAAAAAGTCGAACTCATATTTTTGGGGAATTCGATGTTTAACGAGCTTTACCGATTAAAATCAAAAAGTAGCAAGCCTAGTTATATACTATAATAACATTTAAATGCATGGCTAACATATTTTTCAATAAATGTAAAAATATATTCTTAAAAGTATTTATGTATTTCGCAAAATGTATGAAAGAGGACATTTTTGGCATATTGCAGATATATCCAAAATATATTTAAAATAAATAAATATATTAATATAAATATATTTATATTATATGTATTGATATACATTTTGAAATATATTGTACTATAAAAATATATTTTAAAATATTATGTGCAATTTATTTAAAGATAGGATAGTTTAGGAATAAGGTAATAATTTCCTTAATAATAAGGTAATAATGATCAAAAGGTAACAGTTTGTTGCCCTTATTTTCTCCCCTATTGAAAATGTCCAGTTATTCCCTCACTGCAGCAAGACAGCAATTGTGAGGCGTTTGTTTTGTCATGTATAGTGTTTGCGGTTGGCTATGTTAAGGGTTAGTCTGCTGCACCACCTCACCACCGCATGAAGCCACTCCTTTCCCAGGATCTCTGACTGTTTATGGGAAGTGAAAATGGGATTTGTATAGCCTAGACCGAAGACTAAACACTGCACGTATGGGATCAATTTAGGCAGCTCAAGGTCGTTCACTTGCAGGTATTTCAACAGTGCACAGGCTTCACTGCTCTTTCTGCCACTGATGACTTGCAAAATGACAATAGCATAATATTCTTTCTGTTTCAGTCATTACATCCTGGTGACTTTTTGAAACATTTAAAGCACAGTGTGGCCCTAATTGACCTCTTAGAAACATGTCTTAGAAACATCTCCAAGTACGGCTGGAACACAAGAGTGTAACCAGTTACCTTTCCCCCCTGCAACACCTTGCATAATTTGGAATATCGAATATTTTTTTCCCCTCACCGCAGCAATTCCCCACATAGCTCAGGAAAACATTTTGAATAGGCATATTTCATTTTAGACTAATTATTAATTTAACATTTAAACACCATTATTTGTCAATCAACACAGTCAGCTCAATAACTGTCTGAAATGCTTCAGTTATAGGCATAACCAAGGCTTATAAAACAGAGTTTTGTGAATATTTTAGTGAATTAGGTATTGCTTCACTTCACCCGTAATGGATTTCCCTTAGTAGAAGGAATTAGTATTAAAATACTACAGAATTCAAATGTACAGTAATACCATTGATTTAAAGCTACTGTTCATATTGGGATGTTTGAAAGTTCCTCTGTATTTTGGAATTCTGGGGAGTTTGAATTTCAGCTAAGTTCTCTACATGTGATTCTAAGTAACTGGTCACTTGATTTTTTGTTTCAAGTGGTAGTTGATTGTAGTCAGAGTGGGAGTTTGAGATAGCATGATCCAAGGGTAGGGAACCAGACTGTCAAAGAACAACCCCATATCTCTGTGAAGACCAGGACCTGCAAGTACTGATTAGGAAAGAGGTATTAGCTGGCTTAGTTTTTATATTTGATTTGTTGTTAATACTCACTTAGGGGGTTTATTGTACTTCAGCCTTGTCATCCTGTTTGGAATCTTCTTCTCTTCCCCCCGGTACCCTGCTTAAGGGAACTGACGTCAGATAACTCAGGGAGGAAAAACCCCATCTTTAGCTTGGCACCAAAACCCTGCACCAGAAAAATTATCCTTGGCATTACAGGCCCTGTGAAGCAGCTGCTGAGAATATGCCAGGTAACAGGACTGGCGCCATGAGCTGGCCTCACTGTTCCAACACTGCTTCCGCACTCACAGCCCAGAGAGCAGGAAAGAAAGGGGACTCTCCATTTAACCTAATGGCAATCTTGTTTCAGAATGAGGATACGAACTGGAGAAATCCTTCCAAAAACGAGTCATGGTCTTGTTATGTATTAGTGGCGCCCTGTATAATCCCTTTGGGACTCTTGGTATTTCATTGCCATGGTCCAATGGTCCTTTTAACCAAATATCACTAACGCTTTCTTTTCTAGATTGCTAAACTGTTCTACTCTATATACTTTATAAACGGGTTATGATTTTATAATGAAAACCAATAAATCCCAAATCCAAATTTCAATGGTGTAAAAAATGTATTAACAGTGCCAGTGTCGGGGCATGTGCAAGGTATTCAACTGCACCTAGGCCTGGGTTTTTGGGGGGCCCAGGATCAAAATAATAAATGGGCCATTCATTGGAAGACACCAGTCAAAATGATACGAGAGAGATAACAGTAGAGATTAGAACAGCAGCCATACAGGTGTTAAAATCTCACCCTGCAGCAAAACTAAAACAGACCAGCGGTCTGACATACTAAAGTTAATAAACAAAAGCAAGTATTCTACCGGTAAGGTAATGGCTGTAGTAATTATACTGAATGGCAGTATATGGCTTTTTCAATATGGAGATGTTTCTAAGACTTGTTTCTAAGAGCACATTGGACATGTTTAAGTGAAAGCACTATGTAAAGGACATGTTTAAGTGAAAGCACTATGTAAAGGACATGTTTAAGTGAAAGCACTATGTAAAGGACATGTTTAAGTGAAAGCACTATGTAAAGGACATGTTTAAGTGAAAGCACTATGTAAAGGACATGTTTAAGTGAAAGCACTATGTAAAGGACATGTTTAAGTGAAAGCACTATGTAAAGGACATGTTTAAGTGAAAGCACTATGTAAAGGACATGTTTAAGTGAAAGCACTATGTAAAGGACATGTTTAAGTGAAAGCAAACAGATCTATTCTATTGTAGATCAAGAATCTACGTAAGTCTGTCTCCACTCAATTTCAGCTGTGTTATATATATTGGCTAGGGTTAAGTTTGTCAACTCCTTGTAGGATTTTACAATCTTCAATCAAGTCTTCCCTAACCCTTGTTCTAGGCTAAATAGATTAAAGTCCCTCAACTGTCATAACTCATACCTTGAAGCCTTGAGCCCGGTTGCATAAGTTTGAGACTATGGGCCCGAATTTTGAAAGGGGTTTCGTTTTTGGTGGAAACGGCTGAATTTTTCCACAGCTTAATCCATTAAAAAATATCTGCCTATTTTCTAACAAGATCCTCCATTTTTTCAGTCAGCGGATCACATTTCATGCAGAATTTTCTGCAGTTCTAAATGAATAAGTAATGAGCATTTGAGCAGTTTTATCCACCAAAATAATACTTCCGGTTCAATTGAGTTAGCGAATGCTACATAAACACAATCGAAAATTATACCAATGGAAAAATGCATGAAAACACAAATGCAAACACGAGGGCAAATTATTTATTTCCACTCAGTCTTACCAATCGCTTGTTTAATTAGGACAACATAAAACAAACAAACATGATTGAAACAAATGATGGGATTTGTAGGTTTGAAAGGAGGAATAACTGCAGTGTACAAAAATGAAAATGAATGAAAACTTTTTTTTTGGATGTACACAAAAGGTTTAAATTCATCATTTATCATTTATTTCAGGACGCTTAATTTCTTCTCTCTACACAAATGAAGACAAGCTTTTGTCTAATACATCTTGAAATAAATTATGTTTGAATCACGTAAACCTTTTGTGTACATAAAAAAAACAACATTTTTATGTTATCCCAAGCCGATACGATCCTTGAGGACCGTTCATTCACATTTTTAGAAAGCTGAAAGATCTGACCACCCCTTTGTGTCAAAGTGAGACTTGTTTGAATTATTTTCCAGGGTAGCTAAATGTGTCAAACTGTACTTTAGAAATAAAAATATAAAAAGTAATAAATAAATTCATAAATAAATAAACAAATAAATAAATAAACGCATTGTAGACATATGTGTTTAAATAAAATCATCTGATTTATTTCTATATTTCAGAAGTACTAAAGTGGGCTAAGTAATGTTTAATTATTAAGTCAATATTATATTGTAACAATCTCTGTTCCCGCAGGTGGGGTTTCTCACAGGCGAAGAGGTGGGACGCGAACCCGGGACCTCCTGCACTGAAGCATAGCACCAATACCGCTGTATAAAAGAGACGACTGCCTTGCAGGAGCTGGTATCGGGCTTATGTCTTCATATTTGATTGCATCACCTACCAACCCTGCCAGCCTCACTCAGACTTGCTCACCAGGCTACAGGCTTCCAAGTGCACGCTGGGCTACTTGCATCCACTTCTGACACAGCCGGCTCTTTTGTACAGTGGTATCGGTGCTATGCTTCAGTGCGGGAGTTCCTGGGTTCACGTTCCACCTCTGCATGTGAGAAACCCCCGGCCCGCAGGAACTGAGATCGTTACACTATCAAAACATTCCAAAATGATAAATATTCACTTAAAAAGGAACAGTGCTAAAACAAAATGGTACAGCAAATAGCACATATGCATCGAAATACTGAATACTGTATTGTTAAACTGAAGACGGTCCCTGAAGAGAAATGAAAGATAACTTACTTTAAGGAATGTATTTTGTATGCATCAACAACTTTAACCACTCAATTATAAATCCTACTTAAAACTAACTGTGTACAATTCTACTTAAATACCACGTTTATATTAGGTGGATGGTTTGGTCATATATCTGCAACGTATTTATTACCGCAATAACACGATGTTGAAGTTGGCTTGTTATTCGGCCAGCTTCTTAATTGCATCCCAGGTTCTTATTGGCATTCCAGCTTCTTAATCGTATCCCAGCTTCTTATTCGCTAATAGGCACAAATGTAACTAAAATGGAATAACTAACTGAGCCCTGGTGTATTGCAGGGGATAAATTGCCTCTGGCTGCTCATTTCAAAGTTAATACAAACACAGGGGGAACCCATAAGTATTTACCCAAAACATAATTTGGTACAAGAACAGTTGGCAAACATGGCACACATAGCAATATTGACATTGGGTTTAGTGCAATATTTCTAGGAACCCAGAAGTGGAAACCCTGTGCGTTACCCATCTGTATTTTTCCCTGTCTGACATGGAATTTGCTTTCCTTTGTTATCGTGTTTTCCGCAGCTTTAGAAATTACTGAATCGGTAGAAAAAACGTGTGCAGAACAAACGGTCAAAATAATGCGATCCTTCAGCGGATCTCCTTTGAAAATAACCCCCTATGTCTAATGTTAAGTCATTGCTAAAGCCATATGGCTAAGCCTGTTGCATAAGACCAGTCGGTAACACTTTATATTAATGTGCTGCTTATTAATGTTTTATAAAGGCTTTATAAATATATAATATATGCTTAATAACTATGTGTTAATAAATCATTCTATATGGTTTATAACCATGCAATAGCCATAGTCAGAATTACAGTTTTATAAAGGGGACAGTTTTTAGCCACCTATTCTACATTGGGATGTTTAACCATGTAATAGCCATAGACAGAATTACATTTTTATATTGGGGACGGTTTTTAGCCACCTATTGTACTTTGGGGTGTTTAAAGTAATTATGGCTATCACATAATAAACCACCTATAATGCTTTATTAACACTATATAACATAGTCATTAAGCACCTATGATATATTTATAAAACATTTATAAACCATTAATAAGCAGCACCTTAATATAAAGTGTTACCGACCGGGGTAACTAGCCAAACCAGAAGTGCATTGTGGGCAATTTAAGACACTACCCGAGAGAGAAATGAAATGGCCGAAATTAGGAAAGAAAGATGTATGCAGTTTACCACAGCTGAAAATGTATGTATTTTAGAAGAATACAATGTTGAAAAATAAGCACTGTTAGGGAAATTTTCTAACAAGTGCACGAACCACTACAAACACCAAGCATGGGGAAGAATTACTGAGAAAGTAAATAGTGTTAATCCACAGAGCAAGAGGTCTATAAAAGATGTGCAGAAATGGTGGAAAAATATGATGCAGGATGCTAAAAAAGAAATATTTATGAGGAAAAATCCTCAAGCTGGTGGTGGTCCTCTAACCAAATTGAAACATGGTAGAGCTTTTCAGACAGGAATCCTCAGTATTTTGGGGGATTCCCAGTGGGCGAGAGAGTGAGGTTGCTCAGGAGAGCGTAATGGATACAGTTTCAGTTTCAGAAGAGCTTGTTGTCCCCCAAACAAAGAACAGTGTTATTTATTTATAGTGGCTGCTGAGTTATTGGCAAGTCTAATTAAAACACCCCTGATATTCATGAACTAAATGTTTTGGGTAAAACATTCATTATCAGCCAGTTTGCAGATGACACAACAGTTTTTCTTAAGAACGACACACAAGTGTCCACTGTTGTTGATAAAATGGATGTGTTCTCTAAGGCTTGAACCTATGCCTATTCATAAATGCGAGAAAGACAACATCGACTATTCCAATGAAAAATGAAATTATGTACCTAGGAATTACCATTGTTAAAAACTAAAAAAATAGAGAGTTGTTGAATATCAACAATAGACTGGAAAAAACTAAACTTGCACCCAGCTTTCGGTTACAGAGAGATGTATCTATCTTTGGATGTATTCTCTTAACAAAAACGGAGGGGTTAGCCCGATTGATATACCCATCTCAGTCGTTTCCCTCCAAAATATTAAGCACATAAATTTGATCATCTTTAAATTTATATTGCATAACAAAACCCCTTTATAAGAAAGTCACAACTAGTAAAAGAGTATTCAGATGGTGGGCTCAAAGTCATTGACTTTGAATACTTGGTTAAGGGCCTGTATATACAATAGTGATTCTGTGTGGTTTCATATTCCAAATCATTTATTCAGAGAGTTGGGAGGTTTGGAGTTCTGCTTATATGCGACTATGATGTTTCAAGACTTCCCATAAAATGATCAGACTATGTTGGAAATGTGTCTTTTCTCACAACTCAATGCTATGGAATAATAGAGTGATCAAAATAAACAAGAAATCAGTGTTTAAAAAAGAATGGTTTGATAAAAAAAATATATTTGTCAGAGATTTACTGGATGCGCAGGTTTATATCTGTCTTATAATGATTTTCTATACAAATTCAACCTATTAATTACTAAAATTATTAAAGCCATACCCAATACTTTAACACTCCTCATTAGAGGTTCACTTCAGTATTATGAAGTTAATCCTACTTACCCAACCTTATTGATTAATGGTTTCCACTTTCTAAGTAATAATTGTAATAACAAATGGCTTTGTGATGCTCTAAATATGGCCATATTTAATGATTTCAAATCAAAGTACAAGTATGACATCACAGATCAGTTAATGCTATTTAACCTGTCCAATTCCACCAAAAGCTAAAGAAGCTAAAATCATTAGCTCTATATATCCATCCAGTGAATTTCTTCATAAAAGATTTAGTTTTGAAAATAACTCTTGTGTATTTTGTTTTTCTAATATTGAATCTTTAGAACACTTATTTTATTCATGCCCTCATACTAAACAGTTTTGGAATAGAATTCATACTTGGTTGTCTATAAAAATGTTGGAAGTACCCCTTTTTATGTATGGTATTTTAATGCAACCTGTAATAGTGACATTTTATTTATTGTAAATCATATTATGTTGTTTGCAAAATGTTTTATTTACAAATGTAAATGGGGAGGCTTGAAGCCTTCAGTCATAGCCGTTACTCATGAGATAAAACTTTATGTAAAATTTCTAAAAACAGTCAATTCTAAACTAGCATGTAAGCCACATGATTTGATAACCCAATACCTCCTTGTTCAATGAGGTTAAACAGTTGACAATGTCTTCATGTTATTCATCTCCCTAACATGTCATTAATGCAATCTGAATGTAATGTATCAGCCCCTGGTAAGTCTATTGTATTTACTGTTCTTTGTTCTCATGTTCCTTTCCACTATGTCCCTCGTTTGTACTGGAATTTCTGCATTGATACAAATAAATAATTGAAAAATAAAAGAAAAAAAGAACTGTGTTATTGAAATTATTTTAGATGTATCAGTAGGTGAAGGTAGGCAGAAATGTTATCCTGGAAGAGAAGAAACTTAATTTGGAGATAGAAAAACTATAATTAGAAAAGAAGAAACTGTGTATGGAATTAAAAAGTCTCACAAAAAAACCTATAATTAAACTAATTGGACAAACTTGTATTTGTCATCTGTTAATAAGTTAAAATGTTTATATATTTTGTTGCAGTCTATAGGAATGATATTTGTAAAAAGTAGTTCTAACATTGTAATGTTTCTGAATGTCTAAACTGTTTAAATAATGTACTTATGGTGGGATACACTCACCCCTGTGTGTATCGTGTGTGTATTTTGTATTATTTTGTTGTATTATTGTTTAAATGTACTGTCTTGTGTTTGTTTTAGACATCTAAACTTGTGCTTAATGTGGCCATCTCCCAAATGAATTAAGTAATTACCATGGGGAGGGTGCCACATATATAAAAGTGAAGCAGCCGCTCTAGATAGGTTGCTGAGAGTTGGAGTTTGGAGAAAGTTGGAGTTTGGAGAAAGTGACAGTAAGAACTGAAATTATACCAGTATAAACAATTGCTACTCTTGCTGGCTTTAAACCAGCACGTTACTTGTTTGTTTTGTGTGTCTGTTTGTTTTGGCCACCGTGCGTTTTTGTTTTTTTATCTGTGTTTTGTGTTCTGTTTAAATAATTTAATTTATAATAAACACACACATCAGCGCTTCATACTTTGCAGGCCTGTGTATGTCCACTTCCTGGTCTGATGTCACCACCAAGCTATCCGTGACAGGACTGCAATATTTTATGTATTATATATATATTAATTAATTTATCCAATAATATTAATGTCTATGTGGAATAATCACTTTTTAGGTGTAGGATATGACATTCTGCATAAAGTATTAATTATGTTTTTGATTTTAAGTTTCTTTACTTCTATGTTAAAGTTTTATTTTCATATTTTGATATAGCTTAAAGCACATATGACTAGCTAAGCAAGACACTTGCAGTCTCTCGTATCTTGGCGTCTGGGCAGAGAGCCAAAGTTAGCAGGTGTCTAATCAAGATGTGTGGAGGAGTGGAGACACAGTGTGAAAACTGAACACCACAAACAAAGGACTAGTTTGAAACTGTTTCTAGCAGATTAGGTTAAGATAGTCTGTAAAATGCTTAAATGTGACACACTATAGAATGTGATAGATTTGGGCGAGTTTACCCCCTTTCCAGGAGGTGTGTTGAAGGTGTGTGATAGCAGGGTGGATCCATATTGATTGGAAGAGAGTATAAGAAACGGGGTGGAAATGCGAATATATTCATAGTATTTAATGTAATGTTTTTGTTTGAATCGTCAGTCAGTTCTTTGATTTGACTCCACAGACGTCTGTGTTATGATACAAACGTATACATAGGGCATGCTGTGTGTCTTTGCTTGCTTGTACCTAATGTTTACACAATTCTATTAACATTGTTCTTTTATACATATAAAGCATTTTTGATAAAAAAAATCATTTGTCAAATTTATTTCCTTACTTAGGCATTATTCATAGAAATAATTCTCCACAATCGGCTGTCTGATGTATCTCCCAGCCTTCATCATGAAGGTTTCCCTACTGCTCAGTTGCTATATCATGGCAATAAAGACCTAGACTCAGAGTTAGCCCGGGGCAGCGGAGGAGGCTAACTTATTATGCACGATTTATTTTTCGAATCCCAGTACATTAGATAGCGCCTATATATGTTATTCGTTTAGTCATAAAAAATGGACACAAGGCTGGGCCCGGGTGCAGCTGTATCCCTTGCACCCCCCCCCCCCGACACTGGCCTTAACTCAGCAGCGAATGCACGCACCCACACAGCAGACGGCTACCCTGTCACAAGCATTAATACCCTGTATCTTTCTAAACAAGGGATTTTGGGGAGCTGAATCTCAAAACAATAATTGTGTGAATATAGTCATTGTTACAGCTGTGAAAAATGGTATTTAAAACAGGATTAATGTATCCACCTTTTTACATATCCACCCTTACTCTGGTCCCACCGCAGTCGGATATGCAACGGACTGCTGTAGTTAGAGAAATGCTAAAAGAAATTTAATAAATTCATGACAAACATTTTGACTACAGGTCTTTTTCAATGTTTGTCATTGATTCTTTAAAGTTTCTTTTAGTATTTCTAATTGTAGCACTAGAGTGTGTTGCTAGTTTTGGAGGATATGTCTAAGATTTGAAAATATATACGTACGTTGAACATGTCATCTAATGTTTGGTTGTATTAGATTTTAAAAGGTTTGACAGGAATTGCCAGAGCTTGTATGAGGGGTATCCACTGGAGATTTGCCTTTGACATAATAACGAATATGTATTGCAACGATCTGTCAGGAGAGCTGCAGCAGGACTTTTATCTTGCTTACACAGGTTGATTTTCAGACAATTGCTCTTTGTGTTATTTTCACCACTCCTTGCAGCCATGAGCATGTTGCAATCTGCTTGAGAGATTTGCAGCAATGTAACGTTGATCATGTAATTGGTTTTCAAGTCATCCATCGGAAACGTGTAATTAGATATGAATTTCAACATTGTTTAAGAAGGTTTATTTTCTTATACGCCCATGTTGGAATTATCGCCTAAAACAGAGCTTATAATTGAAAAGCTAATAGTGCTGTAGTGAACTCTTTGTCTGAATTGACCTACAATCTAAACCACACTGCTATCGTAATATGTAATATAGTGTTGACCTTGGCATTTCTTTGTATCAGATGGAAATGACTTCACATTAACATGAGCTAAAATGTTTATTCTTCTTTTTATGTTTTTATTGAGTGTGTCCAATTATTATTTTACCCATGATTTTCTCCCAATTTGGAATGCAGCAGTTCCCCACTCAGCTCAGAACTGAAGGTTCAGTTGGCGTCCTCCGATCCCACGACCAAGCCAGCTTCCGCTTTCACCCAGGAACTCGAGAGCGGATGTCAGTGAGCTACCGACCTCTGGAGGACAAAGGCCAGCCCTGCAGGTGTCAGCCTTTGAGCTCACTTGGTGGCTGGCCAGCAGGGTTCGCTGTAGAGCAATGAGGAGAAACGGTTCATGCTGGTTTGCCTCCCTAATCCATGGGAGTGCCAGAGCCAATGAGACGCTCCCTTCGGAATCCCCAGCGAAGCCCGGCCTACTTTGCACAGCCAGGACACAAACCTGTCTTTAATTATTTAAATTTAACTAATTATTATGAACAATATAGCAAAGGGAGCTGTAAGATTGATTTGTCCCCCTCTCAAGGTCAGAGTGGCCAGTAAGCCAAGATATTCGTAGGGTTCTGCTCTGACCTCTTATAGAGTGGACATCTGCTTGTATGAAACAGCACCCTATAATACATTCTATTTGAACTGCATGCTGATATCAGCTGTAGAAACTGTACTTCCACACAGCTGTATTTAAATATTACTGTAAACAGCATAGTGTTTCAACATTGGAATTTTCTTTTTAAAGAAAGAAGAGTGAAAGCATATTAAAATTACCCCGGGACATATGTCACTATTTATTTTTCCAGTGAAGTAATTTATCAAAAACATTAAACAACCACAAGAGAAGGCATTTTTAGTATAGTACAGATTATGATGCCTGATCCATATAGGGAGAGTCCATTGTATTTGGCTCACAGCGTGAGATAGTAGCAAAGGGGAGGCGTATTTTGCTACAATTCAAACTACCTTGGGAAATGTAAACAAACTGGACTGCCAATGTGTGTTTTTCAGATAATGCAGAGTGCACTGAATGCTGAACAATGGAAGAATGAATTTGTACATTAATAAAAACAGTATTTAGGCTCATGTCTTCATCAGTAAACCGATTGCAAGTGTACGTTGTGTTATTAACGTATCAATTCAAAAAGCCTGGCCAAAACACTGCCATGGAAATTGTTTTGCAATCAAATTGGATCTGCTTTTAAAATAAAGAAAACTCAAGCCAAAAACACACAACTCAAAGCATTGTTTTTAGCAGTGTAAGTAAATTTGTTTTGTATAAACTAAACTGGGACACTGTTGCAACATAATTATGATTAAGCGTGTTAAACACAGTGTATAAGTATGGGAAAGCATGGTATATTGTACATTTATTTATTTATTATGGTAAACTTCTGTAAGAAAAGAAGCAAATAATCTAGCAGTGATAATGGGCTCTATTGACAACATTTTAAGGACTGTTGTTTTTAAAAGCTCCATTAATTAAATCTAGCTTGTAGGTCATGAAATCAATTTCAAATGTTTTAGAGAGGGTTTATTAGTGTATTTTCATTTTTCAAAGCACCACTTAACAGAAAAGCAGTTTATCAATCGCACCCGATATTGTTAATTTTAATACGAATGAAAAAGCCTTGGCTTAGCACTCCTTTAAAAGTTCCACCAATACAGTATAAATTCTCTGGCCAGGTGTTGACTTGGATGAAATGTGTGTCTCAGTCCGATGTTGCCACGGCTTCATGGTGCAATGACATGCTCCATTTTTCTAACCCTGGTTAAACAAAGATGAATGCAACATGGAGCACTTGACCTCCAGTACTGTCAATCCAGCACCTTTCCGAAGCACTTGGCCCCTCGCAAGTTCCAACAAGAAGTGTCAGTGAGCGCCATGGCTTCGGAGCTGCCTCTCTGGAAGTCACTGAATCTTCTAGGAAACTTGTCACATTAATTGGTTCCAGAGCAGGAGCTGCTGACATCAGTGCTGAATGGCTGCCAGCCCGTATCGCTTACCTCAGAACCCCGTCCAAAACACCAGGGATTTCTTTATTACCAAGCAGTTTCACCAGAAGCCCATTCATTTTATTTCATTGATTCGTAAAGCAGCACATTTTATTTTCTAATAGGCAGTGAGATTCTAACCTGACTGCTACTGAGCTGCACGCAAGCCTCCTCTCAAACTGATGAGTCTGGTGCAGGGCAGAGTACCTCTGAGGTACAAACAAAGGGGAGCATTGTTATTGGGTTATAATAGCAGTATAATACCCTAAAGAAATATTTCCTAGCACAACCATTGGCAAACCCTAGTACAACCAGCAATGGCAATAGTGTGGCCGAGTCTGGTACTGTCACCATAGCACTGCAACATGGTGCAATTGAGGTTGTATAATTAGTTTTTCTCTCAGTTATTTTTCACTGAATTCAATGATCAATTAACTAAATTTGAATCTCATAATTATTAACCTTGTGCAAATCCATTGGACACATAGTATATCCATACATTCCATAATATTGTAAGATATTTCTCCCAATATGTAATGCTCAGTTATGTTCCCCCACTACAGCTCAGGAGAACTGAAGGTCAGTGAACATCCTGCAATATTGCTGCCAAGCCAGTCACCTCTTTACACCCAGGTTTTAGCAGCCCCTGGAGGACAAACCAGCCCTGAAGGTGTCTGCTGACAACGGTGTTGTGACGGGCTGGTTGAGTTAACAAGATGCAATGGTTAAAGAAAAGGGCTTGTAACCAGGAGGTCCCCGGTTCAAATCCCACCTCAGCCACTGACTCACTGTGTGACCCTGAGCAAGTCACTTAACCTCCTTGTGCTCTGTCTTTTGGGTGAGATGTAGTTGTAAGTGACTCTGCAGCTGATGCATAGTTCACACACCCTAGTCTCTATAAGTCGCCTTGGATAAAGGCGTCTGCTAAAAATAAACAAATAATAATAAATAATGAGTGTGATGGATTTTGTCCATAACGGAAGCTCACACAGGTGTTGAAGGTGAGACTAATAATACATTTAGTCTCACATTAGTGATGCAAAAAGCCCTTGTGGGGAACTAACTAGTTGCATTTTGTCATGGTCTTTAGTAGAGTTGTGATGAAAAACATGAATGATTTGTAGGGGAGATCGTCATTTAAGTTTGTACACCCTATTTATTCAACCATTAAGTAATACTGGTGTGTTTTTACTAAGAGATGAATGCATTGAGAGTCTTTTTCTGGTCTTGGAATTAGGGGTGTGGCTAGGATTCATGGCCAACCTGTTTTATTTATACCGCTGTTTAATCTTAATGGCCTATATGTGCCTGTGGCAGGGCGAGGAGCCCTGTCATAAATGTATTATTTATTTTTAGAACGGGGTACCCCTCCGCCCCTGTGCAATTTATTATTTTGTATTTGTTTTGTATTATTATTATTATTATTGTCGTTATTGTTATGGTTTATTTATTTATAAATATGACAGCAGAGCCGTGTTTTGTTATTGTTTTGTATTGTTTTGCAGAGTGGATGGGAAGCTCCATCCACATTAAAAACCTTGTGCAGAAGGTGACCATCTCCTGAGATAATTAATTGTTTAATTGTTGCTAATCGGGAGATGGTCACCTGTATATAAGCCTGCAGCTCTCTGCACTCGGGGTGGGTGTTCAGAGGAGAGAACGTGAGAGAGCGAGGAGAAAAAAGGAGAAAAGAAAAATTTTAAAAATCATCATAGGATCAGTGAAAGCAATCTGCCCAGCCAGACCTATTGTTTTGTTTTGAGTTAGTGATTTGTTTTTGTTTGAATATTTATTTTGCTCTGTGAGCACTGTTTTTGTTGAAATATTTTATTTGTTTTTGTTATTTAAATAAACGGCGCACGGCGTGCCTATTGCACTGCAGTATTTACTGGTTTGTTTTCTTCCTGCATCTGGCCTGACGTCAGCACAGCAGCCATCCTGTCGCAGTGCCTCACACACAAATTGACGCTTTGACACACACACACACACACACACACACACACACACACACACACACACACACACACACACACACACACACACACACACACACAATTAAATTCAGGTTGTTTGGAATGTCTGTGTTCAGGGCTCAAAAAGGCTCTGATGGTTGGGAAATGTTTATTGTTTTGAAGGGGAGGGGGGCTTCACAGGAAAAGCAGTCTAATAACAAACAGGTGAGAATGGCTTTGTAAGGTCCATGGAATGTGATATATTTTCAAAACCAGATTTGAAAAATAAGAGAGCAGCAGAGATCAAAGCCCCAGCTATTTTATTTTGAAAAGGTCAACTCTTTGCTGGCACCAAGTGTGAAAGCACAGGCCTAACTGGAGCAATGCATTTCAAAAATGTAAAAGTCTCCTGACAGCCATGTCTTACTTAGAAAGAAAAAGAAAGAAAGATGTTTAATTTCATTTTTTCCTCTCTCTGTTAGCTGGAACAGTGGCTTTCCCCTTGTGATGGCTCCATTAGTTCTCTCCATGTTCACAGACAGACAGGGAGGAACGAGAAAGTTGTTTCAGTTCACCCGCAGAGACGGATAGCGAGATATTTGCCACAAATAGGCCTTAAATCTACAGCAACTTAGAATTTTTATTTTTCCCCTAACTGCTTCCATATGTTACAAATGCAATGCCATCTGTTCCTCACAGACTGTTGAGGCCAATGATAGCATGGATTGCTTGTCCCGTTTATTCATGAGGTGTGACTTGGGTAACGCCACTCCCTATTTATTTATGTGCAGGTATAGATTGACCTGCTTATTGAGCTAGCAGGTACTGTGTCCAAATTGAATGAAAAGCCTCAGACAACCTTTACCTTTGAGTTTCTAGATTTAAGACTCAGGTATTATTATTTTATTTGACCTATGTATACCATAGTTTTCAGAATATTACGTGCTTCCTTTCCATATTTTAGAGGCATTGCGATATGCTATACAGAAGTGTTTAATATATGAGGTGTGCAGTATAGTTCAGTGTACATTACATGTGCATTAAGTCACAATCTACATGAATACTAACCTGTTTTTCTTGCAGCTGATGTCAAGCCTTTATTTATGTTTGAGAAAAAATGCATCTGAAACCAAAGATTTTATATTGTGTTCTCTGACTGTATAACAAGTGTACAGTTTATGCTTTGTTTATATGTTGATAATATAGTATACATTATATAAACACAGTTTAAAGTATGATTGATCTTACTAGTATTATTCTGTACTTTACCCCTCTGCTTTTAGCATACTCTTGCTATACAAGTGATGTTAAATTAAACTGCTCAGTGCATGGGGTGGGCTTTATATTCTGATACATTTAGCTAAACAGTGGTTCAGGCAGGGAACTCACTTTTAAACTAGATTAAAATCGTAAACATCAAGCATATTAAGCACCATCATTACCAGAACATTTGTCAGTCAAATGGCTAGTATCGCTTTCGTCATTCGATAAACAACACTTCCAATGATCAGCTTTATATAGCTATCACCTCAATCCATTTGTCCCCGCTGTACGCCAGAGTTCACCTCCTCCCCATTCCATACCCTCTCCATCCTCTGTGTAAGCACACTCCTTTAAATCCTGGGATTAGTCTGGTTTCTCTTTGCTGGACTCTCAAAGACTGCATTCCTGTACTGCAAGCAGAGACAATTGTGGTACCAATCTTGGCATTGCCCCACTGTTTTCCCTATTTTTAAAGGGAGGACAATTAAGTGATAGTGCCCATCAATGAAGGCTCTACTGTTAGCGATTGTTAGTGATTGGCTGATTTGGCAGTGGCGGGTACTGAACTGGTTGCTTTCGTCAGTGCAATGTATTGATTGGCGGGTTTAGGTGGATAATAAAATAAGATTGGACCAATTATGTCTTGTTTAGTATTTGCTGGCCAATAGATTTGAACTGAGCTTTCAATACAGCATGTCAAAATGATAAAGCTGGCACTTGCGTGGATTGATTTTAAGTTTGATTCACAGTTGATGCTGTGATGTAGCAGTGGGCATCTACCGTCTGATAGAAGCCCGCTAGGGCTGGAAGCTGATAGGCTAATGGTACTGAATCGTTTTCTGATTAACTATTAATTGATTGGGGAGCTGAGTGGGGTTAATACAATATTTGCCCTTGTTGTTCTTCATTGATAGAAAATAGATATCATTTTGGGGTACCACTGCTCTTTTGAGATGGTTTGGTCATTAAAATAATTTGCATTTATTTGAGAAGGGAAACGATCACCTATTCTGGGATGCTGTGGCAGGATGGCTTGGTGGTGAGGTGTGGTGACGTCACGGACCAGGAAGTAACTGAACCAAAACAATGAATGGGCGGGTGAAGCTGAACGCTACTGCGGTCAGTGTTTAATAAATAATAATACAAAACAAAAGATTTAAACAAATAACAAAACACAAAACAAAAAGGCACGATGGCCAAACAAATAAACAGAAACAAGTATATTTTAAGTATAGCAATTGTTTTGCTTTCTTTTGCTTTCGCTCGCTCTCCCGTACTCCCCTCTGTACACTCTCTCCCGCAACATGGACAGCTGCAGGTTCTTATACTCTGGCCGAGGGGTTAACTAACTGTTAATTATCTTATTACCCCTCGGCCACAGTCTGCATCCGTTTGGTAAGGATGTGTGACTGTCAGCTAGTTAAATAATCAGTAGCTGATCAGTCACGCATCCTCACAGGGTTTTTAAATATACAAACACATTAACAAAAGACGCGGCGCTTTTATCCGCGCCTTTTATCCTCCTCCCACCCAAACAGCCGTAGCGTTCCGATGGCCCTCGCACAGGCCGGCTCCTCTGGCCAAAAATTTTGGGGTGGTCTCCAGACCTGCCCCCTTCTTCATGGCTGGCAGCTCCCTCCGTGGGGCTCCGGCCACCCTCTCCTGCAGCGAATTGCTGCGGGGGAGCTGGTCTCCTGACCTCCCCCCTTCTTCATGGCTGGCAGCTGCCCTTCATGGGGCTCCAGCCACAGTATTTCCTGCCGCGAAATTGCGGCTGGGGGAGCTGGTCTTCTGACCTCCCCCCCCTTCTTCGTGGCCGGCAGCTCCCCTTCATGGGGTTCCAGCCACAGTATTTCCTGCCGCATGGCAGGACTGGTAGCGACCCCAGGCAAAACAGGACCCTCGGGAGGCGACGGCAGCAGCAGCGGACCCTCGGGAGGCTTAACTCGAGGGGAGCCCCTGGCCATGGAGGCGGCAGCGGGAGATCCACTTCTCCCTCATATCCTGTAACTGGTGGCTCTCTAGGCGATGTGGAGCAACAGGCAGCCCCAGGCGATGTGGAGCAACAGGCATCCTTGGGTGGTGCGAAGCAGGCATCCTTGGGCGGTGCGAAGTCTCCACCTCACCTCGATCAAAGGCCTGCACAAAGAGGGAGTCTTCATATGGGCACACTTCAGGGAGGTGCCCATACTCCAGGCAGGCGAGGCACCATGTAGCCCCTCCTTCCTTCAACTCCCTCTGATGCTCATGCCACCTCTCCATGTAGGCATCCACTATCCGTTTTTTTTTTTTTTTTTTTTCTCCAAACACAAAAACACTTATTTGAAAAAAACCAAAAAAAAGACATTTTCTTTCCTGGTCCGGCTCCTGGAGGCGTTGTTTATCCCACGCAGGACACCATATGTGGCAGGATGGCTTGCAGTGGTGAGGTGTGGTTACTGAACCAAAACAATGAATGGGTGGGTGAAGCTGAACGCTACTGCGGTCAGCGTTTATAATACAAAACAAAAGATTTAAACAAATAACAAAACACAAAGCAAAAAGGCGTGATGGCCAAACAAATAAACAGAAATAAGTATATTTTAAGTATAGCAATTGTTTTGCTTTTGCTTGCTTTCGCTCGCTCTCCCGTGTTCTCCCGTACTCCCCTCTGTACACTCTCTCCCGCAGCACGGACAGCTGCAGGTTCTTATACTCTGGCCGAGGGGTTAACTAGCTGTTAATTATCTTATTACCCCTCGGCCACAGTCTGCATGCGTTTGGTAAGGATGCGTGACTGTCAGCTAGTTAAATAATCAGTAGCTGATCAGTCACGCATCCTCACGGGGTTTTTAAATATACAAACACATTAACAAAAGACGCGGCACTTTTATCCGCGCCGCAAACAAAAATACAAATAATAATAAATAAATACATAGGGGCAGGACACTCCGCCACAGATGCCAAGATATTTTAAGCAAGCTAGATCAAAAACTGGTAACAAATGACTTCCAAGCAAACTCCCAAGCAGCTCCATTGTAAACTGGACTACTGCCAACAATTCACAAGGTTAAAGTTACCTTGTGATGCATTGATGCACTGGGAGACAGTATTGAGTAAGAAATTGAACATTTAAAAGGGGCAAGTGAATGAACTTTCTGTGTCACCTATAGTGGCCCAAGCAACATTGCTAGCCAGTTGCCCTTTTTCTCTGTACCTCCCAAAATAAGGAACAGCAAAGGAATAGTCTGGCTAGCCTCCACCCAACAAGAACATTCCTGCGCTCAACACCCACATACCTGTGGGCTGCCAGGCCAGGGAGCACAAACACAGCATGCAGCCTCAAGCTGCATTCCTGTCCCCGGCAGCAGCCACTGCTCCCTCCAGGAAACCCTCCCCTCTCCCCCTGCTCTACTCCCATCACGACCCGCCTGCTACACAAACACAGCGGGCAGCTGGGGCCCATGTGAAAGAAACACGCGCTCCCAGCTCCCTGTATATAGAGGGTATCAGATGGCTTGAAGTCCATTATAAGCTGGTAACAAAGCAGCGAGGGGCTGTTGACTTTATAAACCCACAACCCTTTTTTTACCAGCATAATAACGTTAGATTTTATTATTGTAATATATGCTGTAACAAAACAAGAAGAAAACATTTTTAAAGTTCAAGAGAAACATTTCCCTTGTCTTTTCAGGATGTTTTGGTTATCTAGAGTGGTTCTGGGTTCTGTTCATTCATTATTGAGTTATTATGAGTTTTCTCTCTATGTCTGTGAGGCTTGTCACACGAGCCGAAACATTTGTCTAAGTTTGTCTCGTTTCTTAGAATTTTGATTGAGTGTTTTGACGTTATGGGAGATTGTCTGGAAAGTTTTGATTGTCTAGTACGGAACAGACTTCTTCATTTCATTCAAATTGTGTACATATGTAGAGTAATATGGGTCAGCATAGTTGAAAGGTCACAATGTCACATGGTTTGAATGGAATGAGGAAGTCTGTTTAGTCCGAGGTAGTTAGAATTAACCAGACAAGCTCAAAGCAAGTTCACCACCAGGTAAAGACAGATAGAAAGAAACATTTTAATCGATATTTGTAAAATATATGTAAAATATTTTAATGAACAACCTGCTTTTATATTTAAAGAAGAGACAATTACTCTGTTTCCAGGCTGGTGACACCATGGTTCTGACTGACACGACCACTACCTCCCTCCCTAGTTGTGACAGATTTCAGACACAACATGCCAGGCAGTAACCCAGTGCTTTAATTCAGTTTTCTTAAAATCTGTTATCGTTTGATGTATGATTTAGAAAGAACCATGTTCCTCAGAATTTCCCAGTAAGATTTAGAATCTTCTGTAAGCTGGTAACCAGGCCACAGTGTTAGTAGCAGAAGTATAGCTGAAGTCTAAACAGTAATCTGCTTGGTTTGATAGTGCCGACAATGAAGCCGTAGTATAAAAGAATTTCATGAGCTTGACATGATGTCTTCTAGTGTGGAAGGAACAGAGGATACTCAATAAAAATGTTCATATAGTGCTGTGGTTATTCTACGTATGAGGATGGTGTGATAACCTTGAAGCCTGTTGTTTATGGCTAGTGTCATTAGTGAAACAGACACCCCAAGTACGTTCCTGAAGTATTCTGTGTATATAACAAATGTAATGTATAGAGAAAAAAAGAATGTTTAAACCTAAATTAGAAAAGGATTCAGTATCATCATCCAATCAGCTTCCAGCGTTAGCGGGTTTCTATCAGGCAGTAGATGCCCACTGCTACATCACAGCATCAACTGTGAATCAAATTTTAAATCTGCGCAAGTACCGCATTTTTCATTTTGACTTGCTATAATGAAAGCTCAGTTCAACTCTATTGGACAGCAAATACTAAAAAATATGCAATTGCCCAAATATATTTTATTTTCCACCAAACCAGCCAATCATAGCCTGTTGTTAACTGGACTGGAGCTCAGCATCTTTCAACAATAACAAACCATTCAGATATCTGGCACTGTCCAGATAAACTAGAAGCAGCTCTCACAAGTAAAAGTAATTTGTTTCTCTCATTATGTGTGTGATCCTTTATGAACGTTTTCAGGATTAGTTTCCTAAAACTTTTCTCAGTGGAAGGGTACCCGACGAATCATTAATCAAGGTGTTGTTTTAAAGAAAATAATGAGTAAAATAATGTTCTAACAGAGATATTGTCCTATCGATGAAGGCTTTACTGTGTGGTAGTTGACCATGACTTTCATTAGTGCCCTAGTCTTTGCCTCGGGGCACATAACTGAGGTCAACTACCACACACTAGAGCTTTCATCGTCTGGCACTATCGCTACATTAATAGTTGAATTTGGGGAATTACGTGAAGCTCTGCATCTGCTTAGAGACAGAGTGAATCACAGGGTCATCCTGTCATTGGATCTGAATGAATTAAAGGAAGATTCCAAAATGAAATTTACCAGCCTGAGTTGAATATGAAAAAGTTATTCAACACTAAGACCAGGGAAGTAAAAATGAAAAGGCATTTTGACACAATATAGCCATTGTTGATGATGGTTTGAAATATTTTTAAGAAAGAACGTTTTTTAAAGAAAGGCATTTATTTTTCTCAACAAACGTAGATGAATATCAAATCGAACTACGGGCACAGTATCTGTATAGATCAGGTACAGGTATGTTTTATTATTATTTAAATATTACATAGACAGCTATTTTGAAAGTGCAGGTGTGTATCAGTTTCATTTATATGATAGACCATACCAGTGAAAGAGCAGAGCAGTCTAATTCATTCAGAGAAGATAAATATAGAAACAAATAAATAAATGTCTATATATTTATTTCGACATTTATTTATTTTATTATTATTTAGCAGACACCTTTATCCAAGGTGACTTACAGAGACTAGGGTGTGTGAACTATGCATTAGCTGCAGAGTCACTTACAAGTGTGTCTCACCTGAAAGACAGAGCACAAGGAGGTTAAGTTACTTGCTCAGAGTCACACAATGAGTCAGTGGCTGAGGTGGGATTTGAACCAGGGACTGCTGGTTACAAGCCTGTTTCCTTAACCACTGGACCACACAGCCTCCCTATTCATTTTGGGCCTTTTAAATTTACATTCCTCCGTCCCTCCCCTTTTCTCTGCTTATTACATTTTGTCGTCAATCAAAGCTATGACATAATTAACAACATTGGCTAATAATCCATCAAGTATTGGCAGTGGTGCTCAGTTGCGCTGGATTGCATTTGGGTTTTGATTAAGAATTTACGAGGAAATTCATTGAATTTCAAAATATATCTATTTGTAAATCTGTCAGAATTACATGTTTTGCTGTTTGACGTAGATTATAGTAAAACTAACTCAGTGGCTGAATTTCAGCTGCATAATTAGATCAGACCTTTTGATACTTATTAACCAAATTAAGTCAAACTCTGTTCCTCAAGACTACATAATTGTTTATCACATTGCCATTTACTACCAATCTCACCATAAATATGTGTGCCATTTAAAATGTTTACAGCATCAAAAACATTCAAGAAAAAACTATAATAACTAGATAAACTTTATGCTGCTGAAAAATGCAGAAAGGTTGTGCTTCTCTGATTACCATTCAATTATACGATGAACTGCAAAGTTCATGAGCAGGACCTAGCAGCACTCTTGTGATAGGGTGGCTGAAGTGGTGCGGTGAATGACGTCACATGAACAAGGAAATGCAATTTGATTGCCACAGGACACGACAATGTGAACTGAAGTGTTTTTATTAAGAAATTGACACAGCAACACAGAATACAGTTCAATGGCGGCTGGCACTCCACTCCCCCGCACCTCTCTGGTTTCAGTCCACGTCCTTGGCTGGAAAAACAAAGCACACACCCGTAGAACACCTCTCTCCACTCCGGCAAACTGTGTTTTAGCAAAAAGCCCTGTGCTCCCAGAAAAGCGATCCCTTTATACTACCCAGCTCCTCCTCGTGATCAGCAGTGCACCATTTCTAGCCAATTGGTGCCCGCCACAGTGCTGAGCACCTGGGATTCGCTGTGCAGTGCCGAATTTCCACCCTGCACCAAGATGGCCAACTTCCAGTTGGATCAATAGCTCGGATCACCTCTCACCTTGTCACAGCTCTCCACAGGGAGACACCATTTTTTTTTTTTTGACTATGTACTGTACTGCTTTGAGATACTTCTTCTGTATAAAAAAATGCAAATAAATAAATAATTAAAATAAATAACCCTAACCTAACCCTAACATTAACCCTAACCCTAACCACCCCCACCCCCTCACCCCCAAATCAAAACGGTTTTCATAATCAGTAGTTCCTCGATAAACCGGACATCTCTGGAGTGAGACATGTGTTGTCCGATAAAAATAAAATAAAAAATTGTAATTAATACAGTAGTAAAATCAGATATATACTTGTAGTGCACTCTCTTTTTACTTTAGCCTACTGGTAACACAAAATAAAACATGTTGCTGCATTGTACACATTATTGTACAGTACGGTATGAAAATAGCGAAATGAAGACGCCAGTCAGGAATGCAGTTTAACACAGCAGGCTCTTTACTACACTCCCTTTCTCTGGAAACGACGACAGAACCAACAACCGGGTCACAGTGCTGCCTAAATACATCCCTGGCGGACCTGGTTGGAGACAAGCCCACAAACAATAAACATTTGGATACATTTATTTGAATAAGGCACTGAAGATAACCAGTAAAAACACAGGCAGGAAACAACCAATAAACGATACAACACACACGCACACAGTCCAGAGGCCATGCAGCTCAGTGGATTCTCTCTCAGTGTCTTGCCTGAACACGCCGTTAGAATAGTAAAATATTATTTTTAATTAAAACAAAATGATTTTAGCGCATTTTCCTTTTTACTGTAGCCTACTTAGTACACAATTAACAGAAAACAGACACAAACTTTACAGAAATAATAATTTTTAAATTTACATGAAAAATTTGACAGTGTGCTTATTGACGGTTTTTAGATTTTCTTTTTCTGTAATGTTTTCCTTCCATTTTTGACATCCAGATTTGTTTTTCTTTTTATTTGGAGGTTACAGAGGTTCGGCAGATTTTTGTCCAATGAAAGTCTTGGTTGTTGGAATGTAAATGTGCCAATTATAGAATTTAATTGACACAATGATATAATTGTATGTCAAGATCAGCCACTAGCTTTCGAAGAACTGGGGAGGACGGAAGCCAATAGGGAGTGAGAAGAGGCGACACTAAGGGAAATGGACGCAAGCAGGAAATGAGAAAAGAAAAAAGGCGAGATCTGAAAAGTTTCAATGCACTGCACGCATATAGTTTAGTTCAGTGAAAACTAAACGTTTCTAGCCCTAAAGGCTGCTTGAGTAGGATAGCTGGCACATAAATAATACATTTACTCATATTTGCTATTTCATTTCTGTGTGGACCCCCGGCTTGTGGGTGCTGACACCAGCCCTGTAACAGGCTTCATCCACTCTAATATCACAGTGGAAATCGGCTCAATGGAAATGTTTTAACTGAAGAGCTTGTTAATTTAGACTTGGTCTCTGTGACAGGATGACTGATTAGTTGGTGACGTCAGTACAGAGGCAGGAACTGAAAGCACACAGGCAGTACTCGGGTGCAAATTCATTTCAACAAAAATAAATAAAATATACAAACAGAAAAACACTGCTCACAGAGCGAAGTAAAAAAGGTTGCACAAAAACAAATCATGAACACCCCACTCAGAATGCAGAGAGCTGCAGGCTTTTATGCTAGTGACCATCTCCCGTACACAATATATACCGGGGCGGGGGGGTACCCCATTCTAAAATAAACAAACAATATATTTAAACAACAGGGCTGTGCCCTGCCCCCTTTTGTATGTGCAGGGCTTTTCTACTGTGTCCTGCTGCAGTCTCCAATGACACCGCCCACTTGCTTTGATTGACACAGGTGTCTTCGCAGCAACAAAATGTGAAAAGAAAAGGAGAGGAGAAATGTAAATGTTGAAAAAGAAATGTAAAGAGCAATTGGTAAATGTCGAAATAAATAAATAAATAAATACATACATACATACATAAATAAATAAATAAATAAATAAATAAATAGACATGTATTTATTTATTTATTTATTTTTCATTTTGGCATAAAATATCCCAAGGTCATACCACATATACACACAGTGACTCACTCACAGCAAGTTACGCATCTCACTGAAGCTCTCACTCACGGCTCAGTTGTTTGAGCTGCCGGCTGCTTCCTGCCTCCCCCCTCCCCCGGCAACGATCGGTGACCATCATAAAACTCACGAGGGTCAGAAGTGTTACATTTTCCCATCCCGCCAGGAAAAAACATACAAAATAATGATGTGACCAGAAAGTTCCTGAGAACGGCTGGACTTCTAAAGAGTTTTACGACTCCTCTCAGGTGTGTCTTTGTTAACGGTTTTCACAGCCCTGGAGAAACGCTTAATGGTTGGTGGGGGGAGAACCTTACGAGTAACAATGTGATGTTGAATTCAATCCAATGTCAGGCTGCTGGAATGGAGATCAGAGAGAAAGGAATAATCGGAGCAGGTTTGCGTGATCCCAGTGTTTTGGCGAACTACACTGGAACACAAAAACATGTTTCTTTTAAAAGAAGAAAATAAATTAGGAGAGTTTGAAGCTTTTATTGCATTTTATGGGGAATTGGGTTGCTTAGGCAAGCCATTAAATGAAGTATCTTGACTAACTTATTTAATAACTATATTTTGTAAAATGTTAGATGTTGGTGTTTCAGTATTTTCAGTAATAATGTCAGCATTGGGCAATGCCTGGAATTCCAAGTTGTCATAAATGATAACTTTGTACAGGTAGCTGGATAGGAAACTTCAACCAATGACACTATTGGATGGCTAAATGTCACCCAAAAACTGTCCTAAGACAGCACTGGATAAGTAAGCTTTATACATCTCATTGTCCAAAGCTGTCATGTCCATTCTTGCTATAGCCTTTGTATACCATGCTTTGCAAGGTGTGCATTAGTCATGAGACAATATCTCATCTTAGCAATTGAGAGGAGAACTGCCAGAGACTCTCTATACAGCAAGGATAGTTTACATGTTTTCTGACTTCTGACTTTCTAACAGCCTGACTTCTATTATATGTAAACTTACGGAAACTATAATAAGATCCAAAATGCAAAATTACCTATATGGTAACAGTATCCTGGGAGACAGTCAGCATGGTTTTAGGAAAGGGAGATCGTGTCTAACCTGCTTGATAACTAACCTGCTTGATAATTGCAAAGAATATGACATGGTTTATTTAGATTTCCAGAAAGCTTTTGACAAAGTCCTGCATAAAAGATGAATTCTCAAACTGAACGCAATAGGGATTCAAGGAAATGCACGCATATGGATTAGGGAGTGGTTAAAATGTAGAAAACAGAAAGTACTGATTAGAGGAGAAACCTCAAAATGGAGTGAGGTAACCAGTGGAGTACCACATGGATCAGTATTAGGTCCTCTTCCCATGACTTAGATTCTGGTATAGTAAGCAAACTTGTTAAATTTGCAGACAACACAAAAATAGGAGGAGTGGCAAACACATTTGAAGCAGCAAAGGTCATTCAAAATGATCTAGAAAGCATTCAGAACTGGGCAGACTCATGGCAAATGACATTTAATAGAGAAAAATGTAAGGTACTGCACGCAGGCAATACAATTATATTATAAATCCATTATAAATACCATATGGGTGATACTGAAATTGAAGAAGGAAAGATCTAGGAGTTTATGTTGACTCAGAAATGTCTTCATCTAGACAATATGGGGAAGCTATAAAAAAGGCCAACAAAATGCTTGGATATATAGTGAAAAGTGTTGAATTAAATCAAGGGAAATAGTGTTAACACTTTACAATGCATTTGTAAGACCTAATCTAAAATATTGTGTTCAGTTCTGGTCACCAGGATAGTGGTGCTCTAGAAAGAGTGCAAAGAAGAGTGACCAGAATTATTCCTGGTTTAAAAGGCATGTCATTTGCAGACAGGCTAAAATAATTGAATCTATTCAGTCTTGAACAAAGAAGACTATGCAGCGATCTGATTCAAGCATTCAAAATTCTAAAGTTATTGACAATGTCGACCAAGGGGACTTTTTCAACCTGAAAAAAAGAAACAAGGACCAGGGGTCACAAATGGATATTAGATAAAGGGGCATTCAGAACAGAAAATAGGAGCCACTTTTTTACCAAGAGAATTGTGTCTGGAACCAACTCCCCAGTAATGTTGTTGAAGCTGACACCCTGGGATCCTTCAAGAAGCTGTCTGATGATATTCTGGGCTCAATAAGCTAATAACAACCAAACGAGCAAGATGGGCTGAATGGCCTCCTCTCATTTATAAACTTTCTTATGTTCTTATGGGAAAGGGGAGTGAGTGAATGAGTGGGGAGAATGTGTGTTGCTGTTTTCGGGGGTTGCAGAGCATGGATGTGACTGGTTGATGAGCCCGACAGCGAGGTCGGAGACAGTCCAGCGCTGAATTTGAATGAGAAACTGTGGCTGCGGCTGTAAGGGGTGTAGTGTGCACTGATTTGTTATTATATTTGTGGTTATGATTTAACTGATATTGTGTGTATTTAATTTTTAGTTGCACTGGTGTTACTTTATTGATGTGTGTATTACTTTAGTTGTGTTTGTTTTTATATTTTTGTAGCGATGTCTACCCCTTTAAGAAATGCCTACCTTTTTGCTTGTGAGCCCCTATACTAGCATATGCTGATTACAAACAACCCTTTACTGTTGATACTGATGTCGGCAAAATTGGGCTTTGCGCTGTCATGGCTCAAGTACAAGATGGTAAAGAAAGGGTGATTGCATACCCTTGCAGGAGTTTACGTCCTACTGAACATAATGACATTAATTATAGTTCTTTCAAACTTGAATTTTTAGCTTTTGAAGTGGTCCATCACTGATAAGTTTAATGGGTACTTGGCTGCCTCACGTTTTCTAGTTTACACTGATAATAACCCCCTTGCTCATTTGAATACAGCTAAGTTAGGAGATTTGGAGCAGCGTTGAATGGCTCAGCTGGATAACTACCAGTCTGAAATCAAGTATCGAGCTGGGAGGACAAATGGGAATGCAGACACCTTATCAAGGTGGCCTCAGACTGGAGATACTGCCCATATGAATGGAGATCTTGCAATAGCCCCGGTTCAGGTCGGTATTACCCAAGAGGTAGTGTAAGCTTGTTTACAGGTCATTGGCATTATTGCTGTTCTCTAGAAATCCATTCCGATCAGGGTCCATATTTTGAGTCCCATTGTGTTCTCTTTATGGTGTGAAGAAATCACATACAACACCGTATCACCCTGCTGGGAATGGACAGTCCGAACACTTAGGTATGTTGGCCACTTTAGAGAAGGAAAAGAAACATAAATGGTCTGAATTCCTTTTGGAAATGGGACATGCCAATAATAATACTGTGAATGCATCCACAGGTTTTGCCCCTCATTATTTGATATTTGGACAATATGCCCGAATGCCAATTGATTTGACTTTAGGTGAATTGATACCTGAGGAGGGACTAACTGTTAATAACTGGGTCCAGAAACACCACAAGAAGTTGTGGTATGCCTATGGGAAAGCTACAGAAGCATCTGAGCAAGCTGCCGGTTCTCAAAAACATCAATTTGATAAGAGGGATCGAGGCAGCCCATTGCTGCCTGGTCAGAGAATGTTGGTTCTTAATAAACGCTCGAGAGAAGCTGGGAAAAGTAAATGGGAGACAGAACCCTATTATGTTGTAAAGCAGGCTTGTTATCCGGGAGGATCAGTGACTGGAGAGGCAGCTGGGTGGGTGCCCCTGGGGGTGGGTTATGTCTTTCCAAGTGAGCTATGGTCGGCCGAGAGAGCTGCCATTATGGCTTCTGCCCCTGTTGAAGAAGGAGCTGCTGCTGCTGCCACCACTACTACTGCCCCTGTCCCTATCGAAGGAGAAGTTGTTGCTGTGCTGGATATTTTTATGGATGGTATATTAATGGAGCTTGTGGTCGGTTTATTAATGATCGGTAAACAATTTTTGTTATATGCAGCAAATTATAGCAGTTTTTTAGGACTGTTTCAGACTAAAGTTGTCAACCTGGATTTTTGCATTTTTGCTTGGTGAAACTGGATTATGGATTGTTCTCCTTGGATTTTTGGAGGAGAAACGTAAAAGACTGTAACCGATTATGATGGACAATGGGGTTCTTTTGGGAATAGAAATGTGTGGACACATTTAACATTTTAGGGTGGAGTTGTAAATCAGTGTGGTGTGCACTGATTTATTATTATATTTATGGTTATGATTCCACTGATATTGTGTGTATTTTATTTTTAGTTGCACTGGTGTTACTTTAGTGATGTGTATATTACTTTAGTTGTGTTTGTTTTTATATTATTGTAGCGATGTCTACCCCTTTAAGAAATGTGGTCCTGATCTGTGTAGTTCTGGTGATTTGAGTTCACTGATTGATGGGGGGGTGTATACAAATCTTCCAGGTTAATGGAACGGGGCGCTACCTTTTTGTTTGTAAGCTGAGAGCACAGGGCTTGGGGAATTGGCCTTTTTTGGGTAAGACAAGCTTTTGTTTGTACTTGTATTACGCTGTCAAAACAGTTTGTGGTCTCATTTGTTTCTATGGAATAAACTTTTCTCCACTTTGTTAGTGGTGTGGCCATAGTATCCCCTGGACTCTTAGACAAAGGTTGCATTCTGTTTTGTTTATAACAAGATAAGGTTTTCGGTTGTCTTTAAGCTGTGGCTGTAAATCTGGGCAGTGCAATATTGGTGTGTGTTGCGGAGAGATTTCTTTTTTTACTTGTTCTCATTTACTGCATTATTTCAGTTGATTTATTAAAAAAAACTTCTTATTAGGTGTTTTTGGATCATTGTTAAACTATTACTGACACTATTATTATTGCCTTCTGATTATAAGTAATACTTATCATTTGCAAAATATATTTATATAACGCTTTTTAATTATGTGATGTGGTACTTTGGATTTCTTTTTATTGAACTTTTTTTAAAAATCTAATCCTGTTAAATAGTGTACTATTGTTAACTGTCTGTTCAAATACCTTAATATACTATTGCTAAAAGGAAATAGGTTCAGGTTTTGATAATTGGACTTGTATATTGTTTGCCTTTGTTTAGCTGAACTAATACTAATTGCTAAATCACTACTTTAGGTGCCTGCTGTTTAAATATATCTGTGCAATAATAACTGTGCAATAAAAGTACGGTGGATTTCTTTAAACTTGGTTTGCATTGTCTGCTTTTTTCCACACCAGTACTTATTCCTTGATTATTACGGGATAATACATAATCATTATTTACAAAATCTTGTTCGTCTCATTACTTGTTAAAAACTGTAACTGCTAAACTACTTGTAAATGTTGTAAAACGGAAGGATAAACTTTGTTGCATGAAAGCTAAGGTGTCTGCATTGCAAACTGCATTGGGTTCGATTCATTGCAAACTTAAAAAATTAATGTATTTGTAACAAACACATTTTTAATGTGAAAAAAATGTAGTTTATATGAATGACACTTTCATTGTACATACATACTTTTGCACACATAACTTTGACGCATATATATATATATATATATATATATATATATATATATATATATATATATATATATATATATATATATATATATATATATGCAAGGGGGGAGGGGTGGGTTAAAATCCTCCCTGCCAAAACATGTGAGAATGTGGCTGCTCCCAAATGAGATAATTGGTGTCAATTGGGAACAGCCACAAAGTATAAAAAGAGAGCTTGAAGCTCCATTAAGAGAGAGATGGCTGAAGTGGTGTATAATGACTGGCAGGAGGTAGAAGTGACGAAGCAAGGTGAGTTTTATTTACAATAAAACAAACAAATAAGTGTTAAAGAAAACAAAAGCCTAACCCACTCATCGGAGCCCTATCTATACTTCTTCAGATCTATTTAATATTTGAGGCTGGCTAATCCTACTCTCAAGTAAAACGAAATGTTCACAAAATAAACTGTTTCGCTGATCCACTGGTCTTTTGAAGACGTATTGCAATCCTTGGAATCACCACTGGGGCTTGCACACAGGTGAGTTGTAATTCAATTCTTTATGCTTCCTTAGTTTTGTATTCCCAGGATTAACTTCTGTTTCCCTCCACAGGTTTCCCAGGTACGTATTGTATATTGGCTATTACAGGTGAGTGAAAAGATTACCAGTTATTCAGTGTCCAGCCCTCCTTTATTTCTCAAAGGGTTCAGGTGCCACCTATTGGCCTATATTATTTAAACACCATGTCCATGTTAATAAAGTCATTCTTGTGTCTTTGATTAAACTTGGTTTTGCACACCCCACAGGGTAAACACAACAACGTCTTTTTAAAGTGCAGTTTTTCTGGTCTTGCAAAACAGCTCTTTGCGATTCACACACACACACATTAATTACTCTGTGCTTTAAAATCTTCGGGTTCCAGTGTACTGATGTCAGAGCTGCAGCCTATGAATCTGCACTTAAAATAACATGTTTTCTCAACCATAAAACATGTAGGATATACACACAGTTAAATCGGAAGCTTGAAACCTTCGTCACACAGACACTTGCCCTGTTGCCGCTCTGTAGTAGACTTTTCTTAACCTTAAAACACACACTTTAAGATTTAGTAAGAGAAAGTTCAAACTAACCCACATGCTGTTAGTTGTATCCTAGATGCGGAGTCCACGTCACGGGGTGACGTAATGCCTAGCAACGCGCCAACGCCATTCTTGGAGGGGAAAAACAAAAGCAGGCAGCATACTGTCACATGTGTTTCCATACTCGGAGAAACCCAATTTTCCCATACAAAACAGACAGAAATGGCCTATGATTATATGGAAACCTTTGATGTTACAGCTAAAAGGCTTTTTGCTACTTTGTGTGGAAACAATGATGGAACACAATCTGGATGCTTGAGATTGTTGTTCTTTTTCCCTGGAAAACCAAAGAAAATCATAATCATAAGATTCTAGCCTAAATTTCATAACATTTAAGATGCCTACACGCATAATATGGGTTGTCCCATCATAGTATAATGTTTATATTGTGGTATATATATACCATAGTGAATTATTACCTTCACATATTAACATGTGGTTAGAAACTGAAATATAATATCAAAACTTTGAATCCAGCTTGTTACAGTGCTATAATTTAGATCTGCAATGGTGTTGGTTGTTACAGAGTTGTAGTTGTAGAGTTGTAGTACAAGTAGGTAATGTCAAATGAGCAAATGAGCAGTTCTGCTTCACACGTAGGCTAAACATTCGTTTACCAAAAAAATATTGTCTTCTGCTCTACCAAGAAACCAACCTTAATCACAAGGAAATGCTCTCTTTATAATTTTAAAAGAATTATACAACTATATACCAGAGATGAAGTGGGTGATGCAAACGTATGTGTAGTCCGGCCAGCTGCCATAGTGGTCCGTCTTATTGTTTGTAGCCAAAGCTGCCTTGTCCCTGGTTCTGTTGCCTCTGACGGGATCATGTAAAAGCTAAGGCCTTTGTTTTTTATGGCGTTGTTGTGGCAGTACACAATACAACAAGGCATTTCTTTGGCTGCATGAGAACACTTTCTATACTGTCTGTATGGGAATGTGGTATTGTTCATCCCCTCCGTCGCCGTTGCTAAGCATGTGACCGTGAAAGTTCCCGGCTGTTCCGCATCTTCCATCGGCGCACAGTGTCCAGCTCGGCTTTTTTCTAAACTGCGCTACTTTGTTTTCCCTTTTGTTTTCAGATGCTGGATTGCTTGTTATTTTGTTCCTCTGTATTACGCCACCATTACCAACCACCCCATCCAGATAAACACTCCCATTTTATCCTTGAATTTTCCCGCTGTAGTAGGTCAGCTTGCTCAATGAATTTTGGGGCTTGTAGTCTTTACTCTCTGCTGCCGTTATACACAGTGACACCTTTTACAATTTTTTTTAATATAAGCATTTCTGTGTTTTGTTTAACTCAGTGAAGAATAACACAGCTATCTCTGTCCTAATATAGAAACCCCCAATGTTTCTATACAGATTAATACTGGATAGCTGTCTATTTGTCACTCTATATATATATATACACTCTGGATGAACTGCAGAGATCTACAGCTGAGGTGGGAGACTCTGTCCATAGGACAACAATCAGTCGTATACTGCACAAATCTGGCCTTTATGGAAGAGTGGCAAGAAGAAAGCCATTTCTTAAAGATATCCATAAAAGTGTCGTTTACAGTTTGCCACAAGCCACCTGGGAGACACACCAAACATGTGGAAGAAGGTGCTCTGGTCAGATGAAACCAAAATCGAACTTTTGGCAACAATGCAAAACGTTATGTTTGGCGTAAAAGCAACACAGCTCATCACCCTGAACACACCATCCCCACTGTCAAACATGGTGGTGGCAGCATCATGGTTTGGGCCTGCTTTTCTTCAGCAGGGACAGGGAAGATGGTTAAAATTGATGGGAAGATGGATGGAGCCAAATACAGGACCATTCTGGAAGAAAACCTGATGGAGTCTGCAAAAGACCTGAGACTGGGACGGAGATTTGTCTTCCAACAAGACAATGATCCAAAACATAATACAGTGCCTTGCATAAGTATTCACCCCCTTGGACTTTTCCACATTTTGTAGTGTTACAACCTGGAATTAAAATGGATTTAATTAGGATTTTTTGTCACTGATCTACACAAAATAGTCCATAATGTTGAAGTGGGGAAAAAAATCTACATATTTTTCAAAATTATTTACAAATAAAAAACTGAAAAGTCTTGATTGCATAAGTATTGACCCCTTTTGCTGTGACACCCCTAAATAAGCTCTGGTGCAACCAATTGCCTTCAGAAGTCACATAATTAGTTGAATGGAGTCCACCTGTGTGCAATTAAAGTGTCACATGATCTCAGATTAAATACACATGTTTCTAGAAGGCCCCAGAGTTTGTTAGAGAGCATATCTAAACAAACATCATCATGAGGACCAAGGAGCTATCAAACCAAGTCCGGGATAAAGTTCTGGAGAAGCACCAATCAGGGTTGGGTTATAAAAAAATATCCCAAACTTTGAACATCCCCCGGAGCACCGTTAAATCCATTATTAAAAAATGGAAAGAATATGGCACAACCGTGACTCTGCGTAGAGAAGGCCGTCCACCAAAACTCAGTGATCAGGTAAGGAGGGCATTAGTCAGAGAAGCAACCAAGAGGCCAATGGTAACTCTGAAGGAGCTGGAGAGATCCACAGCTGAGATGGGAGAAACCGTCCATGGGACAACTATAACCCGGACGCTCCACAAAGCTGGGCTTTATGGAAGAGTGGCGAGAAGAAAGCCATTGCTGAAAAAAACCCATATCAAATCCGGTTTGGATTTTGCCAAAAGGCATGTGGGAGACACAGCAAACATGTGGAAACAGGTTCTCTGGTCTGATGAGACCAAAATTGAACTTTTTGGCCTTAGCGCAAAACGCTATGTGTGGCGCAAAGCCAACACAGCTCATCACCCTGAGAACACCATCCCCACGGTGAAGCATGGTGGTGGCAGCATCATGTTATGGGGATGCTTTTCACTGGCAGGGACTGGGAAACTGGTCAGGATTGAGGGCAAGATGGATGGAGCCAAATACAGGGAAATTCTAGAGGAAAACCTGTTTCAGTCTGCAAGAGACCTGGGACTGGGGCGGAGGTTCACCTTCCAGCAGGACAATGACCCTAAACACACAGCCAAAGCTACGCTGGAGTGGTTTAAAAACAAGAACCTGAATGTCTTAGAATGGCCCAGTCAAAGCCCAGACCTCAATCCGATTGAGAATCTGTGGCAAGACTTGAAAATTGCTGTTCACCAGCGATCCCCATCCAACTTGACAGAGCTTGAGCAATTTTGCCAAGAAGAATGGGCAAAAATTGCAGGATCCAGATGTGCAAAGCTTGTAGAGACTTACCCAAAAAGACTCACAGCTGTAATTGCTGCCAAAGGTGCTTCTACCAAGTATTGACTCAGGGGGGATGAATACTTATGCAACCAACAAATGTCTTTTTTTTGTTTAATTAACTTTTGTGTCACAATAAAAAATATTTTGCACCTTCAAAGTGTTAAGTATGTTGTGTAAATCAAATGGTAAAAATCCCAATTAAATCCATTTTAATTCCAGGTTGTAACACTACAAAATGTGGAAAAGTCCAATGGGGGTGAATACTTATGCAAGGCACTGCATACATATATATATATACAGTACTGTGCAAAAGTTTTAGGCAGGTGTGAAAAAATGCTGTAAAGTAAGAATGCTTTCAAAAATAGACATGTTAATAGATTATATTTATCAATTAACTAAATGCAAAGTGAGTGAACAGAATTAAAATCTAAATCAAATCCATATTTGGTGTGACCACCCTTTGCCTTCAAAACAGCATCAAGCATCAATTCTTCTAGGTACACTTGCACACAGTTTTTGAAGGAACTCGGCAGGTAGGTTGGCCCAGACATCTTGGAGAACTAACCACAGTTCTTCTGTGGATTTAGGCAGCCTCAGTTGCTTCTCTCTCTTCATGTAATCCCAGACAGACTCGATGATGTTGAGATCAGGGCTCTGTGGGGCCATACCATCACTTCCAGGACTCCTTGTTCTTCTTTACGAAGATAGTTCTTAATGACTTTCGTTGTATGTTTGGGGTCGTTGTCATGCTGCAGAATAAATTTGGGGCCAATCAGATGCCTCCCTGATGGTATTGCATGATGGATAAGTATCTGCCTGTACTTCTCAGCATTGAGGAGACCATTAATTCTGACCAAATCCCCAACTCCATTTGCAGAAATGCAGCCCCAAACTTGCAAGGAACCTCCACCATGCTTCACTGTTGCCTGCAGACACTCATTCGTGTACGCTCTCCAGCCCTTCGGCGAACAAACTACCTTCTGCTACAGCCAAATATTTCAAATTTTGACTCATCAGTCCAGAGCACCTGCTGCCATTTTTCTGCACCCCAGTTCCTGTGTTTTCGTGCATAGTTGAGTCGCTTGGCCTTGTTTCCATGTCGGAGGTATGGCTTTTGGCCGCAAGTCTTCCATGAAGGCCACTTCTGACCAGACTTCTCCGGACAGTAGATGGGTGTACCAGGGTCCCACTGTTTTCTGCCAGTTCTGAGCTGATGGCACTGCTGGACATCTTCCGATTGGAAGGGAAGTAAGCATGATGTGTCTTTCATCTGCTGCAGTAAGTTTCCTTGGCCGACCACTGCGTCTCACGGTCCTCAACGTTGCCCGTTTCTTTGTGCTTCTTCAAAAGAGCTTGGACAGCACATCTGGAAACCCCTGTCTGCCTTGAAATTTCTGCCTGGGAGAGACCTTGCTGATGCAGTATAACTACCTTGTGTCTTGTTGCTGTGCTCAGGCTTGCCATGGTGTATGACTTTTGACAGTAAACTGTCTTCAGCAACCTCACCTTGTTAGCTGAGTTTGGCTGTTCCTAACCCAGTTTTATTCCTCCTACACAGCTGTTTCTGTTTCAGTTAATGATTGTGTTTCAACCTACATATTGAATTGATGATCATTAGCACCTGTTTGGTATAATTGTTTAATCATACACCTGACTATATGCCTACAAAATCCCTGACTTTGTGCAAGTGTACCTAGAAGAATTGATGCTGTTTTGAAGGCAAAGGGTTGTCACACCAAATATGGATTTGATTTAGATTTTTCTTCTGTTCACTCACTTTGCATTTAGTTAATTGATAAATATAATCTATTAACATGTCTATTTTTGAAAGCATTCTTACTTTACAGCATTTTTTCACACCTGCCTAAAACTTTTGCACAGTACTGTATATATATATATATATATATATATATATATATATATATATATATATATATATATATATATATATATATATATACAGTATACTTATATATAGGCATACTTTTGCTGTTGGCTAGAAGATTTGTATATTTTTTTAGATTTGTTTTGTTTTTAGATGGCTGTATCTCTACACACACTGTGGCATAGGGCTTGGATTTTGTATAGCGAATCAGGACTATGTGCCTTCTACTTGAGGTCCTTATTGGAGAATTGGGCAGATAAGGAAGGTCATAACTTTTACCTTCAACCAGTCAGTCTGACAGTGTTAGTGCAGCAGATCTGAAGTGAACACCACACTGAATGTTATCTTGGGAAACGTGTTGAACCATAAACATGTTTCATGCTTCAATGAAGAACCTGTTCCTCTGAAATGTGAATGATTTAGCCCTAGGTATATATGACCTTAACCAATAAACAAACAGACAAACTAATGGAACAGTGAATTACAAGCTAATCGTTTTCAACAATGGTTTCTGGTGACATTATAAACTACAAGAGAGGAGTCATCCAAACCCTATTAGGTATTTTTTAAAATATATATAGAATGGTTTTCTTAAAATAAATACTTTATTTTTTCAGTGGCTGTCTCAAGTCTCGCCTGTTTTAGCTACTACAGATCTCAACACGATTTATATCAAAGGCAAGTTTTTCTTTTTTTTTATTGTGTTTCTGATTTCTTGTTTGTCAATTTAAATGAACTGGCTCCTATGTGGGAATTAAAAAAAAAAAAAACAGTTCTCAGTTTAAAAGAAGCAAGAATTTGGTAAACACAACTTTGGGGTGGTGGGGAGTGAACACGATATTAACAGCAGTCTCCAGCGTTCATCATGATATTAGAGCCAGTCTCCAGTTTTCATCATGATATTAGAGTCAGTCTCCAGGGTTCACCATGATACTAGAGTCAGGCTCCAGTGTTCATCATGATATTAGAGTCAGTCTCCTGTGTTCATCATGATACTAGAGTCAGTCTCCAGTGTTCATCATGATATTAGAGTCAGTCTCCTGTGTTCATCATGATACTAGACTCAGTCTCCAGTGTTCATCATGATATTAGAGTCAGTCTCCTGTGTTCATCATGATATTAGAGTCAGTCTCCTGTGTTCATCATGATATTAGAGTCAGTCTCCTGTGTTCATCATGATATTAGAGTCAGTCTCCGGTGTTCATCATGATATTAGAGTCAGTCTCCGGTATTCATTATGTCTTTCCAGGTTAGCCACCAATTTCATTTTGTTTTCATGTTGTGTTTTAACAGCGTCAAAACCAGGAACACTAATTACAAAGTTGTTTTATGAACTCTCTCCAGTTAACAACTAAAGCGCAAACCCAGCAACCCGCCAGTGGTGCCCAAGTGCATAATAGCCTCTATTATCAGAAACTATTCGGAGGGTTTCAAATGTTGGCATGTTTGGGTCAGTGCGAACCTCACAGAGTCGCTGTAAATCAATGGGAGCACAAAGAGAGCTGCGTGTCTGGGAGACAGCAGTAATCCATCCACCTGTCATCACATGCCTGCACCTGCCTGACACATCAACAGCTCCCCCCCCTCCCCCTTCCCCCGCAGATACTGCAGTCAAGCAAGACCGTCACAAACGTGTCCTTCTCCGTCAACTAATAGGACAGAGCAGTTCAATGAAAATGATTCATTCACAATAATCATCTGGAAAATATCACAATAATCTAGTGAACAAGTCTTGTGTACAGGGACTGTGTATTGACAGCAATACAAGAGCTGATTTGATTCACTAGATGGCTCCTAAACATAAAATATATTTTATTTAACATCATGTAATAAAATAAATTACAAAATTATTTTTTGAAAAGTCTACCAGCATTTTTGATTTTTGTCTGTGTTTTGTTAAGTATATGGAAAACTACAAAGAGCTACGTAATTCAATATGTTACTCAGTAGTTTATGAACCAAAATTAGTTAATTCTATAGGGTGATGCAAAACTTTTGGCCATAGCTGTATATGGTGAAAGAGAATATGTAAATAACTCAAGAGCTAGCCTTGAATTCAACTAAATTTAACACAAATGAAATTGACTGCCCCATTTAAACGTAAAGGGATTGCAAGTTAGTATATCCCACGATATAGTGAGTCAGAATCACTATACCCTGTGATAAACCAGCACTATAAAAGCGTTACACTTTAAATCTCACAGACAGCTCGGCCCCCACGGGCCTGTCTATCATGCTGATAAAAGTGACACAGACTTGCACTTTAAAAACTGCAGCCTATATCATTAACAATAAAAAAGACTCATACCTGATTGTATCCAAATACTGTGCCAGTACATTGATTTGATATTCAGCTGCTAAAAAATAACGTTGTCTTTATTTAAAATATTTAAAATATTGTGTTGTTTCTACCTTTGACAGGCACTAACTCAAATCGCATCCTGTGTCAATACAAATTGACTTTTTTAAAGGTTTGTTGAATTCAGTTTTAGCATAACTGGTAGAACAAAAATGTTATCGATACACTGTTGTCATTTCTATGTCTTCAGTTCTCCATTGTATTTATAAACATGTTAATTAAAACCATGTTCTACTAAATATTGGGGTTTTACAGTTTCACACCCCTAGTGGTCATTTCTAAACATGGTTCTTAAATTCAGCTTTTAGAAGTGGTTGAGAAAAGATATTTTTGCTGGAATAGTTAGTAAATCTGGTAAACAGTGAGCTAAGCAGAAACAACAATAGGATATTAAACCAGAATAAAATAGGAACATTTATATGACATAACACATACCTTTAAGCAAACTTCACTAGCCTGGTCTGTTAGGACACTTGGGTTTTGGATGTGTGTGTGAATGTGTGTGAGTGTGCGTGCATGCGTGCGTGCATGTGAGCGAGTGAGTGCATGTGAGCGTGCGCGCATGCGTCTGCGTGTGTGAGCGTGATTTTGTGTGTGGTGTATATCATAATCATAAAGTGCAGTTTAGCTTCAGAAAGACTTTACACGCTATATAGTCTAATACATCCAATACATCTGAAATGTCTTTTTGAAGTCCCATAGTTATGTCCGAGTTGCCAAGGAGACATTCTGTTTAAAATTGTAATGTTCTAGCTGAGAGAGGGGAGGGGAGGGGGAAGACAAATGGGTTTTAAAACAACTGAAAAATTCCTCAAATAAATGGTCCAGATGAGTGAATCCCCACATTCACAAACTTACTGCAGTTAAAACAGAATGTGCCACATTTTTACAGTAAGCTTCTTCTGCCTATCCCTTGGGGGCAGCTCTATGAGCTGGAAAAAAAGGACAAAAATGAACATTTTAGCCAATTAATAATGTCTTTCGTAATAACAGTACATACATATGGAATTCAGTATGCAACCGATTATAGTATAATTACAATGCAATTATGAACACAGAGCCCAATTCACTAAACACACTGTTTCAAGGAATATTTGATTTGTTAGTGTGCTGAATCATTTTGCTATGTTTTTTCTGTCCAATATGTTACCTCACCCCAGCACCCAACAACAGCTCAGGAGAACTGAACGTCAATGGGTGTCCCCCAATCCCCAAACCCTTTATACCCAGGAGCTTACCAGCAGAAGTCAATGAGCTACAAAGGCCAGTGCTGCATGTGTCCACTATGAGCACACTGGGCTGCTGATTTAGCCTCCCAAGCTACATTGCCCTGAATGCATTGCTCACCATGCACACCACATGGCTGTGCCTTTACCGGGGGGGGAGGGGGAGTGGTGGTTCACTTGCTCCAGCAGTTGTGCACCACCTTCCAGCGATCTATCAAACAATTCAAAGAAACCAGGAAAAGCAGTAAAATCAGGAAGGAATTCTGTTTATGGGTCCATGAGGGGTAGCAACTGCTTTTGGCTTTAAACAAAAAGACCTGAAAGAAAAATTGGGGGGAAAGCAATTGGCAAAGACAGATGTTAAACGAGTCACACAGTGCGTCTGTGTAATTGCTATTAGACGCTCTCTGGCAAACCAAGGTAGCTTCTCTCCTTGGAAACAACCCCCCTTCTCTCCCCTCAAAACAACCATTTTCATTTCCATTACTCCTTCCTGACTCTTGCCACCTTGTATTCAGCCAGGGCAGCTCTTACGATTTAAAGTAGCCTTTCTATTAGAGAATACAACAGTTGACAAAAGCATGTATCAAAAGCATGTATCAAAAGCATGTATCACCACATTTTTACTTCCTTGGTTTTGGTGCTCTGACTCGCCTTTCAGGGGACTTGGGTCTGCCATGAAATATGGATTGACATCTCGGCCAGCGTTGAGAGATAGGCAGGGAGGCAGGTTGACTGCCAACCCCACTGTGAAATATGAGGTGAATGTTGGGGAGGAGGCAAACTCAGCCTAGGCTGTAATGAGGGGTAGGTTTAAATGTATCTAGCTTGATAACTGTTGTTAGCTGGCACTGATTGAAGGTGACTTTTAGTGATGGTTGCAAATATTATCCTGTCAATCGAATTATGGTATTTGAGAGTGAATGTAGAGTTTCCTGGCTGAAAAATGACATGGCTTTACAATATGTGTTAGAGTGAGCAATCTTATTCATGCCCCCATTGTGGTGACAGTAGCCAATGTCGTCTCTTTCTGTCGCACGAAAATATATCCTGACACAAATACTGTTTCTCTTTTCCAGGTTTACCCTAATGGAATTCAAACACTTCATTGAGTGAATGCCACATTTACAAGCAATAGAATAATTACAATAACTGTTTCAACACTAATACTGCTTTAAACTATGGTTTTATATTTTATTTTATTTGCAGGTCAGAAAAATAAATCAAATCTTAACCCTTTTTTTTCTTTTATGTTTGGATGCAGGGCAGTACGCAGAACAAATCAGTCATACTAACAATCATTGTGATAAACTAGTGTGAGGAAAGCATGGGATCTGATTGGGCATCTCTGCTGTCTCATTGCCTTCCCACTCTCCTAAGGGTTGATGGGATTTTAAGTTCTCTGCTTAGACTTTTGACACAGGATGCAAAGGAGGCACACCAAACCGCAGATAAATGACAGGCTGGATAACCCTGTCTTTATGGTCTTTTCAAGATCCTAGGCCTTGTGTTTAATACACTGTACCAAGCCTACAAGTGTTAATAGATGGAATAAATCCATTGACAATGCACCAATGCAATTCCAGGCACTAAGCCAAACTTTAAGATGGTAAGAATGTGGTTAACCACAACAGTCATAATGGCTTCCCATGGTTAACCAGACCTTCCTAGACATGTGTACGGCTCACACCAGCATCCTTCACAGTTGTGTCATCTACACCCACATAAAAAGCAGTACTGTATACTACAATTATTCTTTCTGTCAGTTCCTCTTTGTCAAATTTTCACATTACATCCACGGAGAATGTGTATCTCCATTGACAAACATGTAAAAAAAGCATATAGAACCATTAAAATACTGCAGAAAGTAACAGATTTAAATTGACTGCAGATTAACAGAGTTGACCTCCACTGTAACGATACGTGAATAAAGCATGGTAGAAAATCTAAATGTTACTGCTGACGTCACAGATTTTCATTCGGATGTGTGGTAGTGCACTCATACAAAAGGTCTTCTTAATATCTCAGGAGATAGTGGGCATGCCCCATCCCCAAGCTAATTGCCTCTTGATACCCAGGAGCTTACCAACGGATATCAGAGAGCTACCTGCCTCTGGAGGACAAATGCCAGTCCTGCAGGTGTCCACTCTGAACCCACTGGGCTGCCGATTTAGCCTCCATACCTGAACATATTGCTCACCCTGCACACCACGTGGCTGTGCCTTTACCAGGTGAGCCACTCATCTTGGTTATCAATGGAAGGCAAATCCCAGCTCTCCATCTGTCTGCCCATCACTCTACTAAGAATACAGTGTTCAATTCTGGAACCCACAATACAAAGAGAACATTGTGGCTAATTCCAGGGCTTGAGCTATGAAGATATGTTAAGGGAACTAAATCTGTTCAGCCCAGAACAATGAAGAATTAGGGGGAACTTGATTTAAGTCTTTGAAAAGTGTTGCCTAAGTTAACCACAGGCAATACTTTTTAGGCACAGCACAGAGACCAGGACCAGAAAACACAATTGGAAATTAAGTGTTGACTGACTTAGAACAGGGGGTTGGAGACACAGAGAGTGGTTTGTGTATAGAATGGGCTACCTAGTCGTGTTATTGGTACTGAATCAATAGGATTTATTAAGACCCAACTTGATAAACTTTTGAGAACAACCAGACATTAGGAATTTGGTGAGCATTGTGGGGGTCAAATGGCTGCCTCTCATTTGTAAATTTCTGTTTTTGTTTCCTATAATAATAACTCCCAATAATTGTGAAACGAAATATAGAATGTGCAAAGAGCAAGGACCTGTCGAAGTGTGGTTTCCTTGAAGACACAGCAGCATACGAAAGCAATTTGGCTTTGTAAGAAAATTCAGCTTTGACCTCTAAAATAAACAGTGTTGGAACAATTAACTTGCATTTGCGTAGTTAAGAACAAAATATCCTTAAGCGAACAAACACAGAGAGGTATTGACTTAAAAAAATCAGACACAACATGGTTTCCTTTTAGCAATCTCATTATTATTTTAACTGGAGAGACTTCAGCTTCTGGGCTCCCAGCCCTTCCAAAGGGTACTTCAGGGGTCTTATGAATATTCAGAGCTTCTGCTGATCAGATGGCTGCCTGACTCGGCTCCCTGCATTCCTCTGCAGAAACATGTGGTCTGGAGATGCTGGATGCTTCAGTGTATCATATATGTTTACATGGTAAGTAGATTCCTTTGCAAAAAAAAAACACTGATTGTAATAATATAAACTGCACAGGATCTTAACCACGATTCTTCACTAAATTCACTAAAAACTTTGTTTGAAAATCTTAAAACTCTCGAACCTGTCAATCTCCCAATGTCTGCAGCATCCCTGCAGTGATTTGTGGGATTGTAGTCCTGGGCAAGATTTAACCTCTTATTAAATGCAACAAACAAATACATCTCCCTGCATACAACACCAGAAGCTAGGACTAAAAAAAGGTTGTGTGTGATGTGGCAGTAGAAATGACAGAGCCCCATGTGGAAATGGCACTGTTCATTGTCACTGATTTTAACTCGATTGCAGTGGCAGCTGGTGGCCAAAAAAAAAATTTGGAGGCAGAGGGCTAGGGGTCCCCTTAAGCCCCCAGCAGCAGTAGAAACTTTTATTGTATTCTGACTGATAACATTTTTCATATCTTCTTAACTCTTTACCCCAATTTGTCTGTTAAAGACATTTTCTCCACTAGCCAACAGAGAAAAGAAAACACTAGCTCATCATAGTTTATTCTAATAGACTTAACTGTTACACACTGCCAGCGTATGTTTAAATATGCACTGTACACAACATTAATATAGCATTTAGATGTCAAGACCACGTCACTTTAACATACTTTGCATATTTTTTAAAATATTTTCTAAACAAAGTTGTTTAGGCAGACAAAAATCAAGCACATCAGCATTTGCTAAAATTAAATAAATGACCAACAAAATAATGGTATACTGTGTGTACATATGAAACATATCTATTTAATAAAAAGGAAGCAATTTAGCCAAACTTTAATTCCAGATCAAGGTACATTACAATTGAAGAAACAAACAGAAACAGTAAATTAATCAATCTATAGTCATTCGCTACGTCCTTCTACTGCGCTTCGTTCATTTCACTCGCCAAGGTCATCAATGTGGGAGGGCACAGAGATATGCCACCCTTCACTGTTTTTTAGACGGCTTTACTCAAGCCAGCTGAAGAATATGATTGGATAATAGATGTGCTAGGGATGGGAATTTTAAACGTTTAAACGTATAAACTCTAAAGAAGTGGTAAAACATTTAATAATATGCTAGACGTATAACCGGTCACGTGACAAATATCACCAAACGCATATTTATTTATGCATTCATTTTAGTAATTTTTCATCAGTAGTTTGTCGCGTATGAGACTGCTTTAGTACCACAGTAAGGTGGATATTATAAAAAGGAAGGGGTTTGGCAGTTGCCTCCAAGTAGCTTTTCTAATTGGTGCAACAAAAAGATTGACACAGGGGCGGGTTTTATTTTCGGTCGATCTGGCACTTCATTGGTGTTTATGCCTGTAGTAGGCGTGATATGGAATAAATTCCACAGCAGGGTTAAATAACATTAATGACCAGCGGTTCTTTCTGAGTTGGGTTTATATTTAAAATGGCATCTCTAAACAAAAGAAGCCAAGTGTTTTTTCAGAGTTTGTTCTATATTTAAAATGACATATCTAAACAAAGGAAGCCATGTTTGGAAGTATTTTGAGGAACCGGACGAGAAAACTGTCGTATGTAAATAATTATGCCAAACGAAATTGCCGTACCACAAAAAACACAAGTTCAATGCTTCACAATTTGAAATGAAAACATTCAGAATTATTGTGGATGGAGCTACTGATGGCAATAAAAAGCAAACATCCATAACAACATTTGCTATAGATTTGGCCGAACAGGTCGTGATCACGTTATCCCCTTTCAGTGCGTGTGAATCGTGAATGCAGCAGTTTTGAAATCAATGTAAGATTATCCCAATACTGTGCCGACCCATAAAACAATAACTGTGAGGCTGGAAAAACTTAAAGAAAATCGTGCTGCAGTTGTTCATACAAAACTTTCAAAGGGAGAAAAAGTTGCAATTACCACAGACTCGTGGACCCCATTCCCCAATCTTCCCATAGGTGGAAGGCCTTTACCTTTTCCAGAAGTTAAAATGTTATTTGCTTATTTAGGATTTATTTGCTTAGAAAATACTAACAAGGGCTGTCAGTATCAGAATGTAATATAAGAGTGTGTCTGTATATGTAGATATGGTTTAAACGTTTAAACGCTGACATTGTAAAGAGTTTAAACGTTCATAAAAATTTACCAAAAGCACATCCCTAAGATGTGCTAATCATAACAAGAGGAGACAATAACCCCTACTTGATTGTATAGATGAGAGAAATGCAGCTTTTCTTATTGTGAATACATACATTTTAAACAGGTTTCATTTAACCTGCTGACAAAAAACATGTTAATGGGAATTAGATTAAAACCTGAGTATTTGCACATCAAAAAGGCTCGTGCCTTTTCCAGCTCCTAAAGACAGGGATAAAGACGTTTGAATCTGTTCCAAATTTTAAAGAAGCCGAGAAGTATCCCTGTTGACCAGATAACAGTGGAGTGACAGTGAAGTCACACCACGTCCACAGTGATGAGACACACAATGATGTCACAGTGATGTCAGACAGTGATGAGTCATACAATGATGTCACATAATGATGAGTCACACAGTACTGTAACACCAGACTGCTTGGCTGTGAATCCCCGTCTCTAAGGAATAGGGCTGTCTGCCATACAATAACTGGACTGTTGATACAGTAGACAGCATGAAAAAACAATCTGTGTTCATCTTTTATACTGCGTCTGAAATACCTTTTCAAGGGTAACAATGAAGGCATCCATCTAGCATAACAACATTTGCAGAACTCCTTTAGTGTTTTGCTACTGACTGTTGAAAACTCGAGACTTGACTAAGGTATAGCCAACTTCTTTTGTCACTGTAAAGGCTGGGTCATATTTCAGTCTTATGGCCACCAGGACAGCCCTGAAACTCGACCAGCTAGAGTTGAGAAAAATTCAGCAGATATAAGATTGATGAAAGAACTTTTCTCACCCCATTTACTTACTTCCTGTGTTACAATCAATTGGGCCTCACCTGACCTCGTATAGTTTCTATGGGAAGCATAAGGCTCAATGGGGTCCTATTACCTCTAAGACAGGAAGTGTATTTTTATATAATATGTTTAAATGTAGACGGTTATATTGTAATCATGGTGTTTGGGAATGTCATATTTTACAGTAAACAACATATTTGGGATCGTAATGGTTGTACTGTATCACGGAGCACAGCTCCCCTAGTGGTGGCTAATAAAATTGATGCCATCTTTACAGCCTCAGAGCTTGCTTGAGCTTTGTAGGATAGTGGAGATGACATGTTCATTGCTGATGACGGATCCCTATTGTGCTACTGGTATATAATAAAAAAAAACTCCTAAAGAACCTCCCACCACAGCTTCTCTGAGCAGCAGTGATAGATAGCTGGGGTTTAGGAGTCGGATAAGTGCTCCCAGGAGCTCTGCTCAATGTATGTCACACTTTCATAAATGTATCCTGACATCCACAAGTGAACAAGGTAGGTGCAGGAATCTCATGCTGCACCGCAGCCAGGAAACTGGTGTTTCCATGCCGTCGTCTTTCCACGTCTTTCCCTGAGAAAAGCATAAGAAAGTGCAGTGACGCCTAATGAAAGTATGGTAAAGCCCAGAGCGGTTTAGCAAAGCATATTAAAAAAAACATAGCAAAGTATAGTAACTTTGGGAAACGTAAATGTACCGAGCATGATGAAACATGACCTAAGGGTTTATTTAAGGTGGTTTTCTAAAGTTACTGATTGTTTTTTCATGCATTATCCTTCATAGATACAATCTCAGAAGTTAGCATTGATACCTGGCACTACCAGTCTAATACGGTTTGATAAATTAACTACAGGGCTTGTTGAATGTATCTTCCAGTATGCTCCATGCGTGCTCTAGTTATAGATATGATATGATTATTATAGATGCTATTGTATGACATTATCACTCTTACAACACAAGAGACAGGGTCAACTGTACATATTAACTTACATAAGAGCTGTCATCTTGTGCAGTTTGGGCAAGAGGACCACAAAAGCTGAGAAATTACTTGTTACAAAACAATAAGGACACCCAACACACAACATAATCGCGTATTTTAAATCACAAATGCAAAGATATGACTATTATTAAAAATATATATTTTTAACTTTAGAGCTATGCTGTATGTCTACGCACGGGTTGGCATCTGTACACAGGAATTGCATTGGAATTTGGACAAATCTTTGATAATTTTATCCTGCATTACTTAGTGTGTCGTGTTGTCAGAGGACAGTATTTGGAATCAGTAAGAGTCAGGAATCTCGTTGTCTCTGGATCCAGAATCGCCACCAGATGCAAAAGGGGTCGTTCCATTATTAAAAATAAGAAAAGAGTTTTTTTGTTTTTTTAAAAACTCCATCTTTAGACATTTTTCTCCTTTTGGCAAGAGCCCTTAGCAGGTGCTGACACAATCGCAGCAGATTTGATTTTCTTCCTTTCTTTTCTTTTCTTTTTTAATTAGAGGTATAAAAAAGAAAGGCAGACCAGTGGCTTTGATGGAAAACATTCCTTGCATCCTTCAAATATCTCTTCTGCTTTGGAGTAACTCTACGCCAGTTGAAAGCATTTTCATGGGAAAAGAAACAAAATCTGCAGCTGAGGGGCTGGGGACACCTGCAACCTCTAGTAAAGAGTGATTATGGATGACTGCTGGACTGTACTCAACACTCTCCCTCACTCCCAGGCTGAATGGGCCACCAGGACACCCCAGCACACTGCAGCCCGCTCGGAGATTCAAACTTTATAAAACGAAAATCCATAAAAGAAATATTCTAATTTCCCATTCCTACTAATTTCCATGTGAAAAGAACCGCAGTGAGGAGAAACAGTTTCTGCCAATTTTGCCTCCCTAGTCTGTGGGAGTGCCAGAGCCAACACTGCCTCTGGAATCCCCAATGAAGATTGGCGACACAGCCATGACACAAAAATGCGTGTATGACTCACCCTGCACACCTCACGGTGAGCCACTTGATTTGACCGCAATAAGAATAGTACAATTGTATTGAAATTAAATCTGTGATCAACTTTGCAGTATCTTAAAGGAGTGCTCACCAAAGCGTGTCCTGGTTCTTAACCCTTTCCTTTGCTGTTGGTCTCATTGTCTGATTCCTGCCAGACAGCTGATATGAAGCTGAGCTGGAGTGCCGGAAACAATACGGAACTTTGAATTTTATAAAAGGTTTTGAAATGACGGCATATTTTAAGTTTAAGAACAAAAATATTTTCAAGATCTTCATTGAAAATGTTCTGATTGCTGAGAAGAGGCAAGATGCAGGATGTAAGAAGTTTCATGGTCATTAGCACCTTGACTTAAAAGCGTTGGATGTTATGGAACTAGAAAACTATTATAGACCTGTCAGAACACAAATAGTAGGTTTAGTATCATAATCAGATGATTCTCTTACTCGGTAGCATCTAGTTGCTTCCAGGCTTAGCAGAGGCTGCAATAAATCCTTGAAAAGTCTCTCCGGGGATGAAATGCTGTTTACCCCTAACAATGCACAACGCAGCCCAGATGTGCAGTGGGGTCACTGTAAGGGAATCCAGGCTGTACTTTAGCTTAAGGACAAAAGGCACTTGGCTGGATCAATTTCACTTAGGATGCTTACAAGTGGATCAAACAGAGAGATACGGTGTTACGGGCAAATGTCCATCCATTGTAAAGGTATTTGACATTAGAAAAAAAAAACAAGAAAAATATAACGCAAAGAGATGGCTCGGCTGAGTACCTATGTTATTGACACAAAATTGTTTCCAGTCCAGAGGCTGAAAAAATGTTCCTTTGCATACTGGGTATGTATTTTCTTTTCATTCTCATACAGTATGTCTCCAATGCACTTGGTAAAAGCATAGCAAAGTGCAGTAAAATCAAACTTCAGGCAACTTCAAATTACATTTTAAAGAGCACATTTCTGTCCCAGTCATTTAATGATGTTTGCAATCATTCTCATTGTAATGCCTTAAATACAGTGTTTGTTATTTTATTAACACATGTTCTGTGTTGTGGTGCTTTCCCCTGAGATCAGGATCTCTCTCCTCGGTTCCAGTTGCCTGCCATAGATAGGTGTATCATGGGCTCAGTCAAGGTGTCTTTCTAGAAGTAAGAGTCAGTGTCATCTAGTGATCAGACACAGAGACTGCTGTGTACTAGATGGTGCTGAGCTGGTACTTACATAAAGACACTTTGGATGATCTAGCCAGCATTACAGATGTCTATGGCAGGCAACTAGTCCTGAAGAGCAGCTCATGAACTCACAGTGAAAGCTAAAAATATTTTTTTTAAAAACAAGCAAAAACTTTGAATGATTGCAAACGTCATAAAAGGTAAGGGGGCAGTATACAAACTAAGAAAGAGAAGTGGCTACTCGTACTCTAAATAAAATATTAGGGTTAGTACAAGAGAGCGTCTGAAATATTTAGGTACCGCACAGAAACCAGAACCAGAAGACAGTTAGGACACATAGCAGAAGACACTTTTCTAGGTTACCAAGCCATGTTATTGATGCTGAATCATTGAGATCCTTCAAGACTCAACTTGAAAAAGTTTTGGGCTAATCAGCTACTGTGAACCAACCTTTGATGGGCTGAAAGGCCTCCTCTTGGTTTTAAATGTTCTGATGTTCTTATAAATGGTTTACATTTCAATGTGACGAACAGAACAGCCATCGAGTCCAGCTGCATCCCTGCACTGGCAAGCCAGTTGCTAGGCGACGAACAGACTAATGTTGCTGATGTGACAAAACTCACCTTCAGCATTGTGATCACTCAGAGCACAGCTGCACCGCTTGATGGTTGGCTCATTAGAAGAATGTGTACCTTAATTATGCAGGTTTGTTAATTACAGAGGAAAGAGGGAAAGTGATGGTTGACTGGTCTGCACTGTATACTGCACACGCCCACAGCTTGATGAAGGTCGCCTGGACAAAACATTGCTGTTTTTAACTTTGTTCTTTTTAAATAATAATAATAATAATAATAATAATAATAATAATAATAATAATAATAATAAAGAATGGAAATTGATCTCTGATCTGTTATTATGGTGTTGCACCTCTACTTTCATCAATTATGACAGGTAAATGTAAATGCACGATGAATGGGGTTGGGGTATTTATTGCCCCTTTTGCCCCACTGAAGGCAATAAGCAATAAATGCTTTATAAGAACATAATTTTGCTCAGCAGTGAACATTAGAACATTTAAGAATGAGAGGAAGCCACGTAGCTGATTGATCTCAAAACTTTGTCAAGTCGGCTCTTAAAGGATCCCACTAATTCAGCATCAACAGCCTGGGTTGGTAACCCATTCCCTATCCTCATCACTGTGTTAAAAGGGTCTCCTACCCTCTGTCCAAAGTCTGTCTGCACTTAACTGGGTTCTCTGGTCCTGGTTTTTGTGCTACACTTAAAACATATTATGGCTTACATTGTCAACTCCTTTTAACATTTTAAATACTTCAATTAAGTCCTCCCTAATGGTTCTTTGTTATAGGCTAAAAATGTTCAGTTGGTATTGTGATTCTATTGTAAATAGGTAAATAAATGCACACCATTTAGGGTCATTTACACATGGTTATTTTCAAATGGTAACTTATCTTACAAGTGTATGTAGAAACTGTCAGGGTCTGCTGGAAATATACATATTAAGTGTTAGAGTGCAATTCGAACACCCCAGCCTGTTACCAGGGTACTGGTTATCAACCCTAACCAATATCCTCACCCAGTCTCATCACCATGACAAAATACAAATCTTGAGCCATGTACTGTAGTATCTTTTTTCCCACCCTTGGGGAAAAAACAAACAAAAAACAACTGTAGTCTGGTGTAGACAAACAAGCTGACCCCATTCAGCACCGCAGCTTAACAACAACACTGAAAATAAAAGGAAGCAATTTTGGTTTCTAATAAATGTCTCGTTCTTAATCACAGGCTGGCCTTTGTAAAGTGGCCTGTTAAACGCTCCCTGATGCACTTTCATCATGTGGGGTACAAAGGCACTGGTGATTTATGGTGATGAAGGTTAATAATCAGTTATTCTCATATAAGACCCTTTCCTGGTAAAGACCATTAATGACCCCCCACTGGCTTTCTAAATGTAGCTCAACTGGGCTGACTTCACCAGGGCTGGGGAAGGCTTTGTGCCTAGGCAGCTGGGCTGTCTCCAGGCCCACTTATCAAGTCGGGACACTTGGCTTCCAGTCTTCAATGTAGTGGGCGTACCCCCCACACCGACATTGGGTCTGTGCTTCTGAGCTCCACATTATTCAGATTCTGATTTATTATTTGGTTACACTATTAGACATTCTGCATTGATAGTAAACACATTTGGGTACCACTGAACTTCTGGGAAGCAATTCAAATAATGTGCATATATTTGAACCACGCTACATTCAGGCAAACCAAGATTTTCAGTAAGCATGCAGTCTGAGTACAGATGCTTCAACCCCCAGCACCAAGAAGAGCTTTGAGAATCCAGCCCAAAATTAATATTAATATTAATATAATTAATAGGAGGCTGTATGGTCCAGTAGTTAAAGAAAAGGGCTTGTAACTAGGAGGTCCCCGGTTCAAATCCCACCTCAGCCACTGACTCATTGTGTGATCCTGAGCAAGTCACTTAACCTCCTTGTGCTCCGTCTTTCGGGTGAGATGTAGTTGTAAGTGACTCTGCAGCTGATGCTTAGTTCATACACCCTAGTCTCTGTAAGTCGCTTTGGATAAAGGTGTCTGCTAAATAAACAAATAATAATTAAAATCCATAAAGAACTGACTAGATGAGGTTCCAAGAGCATTGACACCCTCGAGAATCTCACCAGCTGAGAACTGTTCATGAGAAGAAGTCTATGATAATGAAAATTCAACGTAAGACCTCATAAAACTCCCCCCACACCTAGGATTAGTTCATATTCTCACTCTTAGAACAGGATTCCAGACACTTCATGTGCTGAACCAAAGTGAAGGAATGGAGTTGGGTAAATAAATCTAGGCTATCAGTTTGCAAAGATGTTGTGCACATACAGACTTAAACTACATAACTCATACAAGAGTTTGTGACAGGAGCAATTACAATTTTAAGCAGTTATAGGTGTATTGGTCTTGAAGGTCTAACCTTTTTCCATTTGCTATGCTATGGATGCTGCATTTGTTTGCCATTTCCTTTTATGCACCATTGTACAAAGGCTGGGAGTTTTGTTTTTAGAGGTCCTATTTAGGCCTTGGAATTCTAATCAAAGTCAATGCTAATAGCTTATTTAAAAAAAATGGTGTATTACGAATAGTAAGAGTGTTTCCATAATTATTTCCAGTACTTGACCAACACAGTAAGGTGAATAATGAGTATTTCAATGTTACAGGCACTGGGCATGTTTCTGTGATGTGTGGTAGTGTACAGTAAAGTGGCATGGTCAGGCACTATAATGAAACATTCTCTCCCCCAAGTGGTTTACAGAGGGTTATAGACATATTACATAGGAGTCAGTAGAAAGACTAAAATCTAAAATCAAGCTACAGTATCTCCTCTGTGGTCCCAACTTTCCAACTGGTTCTAAGCTAATCCCATTTTTTAAAAAGTCCTTTGTAAAAATGATGTAAGAGATCTTTTTCGTAGTATGCTTGAATGAAAGTCATCAGTGTAGCTACATGTCATGTTGAGTTATCAAAGTCTTGTCGGTAAGTGACTTAAACGGTAAGCACAGAGCTACAGTTTCATGTTTCACGGTTTCAAACTGCTCAGAGCTGTATTTATGGCACTTAGTGAGATCAAGAACCTGTTAACTCTTAGTACAATCACAACCCATCAGGTACTTCAAACATGTCGTTCTCAGTTTCAGAAATGAGACTTAACTGTATAAAATCTGTGCACGGATGGCTTCAGTTGAAAGCCAGTGATGTCAACTATCCAGTTTATGTTGGCTGCTCTCTAATCAAAAGCATAAACAAGTGATCTTCAGGTAACACAATTCTAAAGTTAAAGCGTGGTGATTAATGTCGAGCTAATATAGCTCTGCAACTAAAAAAGCTGAATTATAAGACAGCATTTTTATGCAGACAGCATAACTGCCGAAAACACAACATTACACGAGAGTGATTGTAGCTAACAAAATTAAAGAAATCTGTTTTAGTAAACATGTATTTTTTATTTTAAAACATGCTACCTAGTACCTGCAGACACATATTGAGCAGGGGCACAAATCGTTTTGAAAATTGGTGCTGAACTGTTTTGAAAGTTTAGCTGCAGCCTCAGTCCTCTGGGCTCATTCAGATTCTAAAGCAAGTTGGACCGGCTATCTACGTACTTCAGGATGGTTCTAAATGGCACAGGAGTAGATTAGTTAGTGTTTCAGCCCACAACTTGCTCAGGTAACAGGTGTTGTGTTTGTATTGTTTAGCTTTAGCAAGTTGCACGTGCTTTACGTTACTCATAGTTTTACGTGGGAGTCAGTGTGTTTTCTAATATATAGACGATTATGTTTGAGACAGCGCATTAGCTGTAGCGTTCTAGCTGGCAGTGATTTAAATGAAAAAAAACACATTTGTTCAAGCAAAGTGTTCAGCGTCCTACTTCACGCACCACATTATTTTGTTAGTGACAACAATATTAAAGTTGAAATACAAAAACTTGGTGGATGCTCACAACGCTCCTGAGCTGTTGCAGGAAATTGAGGGGGAGTAACTGTTGGTATTGCAGGGATTGGGGTTTGTCCTTAATGTTGTTGACTTCTTCAGTAACAGATATCAAACTTTATTTTAGCCAAAGAAACAACTCAGGAGTTAAAGCTGTGTGAACAGGACCCTTACACAGTGAAGCTCCAGTCTAACCACACAAAATTTGAATTTCATTTGTTTTCCACATGGGTTCAGGTGAAGCATCCATATGATTGTACCTCTATAAATCCAACTCACACAACTCACTAGGGTGTTGGTGGATGGAGTAAGTCCAGATTTTCCCAACGCTATTGTGTTACCTCCAGAGCCTCTAACTCCCTCACCGTACCTGAGCTTCAGTCCATATATCAGCCTGGCTTCTCCATCTTTTATATCAGAGTCCAGTCACTAGGAGCCAGGCCTCACCAGGGCCAGCAGCTTTTCACTTTCATCTGCAGCCATTCAGGCAAATATGCAAACCCAGCGTTGAAATCAAAGCAGACCGGGCATGCATTTGGCACCGTTTCACATGTAGAAAATAAACAATATTGTTAATATCTCTCTTGTAATCCCTGACTGACAGCACAGCCATCATTGTACTGATTTACAGAGCACTTAAAAAGAAAAATAAAAGAATAAAAGGTCCTTTGGGTGGGATTGAAACCACATGTGCTCTGCTCGAGTTTGGGACATTTTAGGCTGAAACAGGAAACGGGTTTCAACCAATCACCTTGGGACACGGGGTCCAACTGCACTCTCCAGAGTGAATAGCAGGAGGCAGTACAGTGTTGGGACACACACACACACACACACCAGTCTCGATAGCAAAGTTGTACTCTTTGTGACAAACCGGGGGTTGCTTTGCCACGTTCCAAATGAGATGTTTAAAACAGGGCAGTGCCTGTGTATTTATTCATAAACACAAAACAAACCAACAAAGCAAAAGCCTAGCTCCACCAAGGAGTGCTTAGCTAAACATTTCCCACTCATAGCGATCAAACTGGATGGCTAAGACATTTCCCAGTAACCAAACAAGTATCACAATACCTTTTATATATTTTTCAGGTCTGTCCCTCAGGCTTCCTCCAGTTAATACCTACAACACCACCTTGACTGGTATCTTAGATAATGTAGCACCAATCAAAACTCGGAGAGTATCTTTTAAAAAAAGCTCACAGTGGTTTAATGATACAATGATGAAATATGAGGGTTGTAAACTAGAATGGAGATGGCATCGTACAGAAGGACCACCTGATTAAATATAGGAAGGCTCTGGTGTTGTCTAGATCATCATATTATTCTAATTTAATTGAAACAAATAAAAATAATCCTAGATTTCTTTTTGCTACCCTAGATAAATTAATTATTCCTTCCCCTAATAGCCCTACCCTTGACATTGGCTCCTCTCACAGCTGCAATGACGTCTTACATTTCTTTAAAAATAAAATAGTAGACATCAGAAATGAGATTCCACAGACACCTTCCATTAAGGAGGACTCCAGCACAATTTTACCAACTACACCTATTAAGGCTACTATGCGGGCTTTTTCTTTGATTACCTTACAGGAACTGACAGAGATAGTTCAACATATGATACCTACTACATGCTCTCTTGATCCTATTCCTACAAAACTATTAAAAGATCTTCTTGGTGTTATTAATATCCACATTTTAAAGATGATAAATGGTTCACTTTCCTCTGGTATAGTTCCCTCAGCACTTAATGTAGCTGTGGTAAAGCCTATGCTTAAGAAACACAATTTGGACGCTAAAGTCCTCAATAACTACTGACCAATCTCCAACCTACCATTCTTAGATAAGGTTCTAGAGAGAGTTGTGCAATTAAATTACAAAAATTTCTAACTCTTAATGGTATAGTCGAGAAGTTTCAGTCTGGTTTTCATGCTGCACATAGCACTGAGACGGCCCTTGTCAGAGTTGTGAACGACCTGCTGATAAGCTCTGACTCAGGCTTTCCATCGGTTTTAATTATTCTAGATCTAAGTGCTGCCTTTGATACTGTAGACCATTCCATCCCACTGAATCGTCTTGAAAGCACAGTAGGACTGTCTGGCCTTGTCCTATCCTGGTTGAAATCTTATCTGTCTGATAGGTTTCAGTTTGTCTCCTTTGGGGTAAAATAGGCATTTTCAGAAGTTGTCTGTGGTGTTCCACAGGGCTCCATTCTAGGTCCCTTGCTGTTTTCATTATATATGCTACCGTTAGGTGACATTATCTGCAGACACGGAGTGAACTTCCATGGCTATGCTGATGATACCCAGCTATATTTGTCCCTAAAGCCAGGAATTTCTTCTGCCTGGGTGTTATTAGCTACTTGCCTTACAGACATCAAGCATTGGATGTCACAGAATTTTGTAATGTTGAATTCAGATGAAACAGAGGTTATGCTAGTGGGCTCACAGAACCAACTAAAAGGAAATGTGGGATTACATGAGCTTGACCCTTGCAGTCTCTCATCAAAACTTAAACTAAAAATTAAGTTTGGGGGTCACCTTTGATCCTGATGTCTCACTTGAGAACCATATTAGGGAAGTTACTAAAGTATCTTTTTACCATTTGAGAAATATAGCCAAACTTAGACCAATTATTTTTTGTATCTGATGCCGAGAGACTAATGCATGCCTTTGTTTCATCTAGAATTAATTATTGTAATGCACTTTTTTCTGATGTCCCAAAACGTGTGGTATCCCGCTTGCAGCTTGTTCAGAATACCACCTCTCTTCCCGATGGGAGCCAGACCTCCCAGACCATCGACCCCAATGGGCCGGCCCACCTCCCTTCCCTGGAGGCAGCGGTTGGCCCCCAACTAGGATAGATTTAATTTAATGTCCCTGACCCGCTGCCTTATCAGTAGCAGGACAGATATGTAGCCCCAGTGCCCTGTTTCAGGTGCCACGAGTCCGGACACATCGCCCAGCTGTGCCCCTCGGCAATGGAGTGCAACATGGCGACGTGCTATCTGGCATCAGAAGCGGGTAAGCAATGGGGAAATGATTAGGAGGGGCCTTGTATTTTTGATGTGGTTGTCGGTAATGTGAGCACCCAGGCTTCAGTGGACTCAGGGTGTGCGCAGACCTTAATTCAATCAGCTCTCTTGGGCGGAGTGTCATGGTAGCCACAAGGCAATTATATGAAATTCGGCAGCCCGATCACCGTAATGAGTGTAAAGTGTACCACGTAAATTTATTGAAGCCCTGGCAGGCAGGGGAGGCCTTATTTATAGCACCAGGCGAGGTAGAGGATGATTTTGGACCCTGTATAGAGGCCCCTAGCACTCGGCGCATTCCAATGGGGGAACAGTTACTTCCAGATTAGAAACGAGATCTGCGTTAATTGGAGAGTTCAAGGATGTTTTTTCTGATGTGCCCGGCAGAACTAACCTTGTTTAGCATGCTATTATCACTCCCCCAGGTATCACGGTTTGTGAGAGACCTTACCGGATCCCGGAAAGTCGACGAAGTGGCGTTAGTGAAGAGGTGTGGGCGATGCTCGAACTTGGGCTGATTGAGCCTTCCAGGAGTGAGTGGTGCAGTCCAATTGTGATAGTCGCCAAAAAGGACGGCACCAACCACTTCTGTGCTGATTTCTGTAAGGTAAACGCAATTGCCAAGTTCGATGCATACCCCATGCCTCGGGTCGACGAGCTTCTTGACAGACTGGGAACGGCAAGATTCATCTCAACTTTGGATCGGACGAAGGGATACTGGCAGATCCCCTTAACCCGCAGTTCACAGAAAACTGAATTTTCTACCCCTGATGGTCTCTTTCATTCCATAACCACACTGTCTGGGCTGCATGGTGCGTCCACTGCCTTTCAGAGACTAATGGACCAGGTCTTATGCCCACATCGTGAGTATGCAGCAGCGTATTTTGATGATGTGGTTATTTACAGCTCCACCTGACGAGAGCATGTGGCTAGGCTCACGGCCAACCTGTAGTCTCTGATGGTAGCCCGGCTGACAGCCAACTTGGGTAAATGTGCATTTGGCAAATTAGAAACACAATATTTGGGCTTTATTATGGGACATGGGCAGGTGAAACCCGTCGCCACCAAAGTCCAGGCTTTGATGGACCCGGCAATCCCGAAAACCAAGTCCCAGGTGAGGTCTCTTTTGGGGTTGGCCGGTTATTACGAACGCTTTATCCCTCAATATAGCACAGTGGTCGACCCTTTAGGTGAACCTCACTAAAAAGTATGCACCAAATTTTATTAAATGGACAGGAGAATGTCAGGGGGCGTTTGATACTATTAAGCAGAGACTCTGTCAAGCCCCTACACTTACCACACCAGATTCTGACAAGGAATTCATCCGCCACACCGACACTTTGGATGTTGGTCTGGGGGCGGTCTTTTCCCAGCAGGTTGATGGAGTAGAACACCCCATCCTCTATATAAGTAAAGAAAATGCACCCCCGGGAGCGTAACTACTCTGTCATTGAGAAGGAATGTCTGGCCATTAAATGGGCCACTCAGACCTTACGCTACTACCTGGGACATTCATTCAATCTCATCACGCCCCACTCGAGTGGTTAAGCACAATGAAGGATAGCAACGCCCGGATAACTTGGTGGTATCTGCCGCTACAACCCTTCATGTATTTCATGGCACACCATGCAGGGAAAGATCACCAAAATGCAGATTACTTTTCCCGGGAGGGGGGTGTAATGGGTAAAGTAGATTCAGCCGAGTGTTCCTTCGACTCCACTCTGAGCGGTGGGATATGTGACAGAGAGCGAATGAACCTGAGTCAATAATCGCCCTCCCGACCTGTGAGGGCACGGTATAACAGGAACAGTGTGCCCCGGACTGGATGGTTTGACAGTTCATTCCAGGGTCAGTCGGAAGTCGGCCATCCAAAAAGGGGGCAATGCCACAATACTAGAAGTCAGCGCCTTACTGCGGTAGGCGATGTGTCAGTCATGGATTGGAGGAGACATGATTGCATTTGCTACCAAAGGGGATTTGAGACCGTGTCTGTGTATAGTGTGTGTTATTATTATTTCGGGTCTGAACCCTGTTGTTTTACTGACTTTACACATCGTTGTGTATAGTCAGTATTATTATTTAAAAGCAAATGATAAAGCTTCGTTTTTCACCATTGAACTGTTGTTGGATTACTGAGCACTGCATCACCTCTACACCTGTGCACTAATAAACACTTTGCCACAGGACTGTACAGTGCTTTGCGATACTTTTGTATAAAAAGTGCTATGTAAATGCAATAAATAAATAAATACATTTGGACTACATTTTCCTCCCCATACTCTACCACACCATACAGGACCTTTACGGTCATGATCACGTTCAGGTTCCGACTGTGTCTGAAATTCATGCACACCGGCACTAAAGTAGCGAACAAAACATGTGATGAATCTTAGCTATTGTGCACTTTCATTCTATTATCAGTCTCAAATGCGCAGGTTTGAAAGAAACACGTTTTAGTAAACATTTTAAAACAAGTTATCTGGGTTTGTCCACGGCTAACTTTGTCAACTCAACAGAAGACACTGACCTACTGAGAACTTTCTTTAAGCTAGTGTAGTACCAGATATCATCATTAAAATGAGTGCATGTTTGCTACAAAACACGCTTCTTTAAAACCTGCACAATTTAAACTGACTAGTGTGGGGCATATGCTTTTTTTTATGCGGTGACTTAGATTTCTTTGATAAAATGAAGAAACAATACACTGCCAATCTGTTCTGCATTCATTGCTAGTAAATGAATAACATTTGGGGTACCACTGCATGTGAAGGATGCATTAGCTGAATGAAATCTGTTTGAGAATCTTCTGTTCGAGATACCGTCACAGTACACAGTATGCATTGAATTTGCTGGCTGTTAGATCCCTAGTTATGAGTTCTCTGTACTACGCTAATCTGATTCTCCGATCCCCAGTACTGTAATAGTTATCTACTATACAGTATTGAAGTTGCTGCATCTTCAGTTCTATTCTTAATGTTTTAATTCACTGTTAAATAGATAGCTGTAGTGAGTATTCTGTGATTCGGCTAACTGGTCCTACGTGGCCTTCAGAGGGCAGTAAGGTTGCCGATCAAATTGCCACACCACCGCTGGGTTTTTTTTGTATGTATTTTGTAGCTGTTGTTGCTGTTCTTTCTTTCTTTTTTTCAGACAGTTGGGAAGCGACTGGGATAGAGAAAAGCATCAGTGATTGCGAGGCTGGAGGGAGACGGCACAGCTCTGGGAAAGCGTTCTGGTGTGGGAAGGAATAATCAGGGAGAAAAGGCGAACGCACAAAGCCTTTTCATATCACCAGACAGCTCCCTTTAACACAGCTTAAAGAAAACCACCAAAGAGCCAAAAAGGGGAGAAAGGGAGAGCAGAGAGAGGGGAAACAAAACCAAACAGAAAACGCCTGACCACGTGATGGATGGTGATGAATTTGCCTTGAAAGAAAATTAGAGAAAAAAGATTTGAATATAGATAGAAAACGGGGCTTAACATTCTCCTGTTTCTGTGAAGCAGGGAGAAAAGGGGGAGTAACCCAAATGCAAATGAGATCGTTGAGGAGACGAGAGAAGGTGGGGGGCAGAAATTAATCAGTCATGTTTGCAACTTCTAAACAGAATGTATTTTTCATTCCCGTAATTAATATGTAATTATGCACTGACTACTAAGCTGGAACCTAGCTTAACCCCGAATTGTCTGCTGTTTCGCCACACCGCTCCATGTTTCCTGTTTCTAAAGTTGCTTTGTCTTGCCGCTGAATTACCATTAGAGTCCTAAATGCCCCAGTACTGTCCCACTGGGAATAACGACACTCAAACCAGCCCATCTGATCTCTTTTGGATTCCCACCAGCAAATTCAATAGAGAAAAGACTGGGCGTCCCAGTCAAATAATTTGTATTCCATTTTGTGTATTCTATAACAGAAAAGCAATACACATTTTCAAATAATTTGTATTCCATTTCTGTTTCTATTCTCTGTTAGTCCTTTTTGGTAACATATGAAAAACGACTGCAGATGTATGTAAAGGCTCATGGAACTTGACAGTGATCTTGTGAATTACTGCACAGAACTACAACTTAAGGGCAGCAAATTCATAAGTAAGGACATTTATGGACAAGAGCAGGCCATCCAGCCCATCAGTGTTCAGCCGGGTTCTTAGTAGCTAATTGATCTCAGCAATTTGTCAACTCGGGTCTTAAAGTATCCCAATGATTCAGCATGAGCAACATGGATAAGTAACCCATTCCCCCTCACCCATTCCTGTGCTAGTCTACCTTCACTTAATTCATTGTCCTCTGGTCCTGGTTTCCTTGCTGCACCTTTTTGGCATGCTATTTTTGGGCAGTTTGGGTTTAAATGAAGTTTTCTTTTAGGGAGAGAAATTCCCTTTCAAAAATCCAAATGACCTAATTACTAATAAAATATGGGACGGTATATTTAAATGTTTCTGTCTGAGTTCCAATTAGGCCCTGCGTGACTACAGATATCATGCAGCTTTCTTAAACTGGGTTTACAAGAAGTTTTCAAGAATTGCAAGAGCAGTCTATCTAATTTAATTTAAAAAAAGCGAAGGAAACAAAACAAAACCAGGCATATCATTACGCAGATACAAAAAAAAAATACCAACATTCCCAAAGAGAGTGCTTGCACTATCCATGCATTATCTAAACATTTATTTTATATATACATGGTTTCTTACATAAGGGTAACTTAATCAAATCTGATCCTTATGGCAGTCTACGAACAGAGCTAAAATCCAGCACTAGGTTAATGATATAAACAAAATATCCAGTCCAAATGTTTAATAACATGACTGGTAGTAAATCTGCAATAGGCACCCCACTCGCCCACATCTTTTGGCCACGCACCTCCTACTGCGTGATTAATGTGCCTCATATGTGCTCTACATCACATTCTCATGGCAACGGAGAGAGAATTTGGAGTTTCTGAACTGCCATTGTCAAATCCTATTATTATCTACAAATTAAACAATTAAACAAACCCTCACTCAGGGGTGCAGGACAGTACACCCAACCTGCTGTTCTCAGCCTCTCTGCTAATCTAACTGACCAGGGAGCTGTCTCCCTGCTCCTCTTTATACAGGTGCCCATTCTCAAACTGGCAATCCAGTAACAAATTTGGAGGGATAGGGATAGGGATTTAACCTCATCCCTGCCAAACTTTAATTCAAATAAACAAAACTTACAACAACTTGCAACAATAATTACACACACACACACACACACACACACACACACACACACACACACACACACACACACACACACGCACTGGGCTTTATTCAAAGAGCTTTAGGATTATTAAAATACAGTTTCCATACTGTTGTATACTGCTCTTGGCTTCTTTATACTTTCATTCATTGGTTTTGGCTTTTCATGTTGTAACTGTTATTTAATGTGATTCAATTCAGTCTGTTTTGTATAATTTTTTTTCTGTTTTCTGTTGGATTTTTTTTATGTATCCATTTCAGACTTATATGCAGAATGGCCTTTTCAGGAAATCAGTCTTCTATTTATAGGAAAGCTTGACTGTAGAAATACTTCACAAAATAAAGAAATAGCTGTAATTTAGCTACATGCAAGGCTTTGACATATAACAGCACATGTAACTATTGGGGGAAATGATACAAAATCTGCCAGCATTCTCTGGAGGGGGAATATGTGATTTGCTTCCTGGAAAGCATTACAAAGCTATAAATCACATTATTGGCACTTGCATTGTGATAAACTATCCCAAAGAGAATTCCGTATTTCATAGAATCTCGTTTCTTACTGTGCTGACCTGTACAGGATGCCCAGTTCAGTAATGACAATGACATACATTTAGGAGCAGGTGTGATTGCCACCTTCCCATCTGTAGCATGAAACAAGATTTATTTAGTTATTTACTTCATTGTAGTATTGAACTCAGCTTTCGGCAAGATAAAATGAGACAGTAGTGGTGGGAACCAAACAAGTAGTTTTGCTGTTATATACAAGCCTTCAGTGCTTTTCCAGATAACAGTGATTTCCTATTGGCCCAGTGTTGATGGCTGAAGTGTAATGTTGACCCCAGGGATCAGCCAAAGTGGGGCCTCCCTAGAGCGTCAGCATGGCAACCGTCTGGAATGGGCTGGGTGGGACACTTCACAGGTGTCATCAGGTGGGCACCTCCCATCTTCGGTATTTCATTGACAACCCCACCACACCTAAGGAAGGCTGATGCTGGCTTACCAGTACCCCTCCATCCCCCACCCAACCCAGCCCTGTTAACTGACCTTAGCTATCCATTCCTTTTCATTGCTGTTAACTTTCTCCATTGCTTACCTTAGACATCCATTCCATTTCAGAGATGTTAACTTCCTCCATTTCCTCTCTTTTGAGGTTCCCAATCAGCCTCTATCCTCCTCAACCAGAGCCAGTGGATACTTCTTTCTGCCTCCTAGGATAGAGACTTCACATGTACCCTGTTTACACTAGACACTTTTAAGCTGACTCTGAGATGGTGTAGCAGGGCTGGGGCCATGCAAATAAGGAGGGGGCTTCTGTGAGTGTTTATTGTAAATATGAGTGTTGTGATGGTATATATAAATAATAGTGGGATTGGTTTTTAATGGGGAACCTGACGCTCTGTGTAGCAGCCTGCCTGCTGTGTTTAGTTATGGGAACGAGCAGCACGCGTGTGTTTTAATAGCTGTGAGCTCCTAATCATCAGGTAGGCATCAAAAAGGGTCCTGATTACACAGATCAAGGCTGCTGTAAGCCATAAGGGTGAGAGCCCTGCTCCTGCCGAAACATCTGTCCATCTGTGCTGCTGAAACAACTGGGTTCAGGAAACGAAGTGACCCGCTCTAACTGAGATCGAGCATATATCCAAGGTTGGAGTTGGGTGAACTCCCCGACCAACAGGGAGTTTGTTTCGGGATAGTAGGTCTCACCCAGTATACCAGTCTTCTGTCTCCATCTCCTGTCAATCAAGCAGTGAACACGCACACACGTCGTCCAAAGAATTCACTCAGTCATTCATTTGACTTACATCACGGGTAGCAAGACCCCTGTTACAAACGGCTTAGGTCTTTTTTTGTAGGGGGCTCTGCGATGGCTTTAGTCTGTTTATTGCTCCACTGTGAACGCAGCGGGTCCCTGAGACGGCTCACACTTCCCATGTGCACTCGTGGGCAACACTCCCGTTGGCAGCGTCAAACATGCACAGACAACAGCAACAGGAAGTTGGGATTGTTATTTGGACAACAACCAAAAAATATCTTTGACAGAACGCTGAGAGAGACAGAGGCAGAGGATACCAAAATACAGACTTATATTTGTGCTACAATATAAATAAATGTGAAACAAGCCTAGTTGCCACAAAATGTACTGTCAGAAACATGCATTTTTACACATATCTACAAACATAATCTGTGCTCATATTCCAATATGTTTGGTTTTGTGGGTACCTCTCTATCTAGAATTAAACACATCATTACAGTCGCTAAGAAAATGAGGTTTCCTCTGACTAGTCTTCTGACCAAAGCTTTCCTTGATCAAGGTAATTTATATCAGGTTAAGCATTAGCACCTTCAAAGGAAGTGCAAATGTTGATACAGGCTAGCCAATCAGAACGGAAGGACAGAACTTGTTTTGTGTTGGAAAATCAAATATATATATATATATATATATATATATATATATATATATATATATATATATATATATATATATATAGAGCGACCAAGAAGAAGACTTTCAGGAAGATGACAAGATGAAACGAGCAACATGGATGAGGTTCACAGCAGACAAAGAAGAATCTTGGGGAGGCCTTCATCCATTGAAGAAGGATTGAAAAAGGCTGAAGATGATGATGATGAAAGGCAATCTGATTGAACTGGCATGCCATCACCCTCTCGGAATATTGGAGATCGAAACAAATCCCCCGAGGGCTGAGAATCAACAAAAAGCTGACATTTGGACCGAAAGATATAACTTTTGTAAAGAAATGGGAATAAATCAAATAAGTTTTAAATAAATGCTCACTGGATCTAACACTACTCATAATTGAAAAAACTAAACAAGAAAGTGCATCCCTGAAAAGTGAAGTGATACAACTAAAAGAGAATATGCAAGATAAAATACAACACTGGTACAACACCGATAAGAACGCCAGTCTGGACAGATGTTTCGGTACTGTTTCGGTATGGTTCTGCAACGATACCGGTATAAAAATGCTAGTGTGAACAGGGCATTAGTGGGTTTTAATGTAACTTTAAAATTGCTGCTTTTGTATTATGTGTATACTGTTAATTTAAATTATCTGACTGTGGCAGTTGTATGTGTGACATGCTATACAAATGTATTGTGGTTTGTTCTTTTTTTTCTACTATGTACTGTACAGTGCTTTGCGATACTTTTGTATAAAAAGCGCTATGTAAATGCAATAAATAAATAAATAAATAAATAAATAAATAAATAAATGCCTTGAAAAAATATAATATTTCATTGGGACAGAGGCCTAAAATGTTGGACTGCTTAAGTCCAAAAAGACATCCAGCGGATTTAAGAAGAGATTGTGACGGTCCATTTAACACCTAGTACCAGAGAGCAAATCTGGAAACAAATCAGACAGAACAGTGCAGGAGCGACTGAGTTTACAAACTTGATAAATAACTGATCAGAGTGACAAAGCACAGGGTGTATTGGGAAGGAGACCACCCTCAGAATAAAGGCTGGTTCTCAGGCACAAACAGCATGATTCAAGCAAGCTTTTCTTTTGCTTATTTTTTTCCTCCCAAAGAGCCCAGAGAAACAGGGTCACAGTCAGACTCCGGCATGAAATCGATTCACTCTCCAGTCGCCTCTCCATCCGTTTGTTCCTAATGCAGGGACAGAAGCCAGGGAGTGAACACTTGTGGAAACGTTTGTGTGGACAAGCGAAGGTTCCTGTTCCAGAATGGATGAATACATTCAGAATGACTTGAGTTGGGCATTTTATATCCCATGTTACTCAGAACCCTCGCATTACATCTAGCTGTTACTGAACAATGGATAGGCTTGGGCCTTCTCCAGTACACTAACTAAGGCAATAGCCGACTTTCTTATAAGTTTTATTGCATTGCTACAGATTATAATCTCTTGAAATATATCCAAAATGTTTTTTTCTAGGAATGCAAAACCACTGCTGATGGGGCATTTATTGTCCATGTTTCAACCACCTAGACCCCGTTAATCTTGGTATCTGGAATAGATCATTTCTCATTTTCAAATACATGCAAATGGTTTTAAAGAACAATTTGTCCCCTCAGTACCCCTATGATATAGAACACACATTATAGGATAGTATGCAGGTAAGAAATCAAATATTAGGAAACTAAAGAACATGTTTTTTTTCACATGGCCTTTTCTCCCTTAATGATCCAATCAAATTTGAAACCCTGCCGACTCAAACAATGTGGAAGAAATCAGCTAAACTCGCATTTGCATTCTTTCTTTCTTCATTAAAAACAGTTTCTATTTGTTTGTTTTTTTCAGAATGTCTCCATGTGTGACAATGGCAAGTGATCTCCAGTTCGCATTCACGGATCATTGTCTTTATTTTTAGGTCATGTCAATTTCAATACCATTCAAACAGCAACATTACATTTCTAAGATTTATGTTGTTTTTTTGTTTTTTTTTTACCTCTGGCTTTACCTCGCTTTCTTGATGATCCCCTCTGCTTGACCTGGCTGTTCCTCTCCTTTGTTCTGGTACGTCATGGAAGTTATCAATCCTTTACTGTCCTGTCAGCTTGCTGCAGAACAAAACTGGAATTCCTTCTGGAGTGGAAACAGCAATATTCAGAGGACAACTAAAGCATGTTGAAGTCATATTTAAAATTCCAATTTGAAGCTGGAAGAATAAAAAATGGCATTTTGATAACATGTAATTCTTATAATCATTGTAGTTAAAGAGCAGCTAGCTATGGGGATGACATATCACAGTTGTATTAATGAGTAGGTACAGTAGCTTTAAAATCTCAGCTTTAGTTGACTTTATACATTTCCCTTAGTGTTTTGTGAGCAATCTTTCTGAGTTGTCTGGGTTCTGTCGCTGAGACACGTTTAAGAATGTAGAACACAGAGGTGCTTTTTAAAACGTTCCCAGGATGTTATCACCCTTTTAAACAGCCTCTCGCCCTCTCAAGGAGAAGCTACTATGACCGATGGTCAATCAAACAGCCAATTCAACGTATTGTGACATTCTCTTCTCTGCTAGGATACGATTGGGTGCTTATGGATGATTTTCCACAAGGACACGTCCTGATGGATGTCAACCTTGGAATGTTTAATTTTTTTCTCCACTGCAGAGTGGGCAAGTGGCTTTAAAATCACACTTCGTTTGATTGTGGGAAAGAGAGCTGGGAGAGAGCGAGAAGAAGAGCTTACAATCCCTGGGGAGCTGCTACTGTGTAATCCCGATTGGCAGTGTTTTCATGAGAGCAGCCCCCCCTCCCGCCTAGTCACCAAGACCCCTTTGTGTGGTTATCACTGGGTGCCGAGTGACGGTCTCAGAGCCTCTCGCTCTAATAAAAGAGGTGAGAGGGTGAGCCGGTCGGACAGGGAGAGGGGGAGGGTGCTGGAATGTGTCCAGTAAGGATGTGGGGCTGCTGGGTGGATGTCAATCTCTTTATCTGCTCCAGGTGTGTGAGAGAGAGGAGGGGGTAGACTGACAGAAACTGGGTGGTAATAGTAGGGATGTCTCAAGAAAGCGCCAAAGTGGAAGACACATACAACTCTGCTAGTTGTCTTTCACGCACCTTTGGAGTCAAATCTTCTTGGTTCTCTTTTAAGCTTCATGTTATTGAAGTTTACGATTTAAATATTCAATGTGTTTCATTTATGACTGAGCTGGGACCAGACCCTGCTCAGATTAGTGATTTGTTGTTAATCAGGAGCATATTAAACATTGTTTTTGTCATTGAATTCACTGAAGTTTCTTTTAGTATTTCTAAATGTAGCACTAGTGAGTGTTTTATAGTTATGACTCTGCTATAGTCACACTTTTTATTATCATAGAGTAAAGTTCTGTGTTTATTAACTTCATCCATATTGACTGTTAAAATAATATTGTTCAGAAATGTGCAATATCACCCAGTTTGGTTTTCACAGTTTCAAAATGAACATTTTGCAAAGTACAGTACTGTATTTGAAATCTATTCAAACAACATATTATATACATTTGAGTATCTCATAAAAACATATGCAATGTAAAAAAAATAAATAAATACTTCCATACATTAAAAATACAACAAAACAGAGAGTGTTGCGGGTGTGGAATGGGTTACTTCCAGTCGCAGCCCCCCCAAAATACCATATTCCACCCCATGAACTCTGGGACACCTGAGCTTGGGAGCCATCATCGCCACGGCAACCACTACGCAGCTGGGTGGCCCTTATCAGGGCAGGAGTCTACCATAGAACAGAGGTGGGCAGAGGGGAGAGGAAAGAGGGAGCTAGAGAGAAGGAGATAGGGACAAGATAGAAAAGAGAGAGGAGAGAGAAGAGGAGCAAGAGAGAGAGAAAGAGGAAAGGAGAACAAGGAAAAGACGACAGAGAGAGAGGGGTGCAGGAAGAGAGTGGAGAGAGAAAGGGTAGAGATAGAGAGACAGTCCATGTTGACTCCTGTTGCCTGTAACACATGACATGGAGGGGGAGAGGAAAACTCATACAGTGCAGGGGTGAAATTCTGCCAGTACTCAGTACCGGGACTCATTTTGATGCCAGTACTGTATACCAGGACTCATTTTATCTGCTTTTCATCCAACAGGCCTACATTCCATCCACTCAGTCCACTAGCATTCTGCTCAAAAGCAGTCTTGTCACAGAAACTAAACCATCATTAAAATTAGCGGTGGGCAACGATATCAAAATGGTATATTGATGTCGAGCACATATTTCGATATTGATAATATCAAAGTCTCCAAAACACAGAAAAATATAATATCATAATTGCAATATCAAACATATAGACGTTAACAGATATTTACATAAGAAAAGCAATAACTTAACTTAGTGGTGCACTGCTTCACAGTATGCATGGAGAAAAACAAGGTCTTGTTATGGAATAAACAATGGAATAAAATGGTTAAATAATACTTTAGTGTGTGGTGTTTGCCTAGTATGAGACTGAGAATGATTGGTATGTACAGGGTTTGTTGTATCTTAATATAAAATAAACTTGATTATACTGCTTTTGTATTTTTAAAAATTATGTCTCTGCGAGTGTACGTGAACATTTTTTTTTAAATTCTACAATGGAAATTATTATCGATATTGGTGCCATCACAAATTAAAATATTCTCGAAATGAACCAATGACAACTGATGCTCTGTTTACCTTAAATGTTAGGTTTAGAGTTAGTTGTTGTGGTGTCCTGACTTTGTAAATAAAGAATGTGATCTTGCTGCGGTCCACTGGCTCCTTTTTCTTCCTGCGGACGTTACAATACTTTCCATTTAAGGTTTAACTTAAGTGCTATATTACAGTACGTGACTGAGTGATACATGCGGAGGGTACAAAGCTTTCAGTATTTTTGCTTACGGTGAATATCGTATCAGTTCTTTTTTAAGGCTTAATTTGTACTGTTTTAAAAATCATTGTGCACTGATAGAAGTATTTATTCATTGGCACTCAAATTGGCTCCATTTTTGTAATGTTTACACCTGGCAGTGCATATGAGTACTGCACTTTTCTGTTCACCCAATCTTATTGTATTGGTATTTTAACAGAGGTGGAGACCCTTAGGACTTCTGATGGCATCATTAATAATACAAGTGGCCTTAATTGTGAAGTGTTTATACTGTACTAATGAATGAATATTAACATGTTTATTAGCTAGTTGTTAATAGTTAATAGGCGGCCCTTAAAATAAAGCGTGACCCATGTGTTTATTGTAAAACTGCACATTTCAGACCTAATGGAAATGCAAAATGGGGAAGATTTACAGAATTATCTTAGTCACTACAATTACTTTAAGGCAACAAAAACAGTACCCAGTACTGGCCTCAATTTGTTTCCTACATTTTTTGTGTCCATATAAATTCCTTTTTCTTGTCACATAAATTGCTTGTTCCGAATGATTTCTAGCAGTCGCATAGCTGAAAACATTTCCTTTGAAGGTTTTTCTTTTTTTCATAATGAAAAGTAAGAGCATTGGCTGCTTGTCCCGGTGCCTGTGTGCTGGTCTGAGCAGATGAATGGGAGGAATGGGTTTTTATTATAGCTTTGAAAGGCTTTTCTAGGCAGTGATTGATATTTTATTAATTTCTTTAAACTGGCAGAACTGCGTTAAAGCCTGACACATCTGCATTCTTTTTGTTTTTAATAAAACCCTGAGGTATTGAAAAACTTCAATTCTTTAGGAAACTCTTAAGGCAAAATTAGGGATAAAGATAAGGGATCCCTGAGGGTCTCACCTGGTACACCGCGTGGTGTGCAGAGTGAGTCATACAGTCAGGGGAGCGCAGGTTTGCAACCTGGCTGTGCGAAGCTGGTGATCTTCAATAGGGATTCCACTGAGAGCATTGCACTGGCTCCTGCAAAGGCTATGTCCTACCAGCCAGACCACATCCACTGTAGAGCTCCACTGAGTACCAGAGCACTTTCTCTAAACTGAACTCTGGGCGTCATTCTCCCACCCTATTTGCAGCATTTTTTCTTTTAGAAAGAAATGTAATCTGATAAAGTTAGCAAACCATAAACACACAACTCAGAGGGTTTAAGTTGTCTTACGTTATTTATTACTTGTTTTAGAATTGTAGTTTGTAGTTTGTTTTTTTTCAGAAAGAAAAAATGGTGATAATGAGAACTACAAATAGCTAGTCCAAGATTAATGCTCAGGGTCTATAAATCAGCTTTAGTTTAAAGAACAGCAAACAAAAACGTTTTGAGCACATCTTCATTGTTTTTATTACGGTCATTAAGATGTTTTAGTATGTCTGTGAATTATTTGTTTTAAAAAATGAGTGATTTATAATTAAACATGTGTTCCTTGCTCCGCCCCCTCTATATCTCATTTTCCATTTATATATACACTACCGTTCAAAAGTTTGGGGTCACTTAGAAATTTCCTTGTTTTCGAAAGAAAAGCAAATTTTTTGTCCATTAAAATAACATCAAATTGATCAGAAATACAGTGTAGACATTGTTAATTGTTGTAAATGACTATTGTAGCTGGAAATGGCTGATTTGTAATGGAATATCTACATAGGCGTACAGAGGCCCATTATCAGCAACCATCAGTCCTGTGTTCCAATGGCATGTTGTGTTTGCTAATCCAAGTTTATCATTTTAAAAGGCTAATTGATCATTAGAAAACCCTTTTGCAATTATGTTAGCACAGCTGAAAACTGTTGTGCTGATTAAAGAAGCAATAAAACTGGCCTTCTTTAGACTAGTTGAGTATCTGGAGCATCAGCAATTATGGGTTCGATTACAGGCTCAAAATGAAACAAAGAACTTTCTTCTGAAACTCGTCAGTCTATTCTTGTTCTGAGAAATGAAGGCTATTCCATGCGAGAAATTGCCAAGAAACTGAAGATCTCGTACAACGCTGTGTACTACTCCCTTCACAGAACAGCGCAAACTGGCTCTAACCAGAATAGAAAGAGGAGTGGGAGGCCCCGGTGCACAACTGAGCAAGAGGACAAATACATTAGAGTGTCTAGTTTGAGAAACAGACACCTCACAGGTCCTCAACTGGCAGCTTCATTAAATAGTACCCGCAAAACACCAGTCTCAACGTCAACAGTGAAGAGGCGACTCCGGGATGCTGGCCTTCTAGGCAGAGTTGCAAAGGAAAAGCCATATCTCAGACTGGCCAATAAAAAGAAAAGATTAAGATGGGCAAAAGAACACAGACACTGGACAGAGGAAGATTGGAAAAAAGTGTTATGGACAGACGAATCTAAGTTTGAGGTGTTCGGATCACAAAGAAGAACATTCGTGAGACGCAGACCAAATGAAAAGATGCTAGAGGAGTGCTTGACGCCATCTGTCAAGCATGGTGGAGGCAATGTGATGGTCTGGGGGTGCTTTGGTGGTGGTAAAGTGGGAGATTTGTACAGGGTAAAAGGGATCTTGAAGAAGGAAGGTTATCACTCCATTTTGCAACGCCATGCCATACCCTGTGGACGGCGCTTGATTGGAGCCAATTTCCTCCTACAACAGGACAATGACCCAAAGCACAGCTCCAAACTATGCAAGAACTATTTAGGGAAGAAGCAGTCAGCTGGTATTCTGTCTATAATGGAGTGGCCAGCACAGTAACGGATCTCAACCCTATTGAGCTGTTGTGGGAGCAGCTTGACCGTATGGTACGTAAGAAGTGCCCATCAAGCCAATCCAACTTGTGGGAGGTGCTTCAGGAAGCATGGGGTGAAATCTTTTCAGATTACCTCAACAAATTGACAAGAATGCCAAAGGTCTGCAAGGCTGTAATTGCTGCAAAATGGAGGATTCTTTGACGAAAGCAAAGTTTGAAGGACACAATTATTATTTCAATTAAAAATAATTATTTCTAACCTTGTCAATGACTATATTTCCTATTCATTTTGCTATATTTCCTATTCAAACTCATTTCATGTATGTTTTCATGGAAAACAAGGAAATTTCTAAGTGACCCCAAACTTTTGAACGGTAGTGTATATATCAAATTGAGACTTTATTCTGGCTGCATTCTAGATGTTAAGAATATTAAACATATGCAGATCTTTGTGAAATACAGACCCAGGCCATGAGCTAGAAATAGAACCAAGCTGAGAGACACTGGCCACACAGAACGATCCGCTTGTGTCTGTGGTTCCCGAATACAAAACTACTCGGGCAACTGCTCCCCTAAACTGATTTTCATTAGTTGGGGGGCCAGGTGTACAAGTGTAAGTAATCTCTTCAGTTTTAATAGTGTCTTGAACAGTCAATGTGAGTACATTCTATATTGCTTAATAAATGTGTGTATATCTATCTATCTATCTATCTATCTATCTATCTATCTATCTATCTATCTATCTATCTATCTATTTCTTATACATATATTTATTGTGAAACGGAATTGCAGAATTTCATCATTTTCTAATTACAATTATTGCCCCAGCTCTATCAGGCTCCTACCAGAGGGTAAATACTGTATACTGTATTCTTTAACTGGTCAGCCAACCAGATGTTTGTACTGGGAAAAAAAATCTGCACATATTACATGTTTGTAAAGTGGTGTTTCACTGTTGTATGACAGTGAGATACTGGGTCTAAACATTCAAATGTACTGATCAAATTGCATGCGTATGACTTCTGTATATGCTTTAAACTGCATGAAATTTTATTATAAAAAAGATACATGAGTATATTTGTTTTATTAGGTTCACCGTCACATTTTGATAGTATTTAGATCGATAGTTAGTAGCTTGTATAGTTTCATTGCAGCACAGTTTTCTCGTATGCAGTTTCCCTTTTCCTTACTTTTCAGTCCCTGTACATTTGTTTTCAAAAGGCAATTCAGAACTGGATTATAAAACACTCAGAAACATCTCCTAAGGAACACCCTTAGTTTTATGACAATTGGATGAAATGTTATCAGTATGCTGGAAGACAAGGTCGTGGTAGCTACAGAACACGAGATTGTGCAAAACTCAATCCTGACCTGAACACCCCCTGCCTGTCATTCAGTACTGGGCCTGTCTCAAGCAGAGAGGCTGAATTGTGTTCATTCTGTGATGAGGATCATACGGATGTCTGTTGGGGGCCTGGTTGAACCTAGGACTCTAACAGTAAAAGGCATCAGAGTCAAGGGAATTGGCCTACCTCGCCATCACTACCTAAAACTGGGTGTTTAAAAAGTGTTATTCTGTAGAGATGCTATTTTGCATCTTAAGAAAAGGTAATAGGCTTGTGTGTAGCGTGGCTATTATTGTCTAAGAAATGTCTTTCATACAGTATTGAGTTCTGGTTGCTCAAACTGTGCAAAAGGATTTCTGTTATAATAAGACGCACCCTACAGCTCTGGCCAAAAATTTAGCATGACCTAGAATTTTAGGATTGAGACAAAAATAAAAATAAACTATATGAACATGATTTAATATCAAATAACTAGAACATGATATTGCAAAAGTCTGCTGGAAACCATAATAGCACAGTATTTTATGTTAGATTTTGAAATGTCAAATTTTTTAAGTCTTCATTAAGTATATGGAAAACTACAAAGCGGTATGTTATTCAATATGTTAACTTAATAATATTCAGCAGGTTTCATTCGACGTTATGCAGCAAAATTAGTTCATTCTATTTTCTATAGGGTGAAGCACAACTTTTGGCTACAGCTGGACACACGATGTACTCAGTTATTATAAATCACAAAAAGTATTAAACACATTTTTTTTTTTATCAACTAGGCTGTATGTTCTGTGTACAGGAGCACATCTATACACATCATGATAAGTGATGCACTGGCATTTTAACACATATTTGATGTAAATTCTACCTTTGTCAAAATGAAGGCTATAAATAAATAAATAAAATACAGATTATTTGAAGTCCAGAGCTCATGTATGGTACACAGTTCTGCAGTCCATTACACTTGAACACTTTCAGTCGGTGTTCGTCCTAACTCAGAAAACAGTCCATTCAAAGGAGAACAGTGCCATCTGTTGCCCAGTGGACAGAAGTACACAAGATGATGAAAAGAGCTACCTAGCAAGCACTTCAAATGAAGTGTCCAAAATAAGCATTTCACAAAATAACTGGAGTACTACCATTAAATATGGTAACCTAATACTCAGAGGAATTCCATTTATGACAATGTTATTACTCTGAGGATGAAAAATCACTGAATTCCCTTTTAAACCACAAAGGGGAAGTTACACTTGTTAAGACAACAGTCAGGTTGCAGTCATGCAGAGGAGAAGTGCAGCTGAAATACACTCCCTCCAACAAGTTTTGGGACAGATGAGTGCATGATAAAGATCATTCAAGTTCATTCCAGATATACTCAGTTTTATGCCTGAAATCTGTCTTGCTCATCAAACCATTTGCTCACAATTCTGACACGGTGGAAGGGTGCATTATAGTCTTAAAATAAGCCATCACCGTCGATTGCTGGGTTACCTTGATTCTCAACAATGCTTCAGTAAACCAGGGTATACCAGGAGAACACGCCCCACACAAAAATCAAATCCGCTCTGGTAGAATAGGCAGAGGGCGGGTTTGAGGGTGAATCACTGGGGGCTGGAGGAGAGCTCAGGGTGTGAGTGTGAATCACTGGGGTGCTGGAGGAGAGCTCAGGGTGTGAGTGTGAATCACTGGGGTGTCAGAGGAGAGCTCAGGGTGTGAGTGTGAATCACTGGGGTGTCAGAGGAGAGCTCAGGGTGTGAGTGTGAATCACTGGGGTGCTGGAGGAGAGCTCAGGGTGTGAGTGTGAATCACTGGGGTGCTGGAGGAGAGCTCAGGGTGTGAGTGTGAATCACTAGGGTGTCAGAGGAGAGCTCAGGGTGTGAGTGTGAATCACTGGGGTGCTGAAGGAGAGCTCAGGGTGTGAGTGTGAATCACTGGGGTGCAGGAGGAGAGCTCAGGGTGTGAGTGTGAATCACTGGGGTGCTGAAGGAGAGCTCAGGGTGTGAGTGTGAATCACTGGGGTGCAGGAGGAGAGCTCAGGGTGTGAGTGTGAATCACTGGGGTGCTGAAGGAGAGTTCAGGGTGTGAGTGTGAATCACTGGGGTGCTGGAGGAGAGGTCAGGGTGTGAGTGTGAATCACTGGGGTGCTGGAGGAGAGGTCAGGGTGTGAGTGTGAATCACTGGGGTGCTGGAGGAGAGCTCAGGGTGTGAGTGTGAATCACTGGGGTGCTGGAGGAGAGGTCAGGGTGTGAGTGTGAATCACTGGGGTGCTGGAGGAGAGGTCAGGGTGTGAGTGTGAATCACTGGGGTGCTGGAGGAGAGCTCAGGGTGTGAGTGTGAATCACTGGGGTGCTGGAGGAGAGGTCAGGGTGTGAGTGTGAATCACTGGGGTGCTGGAGGAGAGCTCAGGGTGTGAGTGTGAATCACTGGGGTGCTGGAGGAGAGTTCAGGGTGTGAGTGTGAATCACTGGGGTGCTGGAGGAGAGCTCAGGGTGTGAGTGTGAATCACTGGGGTGCTGGAGGAGAGCTCAGGGTGTGAGTGTGAAACAATGGGGTGCTGGAGGAGAGCTCAGGGTGTGAGTGTGAATCACTGGGGTACTGGAGGAGAGCTCAGGGTGTGAGTGTGAATCACTGGGGTGCTGGAGGAGAGCTCAGGGTGTGAGTGTGAATCACTGGGGTGCTGGAGGAGAGCTCAGGGTGTGAGTGTGAATCACTGGGGGGAGGGTGTGAGTGTGAATCACTGGGGTGCTGGAGGAGAGCTCAGGGTGTGAGTGTGAATCACTGGGGTGCTGGAGGAGAGCTCAGGGTGTGAGTGTGAATCACTGGGGTGCTGGAGGAGAGCTCAGGGTGTGAGTGTGAATCACTGGGGTGTCAGAGGAGAGCTCAGCCCAGCTTGGCTTGGCAGGACAGACAATGGCTTTTTGCTCTGGAGCTCTGAGTATTTCGAGGAGAAACAATGCAAGAGAGAGGGGGCTGCCAGAGAGCAGCTGGTTTGTGTTATCTGCTGCCTGGTGCTTTGAAGAGCATGGCTAATCACAGAGCTCTCGTCTTATTAATTAACAAGTGGAAAATGCAAAGGAATGTTTAGGATGAGTTCACATAGCAAATTGGCCTATTCTAACAGTAATGATTTAATTTTCCTTTGTCTTCCCAGCCAAACATGTTCCAGGTTTTTATTGTATACATTTATTATTAGCAACATATAAAAAGTACTATTATTATTATCACTATTATTATTATCATTATTATTATTATTATTATTATTATCACTATTATTATTATCATTATTATTATTATTACCAAATGCTGACATTTGTAATGACAAAACCGTGGACATACTGCAGCTGTTTTGAATTGTATTCCGCCAGTCAGTAAATATGTGAACTGCACTTCTTGATTCTTTAGCTTGATTTTAAGCATGCCTAATTGTAAACATAATCTATCTATTAGAACCAAAGTCATTATCTTGCTCATAATTGTATTATTACTTGTACTGTGATTCTTGAAATGTATTTTTGTTTACGACTGTAAGTCGCCCTGGATAAGGGCGTCTGCTAATAAATAAATAATAATAATAATAATAATAATAACAATAATAATAATAATAATAATAATAATAATAATAATATCTAATGTTAAAAATACTCTCTTTGCAATAATGCTTGTAATTTCACTGCCTTGAATACTTGTCTGTTATATTGTATTGTATTTTATTGTACTGTATAGTATAGCTCTTAAACATTTGTTCTACAGAAGGCAGGCGATATCAGTATTAGAGGGCTTATCTAAGTCTGTATGGGGTATTTGTCTCAATCTGTTAAAGATAGCCCTGATGAAGCGCCACCTGTCCTGGCTGATAGCGGCAGCAGAGGTGCTGCTGCAGTTCAAGCCTACGCTGTAAGAAACCAAAAATACTCCCTCTACAATAATGCAGACTGGCGCTCAGGCAATCATACTGAAACCAACACACAGACAATCACACTGAAACCAACACACAGGCAATCACACTGAAACCAACACACAGGCAATCAAACTGAAACCGACACAACACACAGGCAATCACACTGAAACCAACACAACACACAGGCAATCACACTGAAACCAGCACACAGGCAATCACACTGAAACCAGCACACAGACAATCACACTGAAACCAACACACAGGCAATCACACTGAAACCAACACACAGGCAATCAAACTGAAACCGACACAACACACAGGCAATCACACTGAAACCAACACAACACACAGGCAATCACACTGAAACCAGCACACAGGCAATCACACTGAAACCAACACACAGGCAATCACACTGAAACCAACACACAGGCAATCACACTGAAACCAACACACTGATGAAGCGCCACCTGTCCTGGCTGATAGCGGCAGCAGAGGTGCTGCTGCAGTTCAAGCCTACGCTGTAAGAAACCAAAATACTCCTCTACAATAATGCAGACTGGCACAGGCAATCATACTGAAACCAACACACAGACAATCACACTGAAACCAACACACAGGCAATCACACTGAAACCAACACACAGGCAATCACACTGAAACCGACACAACACACAGGCAATCACACTGAAACCAACACAACACACAGGCAATCACACTGAAACCAGCACACAGGCAATCACACTGAAACCAGCACACAGACAATCACACTGAAACCAACACACAGGCAATCACACTGAAACCAACACACAGGCAATCAAACTGAAACCGACACAACACACAGGCAATCACACTGAAACCAACACAACACACAGGCAATCACACTGAAACCAGCACACAGGCAATCACACTGAAACCAACACACAGGCAATCACACTGAAACCAACACACAGGCAATCACACTGAAACCAACACACAGGCAATCACACTGAAACCAACACACAGGCAATCACACTGAAACCAACACACAGGCAATCACACTGAAACCAACACACAGGCAATCACACTGGAACCAGCACACAGGTAATCACACTGAAACCAACACACAGGCAATCACACTGAAACAAACACACAGGCAATCACACTGAAACCAACACACAGGCAATCACACTGAAACCAGCACAACACACAGGCAATCACACTGAAACCAGCACACAGGCAATCACACTGAAACCAGCACACAGGCAATCACACTGAAACCAACACACAGGGAATCACACTAAAACAAACACACAGGCAATCACACTGAAACCAACACACAGGCAATCACACTGAAACCAACACACAGGCAATCGCACTAAAACCAACACACATGCAATCACACTGAAACCAGCACACAGGCAATCGCACTAAAACCAACACACAGGCAATCACACTGAAACCAGCACAACACACAGGCAATCACACTGAAACCAGCACACAGGCAATCAAACTGAAACCAACACACAGGCAATCAAACTGAAACCGACACAACACACAGGCAATCACACTGAAACCAACACAACACACAGGCAATCACACTGAAACCAACACACAGGCAATCACACTGAAACCAACACACAGGCAATCACACTGAAACCAACACACAGGCAATCACACTGAAACCAACACACAGGCAATCACACTGAAACCAACACACAGGCAATCACACTGAAACCAACACACAGGCAATCACACTGAAACCAGCACACAGGCAATCACACTGAAACCAACACACAGGCAATCACACTGAAACCAACACACAGGCAATCACACTGAAACCAACACAACACACAGGCAATCACACTGAAACCAGCACACAGGCAATCACACTGAAACCAACACACAGGCAATCACACTGAAACCAACACACAGGCAATCACACTGAAACCAACACACAGGCAATCACACTGAAACCAACACACAGGCAATCACACTGAAACCAACACACAGGCAATCACACTGAAACCAACACACAGGCAATCACACTGGAACCAGCACACAGGTAATCACACTGAAACCAACACACAGGCAATCACACTGAAACAAACACACAGGCAATCACACTGAAACCAACACACAGGCAATCACACTGAAACCAGCACAACACACAGGCAATCACACTGAAACCAGCACACAGGCAATCACACTGAAACCAACACACAGGGAATCACACTAAAACAAACACACAGGCAATCACACTGAAACCAACACACAGGCAATCACACTGAAACCAACACACAGGCAATCGCACTAAAACCAACACACATGCAATCACACTGAAACCAGCACACAGGCAATCGCACTAAAACCAACACACAGGCAATCACACTGAAACCAGCACAACACACAGGCAATCACACTGAAACCAGCACACAGGCAATCAAACTGAAACCAACACACAGGCAATCAAACTGAAACCGACACAACACACAGGCAATCACACTGAAACCAACACAACACACAGGCAATCACACTGAAACCAGCACACAGGCAATCACACTGAAACCAACACACAGGCAATCACACTGAAACCAACACACAGGCAATCACACTGAAACCAGCACACAGGCAATCACACTGAAACCAACACACAGGCAATCACACTGAAACCAACACACAGGCAATCACACTGGAACCAGCACACAGGTAATCACACTGAAACCAACACACAGGCAATCACACTGAAACCAACACACAGGCAATCACACTGAAACCAACACACAGGCAATCACACTGAAACCAGCACAACACACAGGCAATCACACTGAAACCAACACACAGGCAATCACACTGAAACCAGCACAACACACAGGCAATCACACTGAAACCAGCACACAGGCAATCAAACTGAAACCAATACACAGGGAATCACACTGAAACAAACACACAGGCAATCACACTGAAACCAACACACAGGCAATCACACTGAAACCAACACACAGGCAATCACACTGAAACCAGCACAACACACAGGCAATCACACTGAAACCAGCACACAGGCAATCAAACTGAAACCAATACACAGGGAATCACACTGAAACAAACACACAGGCAATCACACTGAAACCAACACACAGGCAATCACACTGAAACCAGCACACAGGCAATCACACTGAAACCAACACACAGACAATCACACTGAAACCAACACAACACACAAGCAATCACACTGAAACCAACACAACACACAGGCAATCACACTGAAACAAACACACAGGCAATCAAACTGAAACCAACACACAGACAATCACACTGAAACCAACACAACACACAGCAATCACACTGAAACCAGCACACAGACAATCAAACAGAAACCAACACACAGGGAATCACACTGAAACAAACACACAGGCAATCAAACTGAAACCAACACACAGGCAATCACACTGAAACCAGCAAACAGGCAATCACACTGAAACCAACACACAGGCAATCACACTGAAACCAACACACAGGCAATCACACTGAAACCAACACACATGCAATCACACTGAAACCAACACACAGGCAATCACACTGAAACCAACACACAGGCAATCACACTGAAACCAACACACAGGCAATCAGGAGTAGCTATCGATTCCTCCACTCAAACAGGCTCAAAGAACATCTACATATGAATGGACCCTCACCATTGGCTTGGACACCCTTTAGACTAGATTGCTGTTTCATTATTAACCCTCCGAATGATACAGAGGGTGTTGTGTCCTGGGCTTCTACTGTCTAGAATGGGGTTAGAGTCTGGGTTATGATATGCTATTTCTATATCATTTTTTTAAAGTTATTTTTTATTTGAATTCCTTTTTTGAGCAAAGAATTTCTGTGAGAATTTGAAATATTTGTTTTCATTTTATTTGCCTTAAGTTTAGAGAGAGGGAATTATGTTTTTATGACCTATTTATAAGATTAGGGTAAGGGAATACGAAAGACATTCTAGGACATGATTTTTTAAAATTATTTAGCTTAATATTCTAGAAGCATCTTGAGGAAAAAGGGATCAGTTTATGCACGGAAGAGCTGTAGAGGAGTTCAGTCTGTCTGCAGAGACTGCTGGAGCCACACGGGTATCTGAAGAGCTGTAGAGGAGTTCAGTCTGTCTGCAGAGACTGCTGGAGCCACACGGGTATCTGAAGAGCTGTAGAGGAGTTCAGTCTACATGCAGAGACTGCTGGAGCCACACGGGTATCTGAAGAGCTGTAGAGGAGTTCAGTCTACATGCAGAGACTGCTGGAGCCACACGGGTATCTGAAGAGCTGTAGAGGAGTTCAATCTACATGCAGAGATGGCTGGAACATTAGAACTGAACAAACATTAAAACACTGGGGGATTGTGCAATCGTATTGTGTTTTGTTTTAAAGAAACCAGCCGTGACACTGCGTTTAGAACAAAGCAGTTTGGACGGAAGCTGAAATTGAAAGAACACTCATTGCTGTTTTCATTATGACACTACATCTGACTTCAGATTTACAAATGTAATGCTTGTCGGTAAGTCAATCACTAGAGCTACAAACTAAAAGACATTTCAATAATAATAATAATAATAATAATAATAATAATAATAATAATAATAATAATAATCAAACAATATGATTCAAATATAAAAGTAAAATCTATTTCGGCACGTCAGGAAGTGAGTGGTGTGGGTAAATAAGTGGTAAATAAGGTTCAAACAAATATCCGTTTTTAATTAATAATAATCACCCCCTATACCAGCAATAGTATGGGGGTAAAGCGGCAGGTTTTCAGTCCCAAAACAAAAGGTTTCACAAAATAATAACACAGTCCTGCAATCCACAAATGCAGGGAAAGTGCTCCTGTTGTGGTACAGTGGTGCTGTGTTGTGCAGTTGGTAGTGGTGCTCCAGGAGGTTTGTGCTGGCTCCGTGGCTGCAGCTTCCCAGTCGCTACTCTTCAGCAACACAAAAACAAAACAAAAGCACGGCACTCTGGCGCGTTAGTACTGTCAGTGTAAGGGGCCTGTGGCAGGGCGGAAGCCCTACACATGGGGAAATATGTAGTTTTATTGTATATTTTTGCGTTATTTGTTGTAAATTGATTTAATTAATTGTTTAACTGATGTTGCTCTCCACCGGGGACGATTACCTGTCTGCGTGGAGCAGCAGCTGAAAGCAATGAGCAGTTCCAGCAGGCAGGTGGGCGTGTCTCGGCAGAGTGTTAGTATAAAAACATAGAGATCACTGTGATCGGGGCTGCTGCAAGGCCTGCCATTTTCACGGCACCTTTGATTTATAGTTTGCTGTATTGTGTTTTATTTTGAGTGTTTGTACAGTCATGTATCGTCCTCTGTGCGCTACCATCGCTGGTAGCGTCACGTGACATTATTGTTTACTTTTTGTTTATGTTCATTGATTAAATCCCGTGCGCCTGTGTCGGCGAATCAACGTCAATCTCTCTACCTCAGTTTCTTCTGTGTTCTCCTCGGCCGCCTGAGGCAAGTATACCAGGACTCGACCACAGGGCCGTACCCACGTAGCTGTGTCCCCTTCGTATTGCCAAACTCCTCCCTGTGATCAGCCCGGCGCCAAGGTCTCTCCAATCGCTGCATGCCACGCAGCTGACCACAATGGAGTTGTTCAGTGAACTCGCAGCTACGCGCTGAATTCCGGCTTCCACCTTCCGTCGAGTCAGCCCGTCTAGGGAGAAGCAGACCACCAACCTAACACAGCGCCCTTTCTGGTCAGGAGGGAGATTTGCAGCTCAGATTCCTTCTCTCGCTGTCACACGGCACCAACCCAAACTTTTAAAAGACATTTTGTTTCTTCTGTTTCCCAAAAGCCGCCGCAATTGTTTTCATATTCAAAAGTCTTCTGCACAGCTATTGTACCTGTGTACAAAACAATGGTAGCGATTTCCCTGTCGGTTTCTTCTCCACACACACCTCCTGGCTACATGATGACTCACTTTCTTTGTAGCCAGTTTGGTTACATAGAGTATGAGAAACCTGACCAGATAGCCACTCTCAGCGTTGCTCGTGTCAACAGTCCACACATAGGGTTTACTTATGATGTCTTCAGCATAGGGATGCTGGGACTGAACCTGTGATAGATCAGTGAAGAGCAGGGTGTCAAGGTAGGCTATAGTATACCTGTCCTGTCTCTTTAAGTGATGCAGGATTACAGCTACCAGAATGCATAGCGAATTGAGTGGGAAAAACAAACCTGTGAATATAGAACCATATGGTTCTCCGGACGACAACTACCCAAAAGAACTTAAAGGAAATGATCTTCTGATCTTCGATAAGGGATAACCGGTGCGTTGAAAATACCAATTACAGAGCCATCAGCCTTACCTCAATGTTTTTGATGCTGAATCATTGGGATCATTTAAGACCCCACTTGACAAAGATTTGAGATTAATCAACAACTAGGTACCAGGAGAGCACTGATGGGCAGAATGGCCTCCTCTCGTTCATACATTGTTACAACCTTTATTTACAAAACTCTCATTATTGGCATGGTAGGAGAAACAGTAAAGACACTGCAGATTGTTAATGAAAAGATGTCTCTCCCTCTCTCTGATCTCGTGGTGGGTTTCCCCCGGTAGAATGAGCTGTTGTGCCCAACGTCAGGGCCTCCAAGTGGGCAGGACCCTCATAGGGGAACCCTAGTCCTATAATCAGATGGAAAACATCTGGAATGGAGTTACTTGTTAAACAAGTGTCACATTTCCCTAATAGCCTAAAAATGTAGTGGTCAATTATTTTACACCTGTTTTTTCCCACAATTGAAAATATCCAATTATGTTCCCTCGCTGCAGCAACTCCTCTCAACATCTCAGGAGAACTGTGGGCATCCTCCAATCCCACTGCTAAGCCAGTTGCCTCTTTGCATCCAGGAGCTCTAGATCATGTGTGCTACCAGCCTCTGGAAGACAGTCCTGCAGGCGTCCACTTGAGCACACTGGGAACCTGCTCCACTGCAATGCGGTGAGGAGAAACAGTCCCTGCTGATTTAGCCTCTAACCCTCGGGACACTCCTGTCTCTGTACTGTGGGACACTCCTGTCTCTGTGCTGTGGGACACTCCTGTCTCTGTGCTGTGGGACACTCTTGTCTTTGTGCTGTGGGACACTCCTGTCTCTGTGCTGTGGGACACTCTTGTCTCTGTGCTGTTGGACACTCCTGTCTCTGTGCTGTGGGGCACTCCAGTGTCTATGCTGTTGGACACTCTTGTCTCTGTGCTGTCTCAGTGCTGTGGAACACTCTTGTCTCTGTGCTGTCTCACTGCTGTGGGACACTCCTGTCTCTGTGCTGTGGGACACTCCCGTCTCTGTGCTTTCTGTGTGCTGTGGGACACTGCTGTCTCTGTGCTGTGGGACACTCTTTGTCTCTGTGTTGTCTCTGTGCTATGGGACTCTCCAGTATCTATGCTGTAGGACACTCCTGTCTCTGTGCTGTCTCTGTGATGTGGGACACTCCTGTCACTGTGCTGTCTCTGTGCTGTGGGGCACTCCAGTCTCTATGCTGTGGGACACACTTGTCTCTGTGCTGTGGGACACTACAGTCTCTGTGCTGTCTCTGTGCTGTGGAACACTCCTGTCTCTGTGCTGTCTCTGTGCTGTCGGACACTCCTGTCTCTGTGCTGTGGGGCACTCCAGTCTCTATGTTGTGGGACACTCCTGTCTCTGTGCTGTGGGACACTCCTGTCTCTGTGCTGTGGGATATTCCTGTCTCTGTGGCTTTTAATACGACACCTTGAGAAATCCAAAGAAAACTCCTGTATGCACTTCTACAAGACATGTTGTCATTGTATTCATCACTGTATTTATCTTGCTCTTAATTGATTTATTACTTGCACTGTGATTCTTGAAATGTAATTGTTGACGACTATAAGTCGCCCTGGATAAGGGCATCTGCTAAGAAATAAATAATAATAATGTTGTGTACAGTTGTGGTAATATACAGTGCTCTCTCCTCCCTGCATACTGTCTGACTAAATATAGTTTCAGTACGAATGAAAATGAAATACAAATGACAATCATAGTGTGCTCTGAACCTCCTGTGCAACAAACCAGGATACTGCACCATGAACCAGGGGGACAACTGAACACAACATGCAGTAACCTGCCCCAGGAACCAGGGGGAGACCTGAACACAACATGCAGTAACCTGCAAACCTGACAAAATAGTTTATCAAACAGTTCCTCCGTTATGTTTATCCTGTTCTCCCTTTGCTCCCTCTGTTAATTAGATTATTTCAAACATCACCATAACAGTGAGGTGTTACAGAGAAGTATTTATTTAACAAGAAAAACAGGATCACTGGAATGTGGGGGTGGAGAGAGGGAGAGAGTGAGTGTGGAAGTGGGCTTTGCCAAGTCTTAAGTAAAAAAAAAAAAAAAGTTGAAATATTAAAAGCAAGCCACTCCAAAGAAAATGTTTTTAAAATAGTACTTCTAGCAGGTCAACATATCATCTCACCACGAGAGCATTACCAGGGAGCAGACACACTTAAGCAAGAATAAGTTTCAGCTCAATACAGCCAGCGGTACTGAAATACAGCAGAGTGCCTGGAGTACAATAATATCGCATCTCTCACACTAACACACCCACTGACTTCACTTTATACAGCCATTGTGTTGTGTCATTACAATACCCTATAGCTGGCAACTTTGACAGTGGTTACTTTTACAGTTTTGCTCCAAATATTAACAGTTCCGCAAAGGTTCCCAGGGGGTCCCCAGCAATAGTATAAGATCCTCTGGATTAAAGGGATGTTAGAAAGATAGGACAAGGGGGGACTTGACTGAAGTCTTGAAAAGTTAACCCAAACCAATAAGCAGTGAAACCAGAACTAGGGGACACAGTTGGAAATGAAGTGGAGACAGATTTAAGACAGAGGGTGGGAGACACTTCTAATTTTCCTGTGGTGGGTGGGGGGGGGTGGGCATAAAGGTATAAAGGATTGCGCACACAGATCTCAGCGCCATTTTTCCTTTCAAGAACTGACCTGACAGGAGAGCCTATTCAGATAAGTACTTGTTACTTTTTCTGCTATAGATTTTCGCATTTACTGTGTTTTTACACAAATTATATGTGACATTAAAAATAATCGCTGTATTAGTTTTACTAATTCTGTGTATATTGTGCACTACAGCCTGTTGTTTGTTAGGTCCCACTGTGGCCTTGTGCCCCGGGTGAAGATGATGGCTTGAGTCGCCCCTTCCCAGGGATCAAGCAACGTAAGTCGGTTGACTTTGTGCTCTCCCCCCAGGCTGCAATATCTCCAGCTGGAGTTATTTTATTCTCATTTTGGCTTCGGCCAAAATGACGAGACGGTTTGTATAATTCAAGTAATTGTTATTACCGTATTTTGCTGAAAAAAATATTTTTCTTTTCGAATTCTGTTTTTCTGTTTTCACAGAGACTAAGCACAGGCCTGTCTGCAGTGTGTGCTGTGGCACAAGTGTAGTGACAGCAGCTGCTGGGTTCAGCAGCGTTTGCGCTGATTTTGTAGACTTTTCTAGAATTAGGTTCTGCATTATCATATTGAAATTTCTAGCACCTTGTAGAGAATACTATCAGAGCATCAAAGGGTATGAATATTTTCAATGAGCATTTTTGGAGTTTTGCAAAAGAGTTGCTGAAATAAATAACTGAAGACATCTATTTTTTGTAGACAAGATTTTTCCTAAAATTCGAGAAATGTTTTGTTTTCGAGAAATTTCTGGAAATTATAAATTTCCATTGGGGTATGTAAAGTTGTATTTAACCTCCCCACTTATTAAAGTCAGGAGCCGCTACTGGTCACAGCTTACTTTCTCAATGGCTGCTTGATGCCAGTTTTATTGCAATTGCTCTGGTACCATAAAAACCAAACTGTGATGTCCTTCACACTGCACATCTCCAAAACTAAGAAAGTCATGGAGGTCAGTGGCATACAGGTCATTTAGAATGATTGTGGGAAACCTCTGACCTCCAGGTCATGATCGTAGAGTGCAAATCCTCTACGCAATACCCAGTAAGTTATGAACTCCGCTCCTGTTTATCTTCAAGGAAAGTAAGATGGGTTCTCTCTCTCTCTCTTACTTAGCTGTGAGAGGAAGCTCTCAAAGAGCCTGCTGCTTGTCTGCTGACACTCTGCCTGGCTGTAGCTCATCGTCCCTCCTCTCAATAAGAATATGTATAAAAAACACCCCACCTTTGGCTTTGTCCGTGGTTTGCGGGGCAGTTTCTCATGGATTCTCTCTCCAGCCCGTGCCCATCTCCCTGCCAGTCTCTCAATACATGACCGCATGAACCTCACCGCAGGACCCCGGCTGCTGCCAACAGAGGGCTTAGGTCTGTCCTTACCACTGCCTTTAAAAAAGAACCACAAATATTCACAAAATTAAAAAATGTCAAAGCAATCCTACTTTACTCAATTATAGTATTTGTTGTTTTTTAGGTATCCATGAATAGCATTCTCAAACTACTGGAGTACTGTTCTTTCTCTAAGCACTGATCTATCAAACCCACTACTTTTCACACTGCAGCCTGCAGTCTTTTCACAGCTGAATTCAGAGAATTACTTTCTTTAAATAAAGCACTACATCTGCTTAGCAACGAAGCATCATTTAGAAAGATGCGATTCGCCCGGTCATTCTGTATTGATTTGAATGAATGCAAGATGGGGATATGAAAAGTATTCACTCTGTAGTGTTGAATATAAAAGGTCAGGCAAGGCTAGCAATCTCTATACTTGTAATTAAAGTTATCTGAGTTATTTAGCCACATTCTGTATGTGGTAGAAAAATAACTGCAACATTTTTGTACATAGAATCACATGTGTTAGCCATTAATGTCTATAGTATCTGGAAAATAAATGAAATAAATGACCTGATGCTGTTCAGTTGCAAGTGATTAAATACTCGTTGGACTAACATCTGTATTTGGCATTGCACATTCTGACCACAATTAGATGAAATTCAAACCATTTAAAACTGTAAACTCGAAACCACTAACTATTGCAAATATACCTTACTGACTCTATATAGTATAAGCAATATATTGTAGTGCAGACTGGAACTATAGCTTTAAATCTGAACACATGAATAAGAGTATGTTACAGATAAGAGCATGTTACAAATAAGACCATGTTACGGATAAGAGCATGTTACAAATAAGAGCATGTTACAAATAAGAGCATGTTATTACATTGGAGTGGCGACCATGTTGGCAGCAAGACCCTTTCTGACCAGTGGAATTTGTTTTAATGGAAACTGTTTAATGTGAGAATTATTTGTTTACAGCATTGTCTGAAGATAATATAACAATGTGATTCTTAAGGCTGAGGTTTCTGTGTAGTGCCAGGCAGGGGCACTCTGAAACTCACTGCCCTCTTACCTTGACTTTCCCTGCACAGAAGGAAGGCTGGATCCTTTGGAATCTTGCAAACTTCACTGACCGGCATGCCTTTAAAAACACAGGATCATTAAACTAGGAAAAATGTGTTTAAAGTTTCTAACAATCTTTAATGGTAATAGGACTATACAAGTGGTTTCTTACCATAAATCTTGCTGTAGATATAGACAGTCAAAGAGATTCAAACAGACTGTGTGTTTACAGAGCCCCTGCTCTACTGTAAATGAAAAATCTCAATGCAAAGTTTGTGAAATAAATAGCCCAAGAGATCTAACCCCAATATTGAGACAGTTCTAAGAGCCCTGTTACTCCTAATCCCCTGGATGCTTGTCTGGGATCATGGCTTAGGGATTTCAACAGGAATAATTGGAATCTTTTTGCTCTCACTTGCTCCAGGTCAGCTAGCCAAGCCAAACAATTCCCTGCATAAAAAACACAGTGCAACTGGCAAGGAATTGCTGACCCTCCCTCTCTCTCAAAACACAGAAACTGGAGAATGTGACAGAAAAAAAAGTGCACAGATCCTTCATACAGGGGCTGTAATGCAACCTGATACTGAAGCTGAGGTCATGGTTTGAGCTGAGGGTTGCTTGTATGAATCCTCTTACTTAGAGCTGGGTCATCAAAGAATTCTCCTTTACATAAGAACATAAGAAGTGTTTGAACAAGAGGAGGCTATTCAGCCCATCAGTGCTCATCCGGTTCCCAGTAGCTGGTTGATCTCAAAACTTTGTCAAGTCGGGTCTTAAAGGATCCCAATGATTCAGCATCAATAACATGGCTAGGTAACTCTGGCAGGGTGAAAGCCCTGTAATGTGTGGGTGTATGTGGAGAATATTAGGTTGGCAGATAGGGGGTTCAGTTAATCCCTGTCAAAACACGTGGGAATGTAGCTGGAGCCGACAATTGAATAAATGATTACATTTAGGTGTATAAAATAGGTGTTCACAGGTGTCAGAGGGTTGACTAGGATTGATGTTGGTGATACAGGTAGCAGTCTGTGTGTGTATGTGTGTGTGTGTGTGTCTGTTTCATCTTCCATGCTGTGCTGTGCTGTTTGTTTTTGTGAGTTTCTGGAAAACCTTTTGTTTTGGGCCTTGTGCCGTTAATTTTAAGTATGTTTTTGTAAATGTTTTGTCATTTTTATGTTTGTTTATTTGTAATTAAAACTGTGCATTAGCACAATTTAACTTGCAGCTTTCTGTGTCTGAGTCTCTGTCTGTCCTAATGCCATCTGGGCTGGGAGGCTGCTGTGCCACAGGCCATAATGGAATAATTGGTAATTAATAAGGCTCTAGCCACATGTTATAAAAAGGGATAGATTTGTTTGTTGGGATGTTGTTGAGTTTAGTGGAGTTTAGATGTTGTTAAATGGTGGTGTTTTGAGTGGCGTGCTGTGCTGTGCTGTGCTGTGCTGTGCTGTATAATTGATTACACGGTGGAGTAGAACAGTATTGTTGGGTGTTTAGGTGAGTGGAGCCATGGGAGATATACGTAGAATGTGTAGTAGTTTTGTTGTTTGTTTCAAACCGTTTATTTGTTTGTCTGTGTGTTTTGTGTGTTTGGTTTTGTTATTAAACGTGTGCAATGGCACTTTAACTGCAGCTTCTGTCTCTAGGTCTGCTTCCTGACAGTAACACACCTTGCCAGTGACACTGTCCTTGCCACAGTAACGTGTTCCATACCCTCACCATCTCTATGTAAAGAAGTGTCTCTCTTCCACCAGTGTCCTTTGGCCTTGGTATTGGCTAAGGCCATTTCAAAGACTTGGAGGTTCCCTGTTATTCTTATGTGTTCTGTGCTGAATATGTTCAGTTCCCTCAAGCTATCTTTAAGGCCTGGGATGACTCTGGGTGCTCTTCATTGAGGAGTGTGATTGGCGGTAGTACATACTTATCCAAGAGACATGAAACTTGGTATTAACATTATTTAGCACAAGTTATTGACAATCCATCAGTCTGTGTGTCACACTACTGTATCTGGAGAACTGCTTATGACACTGGGGTAAACATTTCATGGCCGTTTCTTATTCTATGCTGTTCTGTAGATACTGTTGATGTATGTCATGGTCATTTCCATCTTACTAATGGCTCTACATTCCATACTTGTTTACAATAACATTACTACTATTGATCTCGGTGCTGTACATAAAACATTTAGAGTGCCCAATTATTTGTATTTGAACCCTTGATCATGAATCATGATATATGATAAAGTGCAGGTTAGCTGGTGACTGAATCAGTGAAGATGCTGGCGATGTTACCGGTGAGTGGGGTGTGCACGGTGCTCTCATTATACATGGTGCTCTCATGGTCTCTCTGCACTGTGTGCACGGTGCTCTCATTTAGCATGTGCTCTCATGGTCTCTCTGCACTGTGTGCACGGTGCTCTCATTATGCATGGTGCTCTCATGGTCTCTCTGCACTGTGTGCACGGTGCTCTCATTGTGCATGTGCTCTTATGGTCTCTCTGCACTGTGTGCACGTTGCTCTCATTGTGCATGGTGCTCTCATGGTCTATCTGCACTGTGTGCACGGTGCTTTCGTTGTGCATGGTGCTCTCATGGTCCCTCTGCACTGTGTGCACAGTGCTCTCATTCTGCATGGTGCTCTCATGGTCTCTTTGCACTGTATGCACGGTGCTCTTATTGTGCATGGTGCTCTCATGGTCTCTCTGCACTGTGTGCACGGTGCTCTTATTGTGCATGGTGCTCTCATGGTCCCTCTGCACTGTGTGCACAGTGCTCTCATTGTGCATGACACACCAGGTTTCCATCAGCCACATGGAACATTTCCAAATCACTGGTTTCAATAGCAAACGCTTTCATTTCTTGGAAAATGTTGAAATCAATTATCACATTGTGTCAGGGCACCAACACATTGCACAGTTAGAAGGTTTCTGAAATAACATTTTCTTACACTTCATCTAATTAGTATAACTACTTTTTGTCTTTTAGTTTTACAGATTTTATTTCCACAATGCCTTTGGCAAAGTCCATTTAACCTGCCACCACTATATAGAGAAGCACCCTGTGCAACCCTACCAGGAAACTCGTTTACTGTTTCAGTCATCACAATACTCCCCCAGTGAATATAAGAAATACATCAGTAAGAGATACCACAGGACACAAATGGGGAGAGTGTTCCAGGGGGAAAGGTTAATGGTTGCACTGTGGTGTAACATATATAGTTGTAGAGAGGACATGTTTGAGAGCTCTATTTAGACCACAGGAGTGCTTTAAATGTGCCTTAAAAAGTTACCAGACCTCACACTGCTGGGTAGAGCTGTGTAGATAAGGGGGAGAGATAGTCCAGTCAAAGAGCCAGCTTCCTCACTCTGCTGGGGTAGAGCTGTGTAGATAAGGGGGAGAGATAGTCCAGTCAAAGAGCCAGCTTCCTCACTCTGCTGGGGTAGAGCTGTGTAGATAAGGGGGAGAGATAGTCCAGTCAAAGAGCCAGCTTCCTCACTCTGCTGGGGTAGAGCTGTGTAGATAAGGGGGAGACAGAGTCCATGTAATTGTTCAATTTCTTGCATTAACAAATACAGCGCCGCGTCTAGTACATCAGATTGGTGCCTAAGTGTTCTACTGCATAACAATTCCATCCAATGCTCTGAACATTCCAACATGTCCTTATGGTTCAGGCCTAATCCAAAATAGAATTGGATTTTGTTATTACATGAGCCGTGTGTGACAGTATCTCCTGAGTGTGCATTTTTACTTGTGCTACTGAGATATTGCATTATTTCTTTATTTATTGATGTATTTCTTTATTTATCCAAGGCTACTTAAAGGTGTCACAGTGGAGTTTACAGTAAGTGCAAATCATACTACAAAAATACAATATGAACAAGTATGCACCAAGTTAGGATTACAACAAGTTATATCTACAATGACATATTACTAGTAGTGCATTAGTCTGTGTGATGTTCTGGAGCCTGATAAACTGTGATTTCTGCTTCCATATTCATGAGATAATTATCATGTTTTAACATAATAATTATCTTGTGAAAACAGAATTAATTGTTACTTTATAATTATTTTTTATCTGAGCAGACAGGTTTCAAAAGTACTTTACCCTTCTGTCAAGTAAAAAAATAAGACAGATAAATTAGATGAAATCCTAAACTAACTAAACGAATACCCTCAAGAAATAACATCTATTTATTTTTAAGCTGTGGGTTGTTGAAACATGATGCTCATTAAAAAGCTGTATATCAGCTAGAAATGACAGAAAACATGTGACTTTACACACCACAGAATCTGATACTGGTGATATGGGAGCTCAATTACTACGAAATAGTTTCTGTAAAACTATAATGCATGGCATGTTTTCCAGTGTTTGAAATGCTAGCACTGTCTATTATGTTTGGATGCTTCAGTTTCCTGCCGAGAAGCTTGACTTCACCATCATCCCTGGGTTCATTGGTGGCCTGAAGGATGACATCAGCCCTGACAGCCTTGCTGGTTGCTTAGCAATGGAGGATGGGAAGAGGGTATCTGAAATATCACATTATCTTAACTATTGTATTTTTCTAGTTGTTTAGAATCACTTTGTATCTCATTTAACTGTTTCAGTCATTGCTTAGTGGCGGCTTCTTAAAATTCTGCAGTTAAAAGCACCCTGTGGCCTCAGTAGAGCTCTCAAACATGTCTTCTCACTTAGAACAGCTGGTTCACCAGAGTGTACCCACTAACCTGTCCCCCTGCAACACGGGCCAGAATGTTACCAGGTGGGGGGGCACAGCGGTACTTCAAAGAGACGACATGTTACAGAGCTCTATTGAGAGCACATGGGTACTTACACTTTTTTAAAATTCACCAGTATGTGAAGGCTGGAACAGAAAACAATATACAATATGAATCTAAACAAGAATAGGTTAGTTTAGATAACAGCAATACTTTTTACCCAGACTCCGGCCACATTTCCATATGCCACTCGGACTGACTTGAAACCGATTTGAAATCACTTGTTTATTTCCATCAGCAGCCGATCTGAGATGGAATCAGGTTCGAGTGAGACTCCCTCAGCCCCGATGAGGAGCTCGGTCTCTTCAGCTCAGTTACCAAAAGGCACAGGTTGTATATCTCAGACTGCAGAGCATGAAAGCTGTGACTGCAGCATAGTATATCGTCAGGGAGGTGAATTAATCAACACATAGCAACCATACAATAAAATGAAACCCTACCCCCTACCTCTACCCTACCACCTACCCTACCCCATACCCCCGACCCTTCCCGCACCCTATTACATGATATGGGGACCTGAACTGGACACACTATTCTAGGTGTGGTTGTACCAGTGCATTGTATAATTTTAATATAACTTCTCTTGATTTGAATTCAACTGTCTTGGCTATATAACTTAACATTATATTTGCCTTTTTTATAGCTTCTCTACACTTGGCTTAAGAGATTCAGCCTCATAATTATAACTCTGCTTCCTATCTTGTAACCAGTTATGAATCCATGCTGCTACTTTATCATTTATTCCTACTGATTTAATCATTAAACATAGTCTTTTGTGTGGCACTTTGTCAAATGCTTTTTAAAAAACTTAGATGTCATATGCATTATCATTGTCCACTAGTTGTCTCCTCCAGATAAAATCTAGCGAATTAGTTAAACAAGATCTCCTATAATGTTGTTACGATATAAATATTCCTCCATTTTGGTGTGCCAACTGGAAGTAACCCAATGTAAAGTTGTTAACTGTTAAATGACACACCGGTATGCCAGGAGCTTTAGACAATGTTTAGGTATTATCTGGGGGTTTGTTTTTCATCAAAAGAAAGCAACCAAATGTAGTTTTTGCTTTAAACTGTGGTTACATGTTAAAGGTGATCAAAGGGAATGTGTGATATCTATTATTATATACATTTTCAGGCTCACTTAACTGGCTGCTGTTCCTCAGAGAGTAATTCCGCTCATTGCCTCTAGGCTGTGCTGGTGCTGTGTATGCGCTTGTCTGCGCTGACTCTCCTCTTTCAGAACCTGTGGATTCCGGAAGATTCCAAAGAGCCATTTCCAGGGAATCCCAGAGCTTCCGAGGGTAAAATCTGCTTCTATAAAGCAGACAAGCAAATGGAATGTCATTTTTGTTCTCAAGTGTTCTTGTGAGGGGCGCTCCTATGTTACATTCCACTAATATGTCTCTAGAGTCCCATAAAATTATTTTCATTCTTTATAATTTTTCATTTTATTTTTCACAAATTTCATTTGATTTCATTTTATTACATATACACATTAATAAAACAATTCAAATAGATGTATATCAATAATAGTATAGTATACATCATGTTTTAACTATATACATATTTTTTATTAAACATCCGCTTTTTTTTTTTTTTTTTACATTTTGACAAACAGACCTCGCACAGAAAAATAATTTAGTTACCATAACTTCTCATTAGCGGCAGTAACAGTAACATACATGACGTCCCCCACTCTTTTTAATTAACTGCCTATTTACAGTAAATAGTGCCCATGCCCTGCAGAAAAATACATTAAGATAAAATACAAAATATATATTTATACTGCTCTACTATTGTGGGGCTGTCATAATAATTGCAATACAGCTGTACCCATTAAATTAACCAATAGTATTGTGCTTCAATCCTGTTGCACTGAAGCAGGGCTCCAGTATACAAGCTTGGGTTTCTCAGTATTTAAACACTAAGCAAAGCAGATTCATTCATTCAAATCCATTCAAAACCAAAACAGCATTTGCTCCAGTGCAAAGTTTGCAGCACTGGAAATAAAACAAGGAATTAGCATACTAATGCAAAATACAGCAAAGCAAACAAGCCATATTTTCCCCCAAAGCAATAAACAGCTAATGATGCTTAACGACAGTATCTTTTGACTCCCATTCCAGCCGACAGTTTCAAAATCTGCACATAATTATTTTGTCACCGTCAGCTGCACACATCCCCTCATGCTCAAATTCTTTGCAGAATTGTTTAATTGTTATGCATGGGTTAGGCATTTTAGAAACACACGTCTCTTCTCTTTCATCACAATTTTAATTCCCAAAAGTGTACATCTGCACAAGTGCAAGTCAGAGCTTCCGTTTCCCTTCAGACCGTGCCCATGGTAACGGCTGAGCCTTGACAACTACGATTGCAAGTATTTCTTGAAAGTATTTTTTGTATAAACCTCCCAAGTTAAAAATGTCATTCTATATTTGCTTTATAATGATTTTTCATTTTAATTCGTTTTATATTTGCATTTAGTTTTATTTTGTCATTTCGTATTTGTGAAAAACACAGGCCTCTACTCATAATCATACTCAAAATCAATATTTACAGTTTTTTGGAAATTCTTCCAGTTTAACAGTAACCATTTTCAGTCTGTCTCAGTGGCAGGTGGAATCGTGGAATCAGACAACAGCATTGCAATGACCCTGCAGGGGTAGGGTCAGGGTCAGAGTTAGGGTTAGGGTCAGGGTTAGGGTGGAGCTGCATAAGTTGCTTCTGTTTCCCAGGTCAGTTTGCATTGTCCAATCCCAAACCAGCTGTCCCTTTACACCCAAGGAGCTGCCGGCAGAGCAGGGTCAGCCCTGCAGGAGTCCACTCGAGCTCACCTTGTGCTGTAGGGGGCGCTGCTGCGCAGTGACAGAAAAAGCCCCTGTCGATCCTGCCTCCCTAACCCACAGGAGTACCAGAGCCTGTGCCAGTGGAGGTGCTCAACATGTACATTGCATAATGCAAATTTAAAACATTGCAAATAGGGTATAAACCTCTTGTGATTGCATGGATAACTTGTCACAATGCAAAAGCATATCTCGCTATTAGAAGGATACTAGATTTCTGCTCTAGATTCCTTTTGTGTGACTACAAACATGGATCTGGACTGAGAAGGGCCTGTGTTCAAGGATGTCTCTGAACAGGTTATTCTAAGGGCACGTCCCGGGTACACAAATCAAATTTCACAAATCTTACCTGTGATGTGCTACCATTACCTGCTCCACATCTCAAAGAAAAGAAAATGCTACCACAGTTTAAATATTAAATTAGGACCACACCTGTAATTATACCTTAACTCTTTTGTGTTCCATGCTCGAGAAATGAAGTTCCTTTAATTTTCATGGCTCATTCTGTTAGGCTCTGGGGTACATATTAAACTGTAAAGAGGCACCTTTAAAACAGGTTGAAATAACCAGCAGAGAGCTGAACATTGAATGTATAATAATGCTGTCACTGGTTTCTGTTTTCTCTGGACGTTTCCCCTGTCAGGAGAGTGTTGCAACAGTGACACACTGTGAAGCAAGGCTGAAAAGTCTTAGTGGGGAGGATTTATTGAGTAACAAGAGCCAGAATAAATCAACGTTGGAAACAACTGGATGTCAAAGTATATTTTGAAAAATCCCACGTGGCACCGTTCTACCAATGTCTGATACAATTACTGGCTTTGTGCATCAGAAAGGAGACGTGAAACTCCTGTGCTGGGCTGTGTCTGAGTGTGGACACCGCCCTGAAAGATTACTGCTTGCCTTTGCTTTGAAATCTGTGCAAATACAAATCAAGTACATTAGAGATAAATGTGAATATAAGAGTTAAGAGCCTTGGTTTGCACACTTGAAATCTAATGTCAGAAAAAAATAATAAAAAAGTCACTTTAGCTTTAAAATAAAGAATTAAAATGTCTTTTGGCACTGAAACTGGTAAATCATTAAAGGTATAGCTGTCTGCCATATGAATCATCATTTGATTTACACAAGAAAGGATATATATATATATATATATATATATATATATATATATATATATATATATATATATATATATAGTACTGTGCAAAAGTTTTAGGCAGGTGTGAAAAAATGCTGTAAAGTAAGAATGCTTTCAAAAATAGACATGTTAATAGATTATATTTATCAATTAACTAAATGCAAAGTGAGTGAACAGAAGAAAAATCTAAATCAAATCCATATTTGGTGTGACAACCCTTTGTCTTCAAAACAGCATCAATTCTTCTAGGTACACTTGCACAAAGTCAGGGATTTTGTAGACATATAGTCAGGTGTATGATTAAACAATTATACCAAACAGGTGCTAATGATCATCAATTCAATATGTAGGTAGAAACACAATCATTAACTGAAACAGAAACAGCTGTGTAGGAGGAATAAAACTGGGTGAGGAACAGCCAAACTCAGCTAACAAGGTGAGGCTGCTGAAGACAGTTTACTGTCAAAAGTCATACACCATGGCAAGACTGAGCACAGCAACAAGACACAAGGTAATTATACTGCATCAGCAAGGTCTCTCCCAGGCAGAAATTTCAAGGCAGACAGGGGTTTCCAGATGTGCTGTCCAAGCTCTTTTGAAGAAGCACAAAGAAACGGGCAACGTTGAGGACCGTGAGACGCAGTGGTCGGCCAAGGAAACTTACTGCAGCAGATGAAAGACACATCATGCTTACTTCCCTTCGCAATCGGAAGATGTCCAGCAGTGCCATCAGCTCAGAACTGGCAGAAAACAGTGGGACCCTGGTACACCCATCTACTGTCAGGAGAAGTCTGGTCAGAAGTGGCCTTCATTGAAGACTTGCGCCAAAAAGCCATACCTCCGGCGTGGAAACAAGGCCAAGCTGACTCAACTATGCACGAAAACAGAGGAACTGGGGTGCAGAAAAATGGCAGCAGGTGCTCTGGACTGATGAGTCAAAATTTGAAATATTTGGCTGTAGCAGAAGGCAGTTTGTTCGCCGAAGGGCTGGAGAGCGTACACGAATGAATGTCTGCAGGCAACAGTGAAGCATGGTGGAGGTTCCTTGCAAGTTTGGGGCTGCATTTCTGGAAATGGAGTTGGGGATTTGGTCAGAATTAATGGTCTCCTCAATGCTGAGAAGTACAGGCAGATACTTATCCATCATGCAATACCATCAGGGAGGCATCTGATTGGCCCCAAATTTATTCTGCAGCATGACAACGACCCCAAACATACAGCGAAAGTCATTAAGAACTATCTTCAGTGTAAAGAAGAACAAGGAGTCCTGGAAGTGATGGTATGGCCCCCACAGAGCCCTGATCTCAACATCATCGAGTCTGTCTGGGATTACATGAAGAGAGAGAAGCAACTGAGGCTGCCTAAATCCACAGAAGAACTGTGGTTAATTCTCCAAGATGTTTGGGCCAACCTACCTGCCGAAGTTCCTTCAAAACTGTGTGCAAGTGTACCTAGAAGAATTGATGCTTGATGCTGTTTTGAAGGCTAAGGGAGGTCACACCAAATATGGATTTGATTTAGATTTTTCTTCTGTTCACTCACTTTGCATTTTGTTAATTGATAAATATAATCTATTAACATGTCTATTTTGAAAGCATTCGACTTTTACAGCATTTTTTCACACCTGCCTAAAACTTTTGCACAGTACTGTATATATATATATACAGTATATATATATATATATATATATATATATATATATATATATATATATATATATATATATATAACAAGTGATTTTCCAGATATACACAATAACAGAAGTGAGATTCCCCTGCCAGTATGTACATACACCCCAGTCGCAGGGGATAATTAGACAACACAAGTGACTTTCTCTACTATAAAAATGACCACTAGGGGCAGTATCTCTCCTCCTCCTTGAAACAAGTCTGTTTAATGATTTGATGATAAAAATAAAAAAAGTAAATGGTTTGAAAATATGACCCACAGGTTTGTATTCCTATTTGCCTCATCACCCAGACAGCTCAATGCGTGTACAGTCTCAGGGTTCAATGCTAGAAAACTGCAAAGCCAACCAAAACTACTTCATAACCCTAACCCAGATCTACTTCATAACCCTAACCCAAATCTACTTCATAAACCTAACCCAGATCTACTTCATAACCCTAACCCAAATCTACTTCATAAACCTAACCCAGATCTACTTCATAACCCTAACCCAGATCTACTTCATAACCCTAACCCAGATCTACTTCATAACCCTAACCCAGATCTACTTCATAACCCTAACCCAGATCTACTTCATAACCCTAACCCAGATCTACTTCATAACCTCTTAACCCAGATCTACTTCATAACCTCTTAACCCAGATCTACTTCATAACCCTAACCCAGATCTACTTCATAAACCTAACCCAGATCTACTTCATAACCCTAACCCAGATCTACTTCATAACCCTAACCCAGATCTACTTCATAACCCTAACCCAGATCTACTTCATAAACCTAACCCAGATCTACTTCATAAACCTAACCCAGATCTACTTCATAACCCTAACCCAGATCTACTTCATAATCCTAACCCAGATCTACTTCATAACCCTAACCCAGATCTACTTCATAAACCTAACTCAGATCTACTTCATAACCCTAACCCAGATCTACTTCATAACCTCTTAACCCAGATCTACTTCACAGGAAACCAGAACAATTAATTATTGACATTTTTTTTAAAGTTTTACTTCAAATTTAGATGCAGCACTGTGAAAACAATCTTCATGTTTAATAGAAGACGATTTCAAACCCCCTTATAGGAAGGGTGGAATGGTTTCTAAACCTGCTATTTGTGAACGTACTGTTTCTGCACCATATTTTTCAAAAATTATTGGCATTTTTTTAAATGATTTATTAATGTTTTAAAATGTAATTTATATGCTAATGGTTTGCAATTGACAGGTATAAAACATGAATTACTAGCAGGGCAAATTACTCATCAAGTCCAAGGGGAGTTGGTTAATTAGACAGGCCTAATTATTAAACATACTGTAATCATGATCTAATTTGAATGAGTTCTGTTTGTGCCTTTGAATCTATATGTTATGTGGGTTAAGTTTCAGTAATGTCGGATTAGTAAATGATGAGTTTTTCAGCTCTAATTAGTAAGGTATTTGTACTTATTACAGTAGTAACTTTTCAACACCACTTAAATATTAATTCATGCAAAATGGTATTCTACATAAGCAGGGTCTCAAAGTCTGAGACCTCAGACAGCTTTGCTGGCCACCACACTCCCCACATCACTATCCAATTAATCATAGAAAGTGTGACCATTTTCAAGTATGATAAGTGGTGATTGCAGATGATTATTTTGGAAGCATTGCTTTTGAGTGTGAAAGCTGTGAGTGAGGGTCTCTCCATTGGGGGCTACGTGATTCATTCACAACTCTCACACTGCAAATCTATCTCGCTGCTGCCCTATTTATAGCTCTTGTTTCTGGCTGCACTTTGAAGCAGATCATTGAAATTCTGGATTTGCAGCCTGCGAGTAAGATGCTTAAACCTTAACCCTTCGTCTACAGGCTTGCTGCACCAGCTGCACCTGGGATTAAAGATTAAATTCACATCTGTTTAATAAACACCACTGCAGCACAGTCACGCACTGATTACCCTACCACAGTGTAACAGAACCCCCAACTCTCCCTCAATCTGTACCCCTCTATGCTGTAACAGAGCCCCCAACTCTCCCTCAATCTGTACCCCTCTATACTGTAACAGAGCCCCCAACTCTCCCTCAATCTGTACCTGTCTATACTGTAGCACAGCCCCCAACTCTCCCTCAATCTGTACCCCTCTATACTGTAACAGAGCCCCCAACTCTCCCTCAATCTGTACCTGTCTATACTGTAGCACAGCCCCCAACTCTCCCTCAATCTGTACCCCTCTATACGGTAAGAAATGAATAGAACATGTCGCTGATATTAACAATTGTATTTCCTGCATTGGAAGCACACACCCCCTGCAGCTGCATTCAGCCTGTATTTTGGCATAACAATGAAGGTGCGTTTCTTATGCTTGAGCGCTCCTCCTGCCTGCAGTGTGTGATTTTTAAAATATTTTTATTTTTGTTGTTTTGTGATGTGAATTACAAAAACATAGTTTATGTTTATGGAACATACAACCATAAGAGAAGTTCTGATGAATTATTGTCCGGTTCCTAACAGCTAATCCCAGAAACGCATGCAGACGGTTCTTGAAGGATCTCTATGAATCAGCAACGTGTCTTGGTAACCACTTCCATATCTGTGTGAAAAAGAAAGTGCCTCTGTTCCTCTGAATCTGTCCCAAGTTTGAAATACAGATCGGGGTAGACTTTGTTGCTCCCTAACCATTCTCTTGTCTTGGTTGCATGCAAGCTACAAAACCAAAAATAGTTTAATTCATGCTTTAGACATACAACTTTCTCATCTTTTAATTACAGTTTGTCAAAATATGAAAATATGAGAAACGGTATTGCCTTGGGACCAATGGGACCAATGCAAATGATAACTGGAAGGAGCAGTGGTTCCGGTTCTAAGTAAGCAATAACCCACAGCAGGCCATGCGGTAAGAGCCAGACATGCAGAAGAGGGGGTTATTGCAATAATACGATTTTAAAGTTTTAAAATGAGTTTTAAAATGATTGTATCCAAAACAGTTCCTACACTTTTTTTAGGAGCTACACATTTGCTGGGGAAAAAAAACGTATTACTGCTTATTTTTCATGTATTTTATCATGTATTTCATGGTTTTATTGGAACATGAGTACAGTCGATACATCCTATGACTTAGAAATCCAAACGTGTTGTAAAAAAACTCAAGCTGCATCTTTGCTTGCTCTCTGTAATGGGTCCTTACAGCCTTGTGTATATATATATATATATATATATATATATATATATATATATATATATTAGAGATAGCAGGGAGGGGTTAAAGCCTCCCTGAAGAAAAAAAAAAAAAACATGTGAAAATGCACATTGGTTTATTGTTTAATTGTTTTGTGTTTTGTTAATCAGTTTTGTTAATTGTTTTATTATGAATCATTCCCTGCACCTGGTGCTTATTATTAAATTAGAGCCAGGTGCAGGGTATTTAAAGAAAGCAGCCAGTCTGCTAGGGGCTGCTGAGGAGAAGGAGGCAGAAAGGAGTGCTCTGCTTCCTGGCAGTCGTGAGGTAAAAAGTGCTGTATTAAACCTGTGTGGTTTTTGTTTATTGTTTGGTGGGGAAACGGCTTAGCTGTCCTACTTGTATCAGGGTGTTCCTGAAAGTTTGAGTTAGTGCTCTGAAAGAGCTAGGTGTTTATTTGGTGTTTGTTTGATTTTCGTGTTTATTAAAATTAGTGCACCAGCGCTTAAAAATCCATTTCTTGTGTGCTGGGTCAATTTTTAAAGGGGCAATGAACCCGAGTGGGTGAGTTGATTCACATTTGGTGTCAGAAGTTTTGGGCGCCCCTACGACCCAGTAAAATGGATTTTAAAGAACTGATCGAGATGATCAATCGTAACATTGCTGTTCAGGAGGAGCAGACAAGAAGGATGGAGAGGCAGACACAGGAGCTGGGGTGGGCACCGCCGAAGACTTGGGAGCGGGAGCCAACCGAGTTGGAGCGGTTGGTCCAGGCGTGTGAGGAGCCGCCGCTTCCGGAGCCCAGAGGGGAGGAGCCGCCGCCTCGGAGCCCAGAGGGAGGAGCCGCCGCTTCCGGAGCCCAGAGGGGAGGAGCCGCCGCTTCCGGAGCCCAGAGGGGAGGCGAAAAGCATACCTCCACCTCAGCCCCGACCACCACCACCCCTACAGTCCAGTTCGGCGCCGCTGTCCAGTCCCTCACCCCTTGCTCCTGGACACCCTGCCGGTCTTCCTAGACCTCCCTGTGCTGGACCTGGAGCCCAGGAGTCTGCAGCACTGGCCACAGCTCTGCATCTGGTGCCCTGCTCCGCTCTCCCCGAGCACCCAGACGTCGCTGGGCTGCTGCCAGACGTCGCTGTTGCTTCCCCTGTTCGCTGCTTCGCTCCCCCTGGGTGATCGGACATCACTGCGCCGGTTCCCAGGGGAAGACCTGTGTCCACTGCTGCATCCTCCAGTGCCCCGGCCTACGCTCCGGTCGGCCCTGTCAGCCCGGTGGGGTCCCGTGTCGCCGGTTTGTGGTCCCTTCCTGGCAGCGCGGAAGGATCGACCCATCCTCAAGTCCGCCCATGGAAGAGGGCGGCAATGGACATTGCTGGACTTGAGGCTGGGTGGTCTTTTAAGGGTGGAGGGAGGTGGCCGTGGTATGGCCGGTGTCTTGAAAAGACATGGGGATGTGTGAGATAGCAGGGAGGGGTTAAAGCCTCCCTGAAGAAAAAAAAAAAAAAAAAAAATGTGAAAATGCACATTGGTTTATTGTTTAATTGTTTTGTGTTTTGTTAATCAGTTTTGTTAATTGTTTTATTATGAATCATTCCCTGCACCTGGTGCTTATTATTAAATTAGAGCCAGGTGCAGGGTATTTAAAGAAAGCAGCCAGTCTGTTAGGGGCTGCTGAGGAGAAGGAGGCAGAAAGGAGTGCTCTGCTTCCTGGCAGTCGTGAGGTAAAAAGTGCTGTATTAAACCTGTGTGGTTTATTGTTTGGTGGGGAAACGGCTTAGCCGTCCTACTTGTAGTCAGGGTGTTCCTGAAAGTTTGAGTTAGTGCTCTGAAAGAGCTAGGTGTTTATTTGGTGTTTGTTTGATTTTTGTGTTTATTAAAATTAGCGCACCAGCGCTTAAAAATCCATTTCTTGTGTGCTGGGTCAATTTTTAAAGGGGCAACGAACATGCTCCCTGCGTCTCCTCTCAACACTAGTTTATCTTCTCCAGAACCTCCCAGACGGTCAGGGATGCAGTCATGCAGAATGTCACTCATATCAGTAACCTGAACAAAACTGCATTATATACACTATATACTGTAATGTATTTAACTTTGTATACCATGTTCTTAAAATATGAACCTAGGGTTACACAGAGAGCAACCTCAAAGATCTATTTGATTCCGAACACTTGTGATTCTGAGACATCCTGTGCATTCCAATGAGAACAGAGAACCCTTGTGCTAATATAATATCATGCCAAATGAGTTCCCGTTAATGCTACATATTATAAATCTGTTTTATTTAGTTCAAAAGCATGCCTGTGTGATGATATATAAATAATATACATGCATGGTTGGGAAGGTAGACAAATTGCACTGTTTAAAATTACACCACACTGCAAACACATGGACAGAGCTGGATTTCTCCAAATTCAGTGTTTAATTTATTTACAACTAGCATACTTTCCTTTCAGATTGTACTTGTTATATAAACAGAATCCTCCATTAACGTTCATGGAGAACTGTGTTTATTTCATCTAGCTTCAGGGTAAGAAAGGTAATGGCGAGGCCTACAGAACACTAATTATAATATATGCCACGTGCGATTTTCATGTCAGTCTCTCTCTTGGCTGTAAACATGACGGAAAATTTAAAAAGAGCTATAAATGTGCATTTCATTGTAAAATTAGAAAAACTAAGATAAAGGGCTAGTTTGTAAAAATAGAACAATAAAAACAGTCTAAAACAAAAATGTAATAAACTTGGAATAAAAAAATACAGTTTCATTGTAAAATTAGAAAAACTAAGATAAAAGGCTAGTTTGTACAAACAGAACAATTGAAAACAGTCTAATAAAAAGCATTTTGAATGTAATAAAGAACATTTGAACATAATAAAGAATGTAATGGGAACATTGAAAGCACAATTAGACAATTTTGCCCTGTTACTCTAGATCCCCTTAGCTGGGGCAGAAGGCATGCACCAGGACACTGGAGAAGGCACTGCCGAAACTTTTGTCTGTGTGACTTGGCTGTCTGTCTGTCACACTCTATATGCCTTGATTCTGCTTCCATCTTCATCATTGACACTCCTAGCCTCTATAGACATTTCACACTGCATTTGGTTATAATCCAGTAATTATATACACATACAGTATATGTGTAACCTTTGAGGTCCACTTGTTTTAATACACTTTGCCACACATCTCCTGGCTTTACCATGCCTTCACTATGCTGTATTACACTTTGCTATGCTTTTACTAGGGTCAGACTTTATATGAAATCCCGGTCTATGTATGTGAGCTGTGGCTGCAGTATTTGTTGTCTAAACATGGTGGTGGGAAGAGAGTGAGACAAGACCCTAATCTCTGTTTACACACACCCCTCTCCCTCCTAAACCAGCTATACAGACCAGGAGAGACCCAGCCAACACCAGCACAGCCTAGCATCCAAACTGGCTTCTACAGCAGTAAGCCAAGCAGGTAGGCCTGCGGTGTGTTGTGAAAGCAGGCCCCATTCCTCGTTGTAACAGGTCAGGTGACTTTCAAGTAAGTGTTGTGTTTTGGATTGCTGTTGCTAAAACAAATATGTTTATTCAATAGTAATATGCAGGCAAAAGTAGCAACATTTTGCTACAAACTGCTATAGTATTTAACTTGTCATAACACCTGAAAGAGATTTGCTCACTCCTCATGTGAGATAGAGACTGCAAGGAAATGATTGGCTCACTCCTCATGTGAAATAGAGACTGTAAGGAAACTTGGAGAAGTTTTTATGTAACTCCAATGATTTATCCACCTTAGATGAAACTAGCATCATCTAAGGTTGCTAAGGAATTCAAATAAAATGGTTAACTGGCACTATATGAGGTGCTAGAATCTATAATTTGTTTATTTAGCAGACACCTTTATCCAAGGTCACTTACAGAAACTAGGGTGTGTGAACTATGCATCAGCTGCAGAGTCACTTACAACAACATCTCACCCAAAAGACGGAGCACAAGGAAGTTAAGTGACTTGCTCAGGGGCACACAGTGAGTCAGTGAGTGAGCTGGGATTTGAATTGGGGACCTCATGGTTACAAGCCCTTTTCTTTAACCACTGGACCAACCAGCCCCCATAGCAGCAAATTTGCACACCTGCTATAGATGTTTCAGACTTTTTAAATTATCAACACAATTTTAAAAATATAATGTACTATTTTAGAGGGAAACCAGAAATGTACAGAAATAAAAGGAAGAAATATCAAGTTATTTTGAAAAAAAGTGTTTTGTTTAACTTTTTTCCTGTTTTATTTATTTAACATGTAATGCATGGTATTGTTTTATTGAACGTGATGTTTGCTAAGGAACTGTTGTCTAGTATACGAATCTTCAAAACAAAAACAATACCCACTGCGTGATAATTCTTTATATTGTACATGTGAGAATGGTCTAATAAAACACAGGCAATATGATATTAAATAAATATTGTGGAACAAGACAGACACAATGACAATACTAAGCCAGGGTTATGCAGTCAATGTCACTCCTACAAACACACATATAGCATCTCCGGTTGTGTGTTTAGGACAAGCTGGGCTGTGTGGGGGAGGGGTGGGCCTCTCCCAGCATTAGTCCTTGTGTGGGCTGGATATCTCCAAGGGCAGATGCAGCAATGGCTTTCTGTTCTATTAACCCCTTTGTTTCCAATAGCGTTGACACATATCTGACCTGCAATTTCTATCCAGCATTATTAGAGAAGGTAGGGAGCGTGTGGCACTGTTCAGTGCTGGGAGAGAGGCAGTGCAGCCTGGAGGATGCTGGGCTGAGGTCGAGGAGGCTGGACATTGTGACCTTTAGAAATACCAAATACACGTACAATACTAACCAATGCAATTTACATTTATATAGTTTTGGGTGAAAATATAAATATATATTTTTGACATACAAGCTTCATACTTAATGATTTAGAAAGATACAACATATGCAGCAAAGCCCAGTGTGTGTAGGGTGACTGGGAGGCAGTGTGTTGTAGTGGTTAGAGCTGAGAGACTGGGAGGGAGGCAGTGTGGTATAGTGGTTAGAGCTGAGAGACTGGGAGGGAGGCAGTGTGGTGTAGTGGTTAGAGCTGAGAGACTGGGAGGGAGGCAGTGTGGTCTATTAGTTAGAGCTGGGGGACTGGGAGTGAGGCAGTGTGGTATAGTGGTTAGAGCTGAGGGACTGGGAGGGAGGCAGTGTGGTCTATTAGTTAGAGCTGGGGGACTGGGAGGGAGGCAGTGTGGTATAGTGGTTAGAGCTGAGAGACTGGGAGGGAGGCAGTGTTTTGTAGTGCTTAGAGCTGAGAGACTGGGAGGGAGGCAGTGTGGTCTATTAGTTAGAGCTGGGGGACTGGGAGTGAGGCAGTGTGGTATAGTGGTTAGAGCTGAGGGACTGGGAGGGAGGCAGTGTGGTCTATTAGTTAGAGCTGGGGGACTGGGAGGGAGGCAATGTGGTATAGTGGTTAGAGCTGAGATACTGGGAGGGAGGCAGTGTTTTGTAGTGCTTAGAGCTGAGAGACTGGGAGGGAGGCAGTGTGGTGTAGTGGTTAGAGCTGAGAGACTGGGAGGGAGGCAGTGTGGTGTAGTGGTTAGAGCTGAGAGACTGGGAGGGAGGCAGTGTGGTGTAGTGGTTAGAGCTGAGAGACTGGGAGGGAGGCAGTGTGGTCTATTAGTTAGAGCTGGGGGACTGGGAGGGAGGCAGTGTGGTATAGTGGTTAGAGCTGAGATACTGGGAGGGAGGCAGTGTTTTGTAGTGCTTAGAGCTGAGAGACTGGGAGGGAGGCAGTGTGGTCTATTAGTTAGAGCTGGGGGACTGGGAGTGAGCCAGTGTGGTATAGTGGTTAGAGCTGAGGGACTGGGAGGGAGGCAGTGTGGTCTATTAGTTAGAGCTGGGGGACTGGGAGGGAGGCAGTGTGGTATAGTGGTTAGAGCTGAGATGCTGGGAGGGAGGCAGTGTGGTGTAGTGGTTAGAGCTGAGAGACTGGGAGGGAGGCAGTGTGGTGTAGTGGTTAGAGCTGAGAGACTGGGAGGGAGGCAGTGTGGTGTAGTGGTTAGAGCTGAGGGACTGGGAGGGAGGCAGTGTGGTCTATTAGTTAGAGCTGGGGGACTGGGAGGGAGGCAGTGTGGTGTAGTGGTTAGAGCTGAGAGACTGGGAGGGAGGCAGTGTAGTGTGGTGGTTAGAGCTGAGAGACTGGGAGGGAGGCAGTGTGGTGTGGTGGTTAGAGCTGAGGGACTGGGAGGGAGGCAGTGTGGTGTGGTGGTTAGAGCTGAGAGACTGGGAGGGAGGCAGTGTGGTGTAGTGGTTAGAGCTGAGAGACTGGGAGGGAGGCAGTGTGGTGTGGTGGTTAGAGCTGAGAGACTGGGAGGGAGGCAGTGTGGTGTGGTGGTTAGAGCTGAGAGACTGGGAGGGAGGCAGTGTGGTGTGGTGGTTAGAGCTGAGAGACTGGGAGGGAGGCAGTCTTTAATGATGTTTTAACAGTATTTCTTTATTTGTGGGAGGATATTTTGGAAAAAAAAGATTAAAATTTGCATTTATATTGCATGCATTTGCTGCTCAGTAAAACATGTGTGTATAGTTAAAAAAAAAATCCTGATAATTTTACTTCAACATTTCCATAGATGGTGATCATGATAAAGGTCTTACTCCCAGCACCTGGTCTATCTTTGTGAAACATGATTAACAAGTGAGAAAGAGACAAAAGGAGCTTCTCTTGCTGGTTTTTAGAAAACAGGAACTATAGTGCCTGATTAATAGTCAAATCAACAATGTATTTTTTTTTTCATAAAGCAGGCGGATATAACTTAAACAGTTGACTACGGTGTGAAAAGAATGTGTTATCACCAGTCTGATCCGTACGCAGCGTTTCTCATTTGATTATGAATTACTTCTATTATTATTTTTTTCTTTACCAGTGTAAATGTAAATAACCTCCTAGTAAAACCACGGCCAACTTCTTTCTTAATTAAAATCTTGCGAGATATAACGTGAATATTGAATATTAAAAATAAGAATCTATTTCAAGTACACACGGGGTGTGTAATGGTCTAACGCTTCATAAACTGTAAAGATTTTATAAATAGGCTATATGTAATTTGAACATGTTACCAATATGAATGCAAAATGCATCCTCAATGTTGTAACTACTATTACGACACAGATACTTAAATCATACCTACACTATGTAAATGAGAAAGGAGACTTCGTGCTCCAGAATGACAGCCCGCAGCGGGACAGACCATCAGGATGAAAAAATAGGAGTTAGCTTATAAAACATATTTCTAAATCAACAACAAAAACGAAATTAAATTGAAATAAATCAATAAACAAACGCCTGTATTAACAATATAGTTATTCTCTGTATACTGTTTAACCCTACATAAATAAAAGCGCATTAAGATATATTCAAGGTCCCGCTCCCCCTCTGTATGCTGAATGGTAGATGACCGGGTGGTGGTCAGGTGATATTTTTTCCGCTTCGCCATTTTATTCTGCTGCGCCGGTATTTATCTGAGAAGACCTCCTGTTTAGCTCACTTGCAGAGCCAGAGTGTAGTTTAGTGTCGACCTACGTAGTATCAAGTTGCTTTTCATTATTGTGTGTGAGAGAAAGAAAGAAAGAGATAATGTCGTCCGAAGCCCCTGAGTATTCTGCTTTCTTCGCAGTGATGGGCGCCTCTGCGGCCATGGTCTTCAGCGGTAGGTTGTTTCTGTTAAGAATTTACTCATATATTGTAATTAAAATGAGACTGTCAATAGTCTTGTAGATTCAGATTTTTCCGGAGTAGTCAGAGCAAGGGGGTCATTTTTTTTGTATTATTATTATTGTTGTCTTGGGGCGAAATGAAATGGTAGTTGTGGAAGCGATTTTTAGTCTAAGATGACGTTGCCAATTATTTTGAATTCGATAAAAATGATTAATTTTATCGGGTTTTCGTTATTTCTTTTTTACATTGCTACATTTGTTTTTTTCATTGTCATTCATGTTAACGTTTTAGTGTTTTTTTTTGTTTGTTTGTTTTTTGCTGGAGGAATTTAACAGCATCGTTATTTTGTTTTTATAAGATAGTGGTAATGCAATGGTATCACCCCAGTCTTTGATGAAAGTGACATTCATCAGCATCTAGTCTTGTCTTTTTAACATAAACAAATTTGTACATTTTCATGAATATCCACTTTTCTGTGTTTGGTTTGCAATATCACTTAATTTATTGAATTGCAATTTATTCTAATTTACGTTTTAATGTTTTTTAGTCAACATTCCCCCTCCCCCACTCCTAGGCGCTGTCAAATTTCTGGCAACATTAACTTGACGTTTTCTACTGTGAAGTTATTTAATTATATATAAATGTTTCATTCCGAATGTAGCTAGAGCTTTGAATGAATATGCAGTTAATCGATCTATTACTGCCGTGCAAACAACCACTATGCCAATCTACTTTAATGTGGTTTTTATATTTGTTATTCAAATGTATGTTTTAGTAACTGGTTTTCGGGTTCATTTTATTTTTCCAATCTGTTTGTGGGAGATTGCGGGGGCGATATTCCGGTTGACAGATGCAGCGCTTTCGGTAATTTTCGGAATTCTTCATCGTCCCTGGTTGCCATCTTCGACTTGGTCTCGGGCACTTTCGTAGAATGACGATGGTAAATGTGACGCCATCTTCGACTGTTTTCACCGCTGTAGTTTGCAGGAGAAGGAAGTTCCCTTCGCGAGTCATATGACTACAGGAGGATGACAATGGTATCCGCATAAAAGATAATTAAGCTTTTTTTTGATGTAGGAATATGTTTTGCGTTGTGTTCAGTTGTAGGGCTCTATAGATGGTCGCCACGGTTTCAAGTGTTGGCTACATATAGCCTAGACACTGGCTACATATAGCCCCTTTGAAGCAGCAGTGTTCAGTATACACTGGATTGGGCAAAGTGGTAAAATACAACCCACATGTTCATCCTATAATATTTAATAGTCTTTGTAGTTAATTTTAAATAGTAGCTTTATTAAGCAATCACACTCAGTACTCAGTATAGCATTCATGTGAATATCAGCAAACATTGTATTTGTATGTTTGCAGTTTGTGCTGTATAGTTATGTAAAAAGGAACTCCTGCAGGCTTGAAATGAGAAGTGTAATGTGAGCTGCAGTTTAATTGAATTGGGCAATGCACCTTGGGCAATACTCTATCTCCCCCAAAATGAAATCTTTCTGGTAAATCTCTTGATCTTGCTGGCCAAATTCCATATCCATAAATGTAAATTTACTCTCCAAAAACCTGATTTTTTTTCATGTTTTCAAAAGAAATGGAACAATATGTTAGTATAATAAAAAAAAATCTAATAACAAAAAAGCCATTAAGACCTATAGTATATGCAAACGCTTTAAAGTCTATGTATAATTATATAGAGATTCCCCATGGTAATTTTATGTTACTGATGTCTATTGTATGGAACTATTTTGTCTCTATTCTGTTTTGTTTTTTTCTTGACTTGATCCAATAAAAATTTAAATTTTAAAAAAATAAATAAAATAGAATCTGTTCTAAAGATCTTGAATAAGGTGGTTAGGTGGGTGTGTGTGCGCGTGGTCGCTCCTGATTTTGGTCATGGCAGTGACAGATGGCAAGTCAGGCAGCAGGGAGTATGGGTTAAAAAATATTCTCTGGCACATTTGAAGACCAGGAGCATGCATTAGCACAATTTACAAGTATTGCAATGTAACAAACTTACAGGTGTGTTTTTATTTATTTATTTTAACCAGTAAATGAGGTTGCTGTAAAATTAAGATCAAAGCTGCCTTACTGTGTATTATAGCATTGCTTCATGTACTACTGAAGTATTGTGTTGGCTTGAGGGCAGAGGTTTTCAAACTGGGAGGCGTGATGAGGTTATTAGGGGGTGCCAAGTCCTGACTTAAATACTTTTTTCTGACTTCCTGGCGGTTGTAAAAGCTCTGCAGTAAATTTATAAAAGGTCATTTTGAAATACATTGTATAATAATTTAAACCATCAATGTGATTTAGGATTCAACGTACACTTTTAAAAAAGCATGAGAATAATATTCTACTCGCAGTTCATCGTAGGATTTAAAGTCTGTTCTGCTGCACACAACTCGGCTATCCTATTGTCTATATAGATATTTTTTAAAAATGTAACACTTTTGAGACATTTACTGCAGGTTGATCGCACGTTACACTTCACTGGAAAGAAAGTGACTGTCTCGATGTTCTCGCGTCATTAGCAGGGATCCTAGGAATCAGTTTGCTTAAATTTATGTAACCATACCTGTCTAATAAAACTGCTTCAGTGTTGAATGAGGCTTCGGTTTACTTCTGTCAGTAGCCAGAGCTGTTCAAGATGCCGAAAACAATAACAATCACCCCTAAAGATCGGATCAACGAGTTTGGCAAGGATGAATTTCACGCCGATGGTAATGTGCTGTTTTGTACTTCATGCAGCAAGGCTGAAGCGCTAAACACATTGAATGAAAGGAAACGTAAAACAAGATGAGGCCAAAACAGCAGGGCCATCAAACACTGAAACAGACCACTGTGTTTGGATCATTTCAGCATCTTACAACTGCCAAAGAACAACGTGAAACTGTTTCAGATTTTGTCAAAATGTGTGTAAAAGCCAACGTTCCTCCCTTTTTTTTTTTTTTTTACAGCAAACACATAGGGAGGTGGTGCCATTCCAAAGT
>CM060262.1:25218419-25445919 GCA_030684275.1 Acipenser oxyrinchus oxyrinchus
TCCCACTGTGAACTGTGAATTTTTATATCTGTATTAAGAGTGTGAAATACCCCACCAACAAATAATATATTTGCCCAGTAGGATTTATATCTGCACAGAAATTGGTAGAGTATTTGCATTTCAAGGAAGGCACTGAACCAGAAAACTTCAAAATCCAGCACAGCTGACTGGCCTATGGCTTTTCTTTATGGGCAAGTTCGCTGCATCCAGTCACAGATATGTAGAACTGGTGCATCTGTTAGGATTTGTTTAATGAGGTCTAGAAGTAACTACATTGCCCGCGCTCACCAGTAGGGTTGTCACAATACCATAATTTTGAACTTCGATACGATACCCGTTCAGTTTCACGATACTCGATACCTCTTCAATACCACGGAAAAAAAAAAAAAAAATCTTAACACGCAAAATAAGAGAACATTCCTTTAATAAAGGTAAACAATCTTGATTCTAGGTCAAACGGTGCAGGTGCAGTAAACGTAATTTGCATATTATCACTTAAGAATTTTTTTTTTTGTGTAGAACTATGATTGACTGGCCCTTTAATAGTTCTGCTTGTTTTTGGTAGTGAAATAAAGTGCTCTCTCACACAGCGAGAAGCAGTCAGTCAGATTCTCACCGACGTAGATGCCCATATTGGGTATAATTAGAAAGCCACAGACGGCCCCTTTCCAAGAGTGACAGCCATATGCGCCTATGATATACCGCTCTCGTGTACTACGTCTTTAGAAGGCCGAACCCGGGGACAACCGCAATAAAGCTAGACTAACCTCGGAGAGAAATCTGTGAAGTGTGTTTGATACATTGACAGATAACTGGAGTCGTTATTTGTAACATTAATGTGATGGCAGACAAATACTATCTATCACTCCAACGTAGAGCGCAACACCGTACACATTAGCGCTAAGTTAGCTAGCTTGCTTTTTTAATTTCACATTTCCCCATCGTTTTCTTTGAGGACATGTATTTTTAATATATATGTGATGCATTCATTCAATAATCTACGCTGTCGCTAACCTGTCTGAATTATTTGAAGAGGTCAGGGGGCCTGTCTGCCAAATTCTTTGCTAAATTTGAGGTGTTGCCTGTTTGTACCGTCTAAAGCACCGTGTGCATATGGGCTTGGATGGATCTTTTGCTTTGCCCTGCTCATTCGCTTCATAAATGAAATATTTCCACACGACACTCCTGCTGTTCTCTTTTTCTAAGAGCGCAGGCCGCTGGGCTTGTGTGCCTTCCATCTTAACCTTTTACTCCTGAATCCTGGCTGTCTCGTTGTCATTGTTTCCACCTGGAGTGTATGGTGTCTCTGCGCGGACATAAAGGGGAGCTTCTTTTTTTAGTACGACTCCGTCTTTTACATGAAGGACGCAAACACGCAATTTTCATTATACAAGTACAGAGTCCTCCGATACTTTCTGTTTTTCGGTATTACCGAATGCTTAATTAATGAAGCTCTGAACCGTTTTTGGAATTTGGTATCCCGGTAGTATCAAAGTATCGGTATTTTTGACAACCCTACTCACCAGTAGGAAGACTATTGTGCAGGGTGCTAGTATTTCAGTGTTCATTGTTCCAGTTAGTTTCTCTTTTGGGTTAAATTAAGACATCCAAGTGAGTAATAGTCCTGTGTTTTGCATGGTCACCAGTCAGTTAGCAGTGGCTGGCTAAGCACTGGTCCATATTACATGCTGCAGGAGGATGTGGTCAGACTATCTTTTTAGTCAAATATACTTTGGAAATTAATTGCTGTGAGAAGACTGGAGACTGTCATGCACAGGAAAGGAAAATAGAGGAAAACTGTTCCAAAAATAGCAGCAATTTGATCACAATCCACCTCTGAGTATTCTGCATATGATTTATTTAGCACCAGACTCTGGCTTGGCTTCTGTATTTACTGGGAATCCTTCAGATGTTAAAAGAACAGTGTGTGTGAGGATGGTAATGTGACTTGCTGATTTGCAGCAAAGTTCTTCAAGTAGAGCTGAGGCAGAACCAGGAAACTGCATACCCACCTGCCTTTCCTTTTATTGCATGTAAAACCATGGCATCAATAGCCTTTATTGATGAGAGACATCCAACATGGATCCCTTTAGTAGTATCCAATGTCATTTCCTAGCCAGGGACCTCTGCTTTGGGCTACAGTTTCAATCTGTTTTGCTCAACATTGCTGTTAGAGGGGCTGTGCATCGGCAGGGTCTTCTTGATACGATGTGCATCATGACACAAGGGCAAATTTAAGTGTGAAACATAAACATCACACAATTATTGTCCCATTTTATAGTGCAAGTGTTTGGCATAAAACATGTTTTGGTCAAGATTCCCAACCTGCTTTGAAGAAACTCCATTTAAGGCTGTGCTGTTGATTTTATTTTATCAACAATAGCCCGTCTCTGCTTGGCTCTCCGGGGTCGCTCCCGGTGGGCTTTACAAACATCCTTTACACAGTCATTCAAGATAGAGCGAGGCTGCCAGAGTGCTTACTAACACATTTTATTCTTGGATTTTCAATTCAGACACTAAAACTATGCATGAACATCACTGTTTACAGTCAACCGTGTTTTTGTGCATGCAGCCTCACAAAACAACAAAAAATGATCGCAGTGTACAGATACAGCGGTCACTATTGATAATCGTATCAAAAAAGATATCCTGGCTCTCCGTGCGAATCAGTGACTCGTCAAACCCCAAGCCGTTAGTACTGAAAGTGTAGCTTACACAGTATGGATGGTCACTTTTTGGTGAGGGAAAATGTATTAAGATTAATATGTTTTAAAGTGCCGCTACTCTTACCAAGGTTGGAATGTGATGCTGCATGCCAGGATCGGTGATAAACAAAACCTTTTTTCTGTTTTAACCACCAACTTGTTCAGTCATTTATTCCTTTGATAAATAGCTTGTACTTTTTCAAAACGGTCCCCATAAGCGGTTAACTTAACCGCACGTAAGCGGTTAATTTTTATTTAACCCGTGTTCTACGCTAGTGCAGTATTGTCAGTGCTTTAACAAAAAACATAATTCTTACAAGACAAGTGTACTATGAAACGGTACTTTTTTAAACCGCGAATGTAAAGGTGTGTGTGTGTTTGTTTTCACACCTTTCCTGGATGGACATGTGTTTCCTGGCAGGCACAATCATCTTTAGCATTGCATCTGTGTCCTCACTACGACAATATATAAAGTAAATGTGACCGGTGATCCTCCATCAATGTCCGTTGTGTTTTTTTTTGTTTTTTTTTGTTTTGTTTTTTTGTTTGTTTTTTAACTCTTTTTTTATATATTTCTGAAAAGCAAAGAAAGAAAAAGCTCGGAATAAATTGTGAGAAGTAAATGCAGAAACTTTAACTAGGTTTGACCTTTGGCATATTTCTAGAAAGTACACAAACCAGTATTTTAACACCTAAATGGTCTAACTAGTTTTACCCCTTTGCGGTCCTATGTCGGACCTGGTCCGACATCGCAATTTTCCCTTTCCGGTCCGGTGTTGGACCCTGGCCGACATCATCATAAAGAAAAACAGGTCTCTAGTTGTTTTTTCTCCGGAAAAAGCAGAGAAAACCATTCAATGGCCGAGTGAGACCGATAGGAGCCGAGAGAAGCCGAAAAAAAAGGGTGTATCTCATGAATACTGATAGACCCGACACCACATTGATAACACGGACATAAACAAACAAGATAGCTGCTTCCGCATCCAGCGCTCAAAGAACATCACAGACATTTGCAGAGCTTTTTTTAGATGTTATAGTAATAAAATAACGACTTGGATCGCATTATTGTGGAGTTTGGTGATAAAACGAGTGATCAAGAGATGATTTATCGGTATGTACTATTAAGAGGTATTTTAAAAATATAGTGAACAAGGGGTGGGGCGGGGCTGGAGATGCAGTACTGAGTGTCCTGTTGATATGCAGTGTCTTTTAAACCTGTTTTTACTGTGAAAAAAAACACTTTGAAACGGCGCGTCTAAAATAAACTGCGAGTGTGAAAATAAATTGGACCTGGCGTGCCTGAGACGCGCTGAATAAATGGACCGTTAAGGGTTAAGAACAAGTTCAAGAAACAGAAGTATACAGAGCCTGATTTAATGTAAAGAAAGCTTTGAATCAACTGTACCCAGCAATATACAGTGGAAGAAAGCAGTATGTAATTCAATATGTTAACGTAACATTATTCAATGTGTTTCATTTGACTATGAAGCAAAATAGAATTCTATGAGGTGATGGCAATAGCTGTAGAGAGACATCCTCTCCTCTGACCTGAGGGCAGTACCAGTTTAATATATTTAACCTCAACTAAGCTAGGAAAGTACTGTCTTAATGACAGTTCGACTACATTTATGCAACCAGTTTAAAAGTACAGCTTTGGCCAAAAGTTTTGTATAACCCTCTAGAATTCAGTAATTTTGCTTCATGAAGTTGAATGAAAGTTAAATTCTGAAATGTTCTGTTAAGAACATTGAATTCCATACTGCTTTGTAGTTTTCCATATACTTAATGAAAAACTGACAAATTGAAAAATGTGAGATTTTGAAATGTAACAATCCTGTACTACTATTATGGCTTCTGGTAGACGTTTGCAATATCATTTTTTAGTTTCTTTGATTACAGGATGTTAAAAAAAAAAAAAAAATCAATCAATTTTCATAGTGTGTGTTTTATTTTTTTTTGTTTTTTTTCCCCAAATTCTAAGTGAAACTTTTAGCTGTAAGTTCAAGAAATCTACTATATGAAACAGATTGCATTTCAGCAAAACGGCTTTACATATGAGGTAAATTACAACAGAATGAGTTTCCTAACTGTTTCGGGGTGGGACAGAATTAGCTTTATTTGGCAAGCGCAATGAAGACATTGAGAAAGACTTGTAAACCATTTCCAGTAATTTGTCAGAACACTTTCAGGAAGTGCTGTCATGTGATAAACTGGAAGCAATCACTTTTGTCATGTGACCAAATGTGATTCTCATAGAATCATTGCAAACGTCGGCCACAAGGCTCAGACACACAAGACTGTTTGCGTTGAGGACAGCCAGCTTTCTCAGCATTAGAGATGCACAGCAAACAGCTGTTCCTGGAGAGTATGTGCCATTTCTCTCGGCTTCTGTGATGCATGATTCTTGTTAAGCCCAATGACCCGCCCCCTGCAGTGTGTTTCATGTGTGGGAGCGTTCCTGTCCACATTGTGTTGATCAGGTGCTCATCTACTAATGAATAGGCTGCTTGGGATGTTGTCATCTCCACACATGAAATAAGAGCGTGGGGGACTTGCACTTGTGACACTGTCCGAATCGGTTCAGGGACAGTACTCCTGCCATGACCAGTAGTGGTCTGGTGCATGCTGGTTGTAATGAACCATCGTCTTATTTTTAACCTAAAAAGTGGTTTGTAGAAACTAAAAATATGCTTGTGCATTAAAGAGATTGTTCCTCTCAGTGTATCTTGCTTGTCCGTGTGTAATATTCCAGGATCACATTTCTGGATGAATCCGTAGCCAGGGAGTGTATAATCTTAGTATTTTCCCTCCCTTGTCCCTGTTTTCTCAACAGAACATCTCGCCATTTATTGCATTCCAAACTTGCATACAGCTGAATATTCTGTTTGAATGTCTATTGCCTTGTATTCAATATATCGGATAAGTGCGACGAGAACATTTATTCAGGTGAACTAATTCTTCATCTAAGCTACTTTGTCTAAGTGAGATGAAATGTAAGTGTAAATAGTGATTAATTGCACTTATGTGAAGGGGCCTAATTAATGCAAGAAACAGTCTGAAACATTACACTGATGAAGGGACTCCAGGGTTCTCCCCAGGCCTTTTCAGCTGGGTGGGTCGCCCGGCGAAATGTCTGGCGCCGCCCGGCTGAGAAACTCGATCCGCCCGTCTTGCAGATGCCGCTGTGCCTTTAACAATAACGATTGATTGCGATTCTAGCAGACGAGATCACTTGCGGGTTGCTGGGTGAAAAAAAAAAAAAAAAAATCTTGGAACCACATGACAGCTGTGTTACATCTTGACGCAACATTTAACCAATCGAAGAGTTTGAAGGGGTGGTTTTTGTGTGTTAAGCACTTCGAGAGGCTAAAACGTTAAAATGACTGCTAAAAAAATAGCCGTTTGTTTTCAAAGCAAAAATAGTGACAATGAATGCAGGGTTTTCAAAATAAGCCGGCGATCGGCACAGTCCACCGCCTAATACTATATTTGCGCCAGCTACTTTATTAAAAATATTCAGATTATTTTCGTGTATTATCATTGAGTCAATTGTTTTTGTCGTATTGTACTGAAGGTGTGTGTGTCTATATATATTTTATATACAGTACTGTGCAAAAGTTTTAGGCAGGTGTGAAAAAATGCTGTAAAGTAAGAATGCTTTCAAAAATAGACATGTTTATAGATTATATTTATCAATTAACTAAATGCAAAGTGAGTGAACAGAAGAAAAATCTAAATCAAATCCATATTTGGTGTGACCACCCTTTGCCTTCAAAACAGCATCAAGCATCAATTCTTCTAGGTACACTTGCACACAGTTTTTGAAGGAACTTCGGCAGGTAGGTTGGCCCAAACATCTTGGAGAACTAACCACAGTTCTTCTGTGGATTTAGGCAGCCTCAGTTGCTTCTCTCTCTTCATGTAATCCCAGACAGACTCGATGATGTTGAGATCAGGGCTCTGTGGGGGCCATACCATCACTTCCAGGACTGCTTGTTCTTCTTTACGCTGAAGATAGTTCTTAATGACTTTCGCTGTATGTTTGGGGTCATTGTCATGCTGCAGATTAAATTTGGGGCAATCAGATGCCTCCCTGATGGTATTGCATGATGGATAAGTATCTGCCTGTACTTCTCAGCATTGAGGAGACCATTAATTCTGACCAAATCCCCAACTCCATTTGCAGAAATGCAGCCCCAAACTTGCAAGGAACCTCCACCATGCTTCATTGTTGCCTGCAGACACTCATTCGTGTATGCTCTCCAGCCCTTCGGCGAACAAACTGCCTTCTGCTACAGCCAAATATTTCAAATTTTGACTCATCAGTCCAGAGCACCTGCTGCCATTTTTCTGCACCCCAGTTCCTGTGTTTTCGTGCATAGTTGAGTCGCTTGGCCTTGTTTCCACGCCGGAGTTATGGCTTTTGGCCACAAGTCTTCCATGAAGGCCACTTCTGACCAGACTTCTCCGGACAGTAGATGGGTGTACCAGGGTCCCATTGTTTTCTGCCAGTTCTGAGCTGATGGCACTGCTGGACATCTTCCGATTGTGAAGGGAAGTAAGCATGATGTGTCTTTCATCTGCTGCAGTAAGTTTCCTTGGCCGACCACTGCGTCTCACGGTCCTCAACGTTGCCCGTTTCTTTGTGCTTCTTCAAAGAGCTTGGGCAGCACATCTGGAAACCCCTGTCTGCCTTGAAATTTCTGCCTGGGAGAGACCTTGCTGATGCAGTATAACTACCTTGTGTCTTGTTGCTGTGCTCAGTCTTGCCATGGTGTATGACTTTTGACAGTAAACTGTCTTCAGCAACCTCACCTTGTTAGCTGAGTTTGGCTGTTCCTCACCCAGTTTTATTCCTCCTACACAGCTGTTTCTGTTTCAGTTAATGATTGTGTTTCAACCTACATATTGAATTGATGATCATTAGCACCTGTTTGGTATAATTGTTTAATCATACACCTGACTATATGCCTACAAAATCCCTGACTTTGTGCAAGTGTACCTAGAAGAATTGATGCTGTTTTGAAGGCAAAGGGTTGTCACACCAAATATGGATTTGATTTAGATTTTTCTTCTGTTCACTCACTTTGCATTTAGTTAATTGATAAATATAATCTATTAACATGTCTATTTTTGAAAGCATTCTTACTTTACAGCATTTTTTCACACCTGCCTAAAACTTTTGCACAGTACTGTATATATATATATATATATATATAATTAGTACATAATAGCTATACATATGCACCAAAAAAAAAACGCGTATTGCTTTTGTTGTGGTATCGTGAAAATATGTACCCAGGTGCTTGAGAGAGATATTTGGGATTCATGTATAAAGGCTGTATGGGATGTCTGCTGAACACTTGTTAGCTGATATATAAATGCTTAAGTGCAAAGTTGCACTCTGGTTTCATGCAACAGTTATGATGGAGACCAAACATGTGAGGGTACTGTTGTGTAAAAAAAAAAAAAGTTAAAATGAACAGTTGCATTCAAAAAATGTAGAACAGCGAAAAACAAAAAAATGCCCTGAAAACTTAACAAAGAAAACAATTTAAATGAAGCAATAAGTGCAATAATTACGCTAAATAGGAAGTGAAAAAGATCCAATAAACCTACTTTTCTTTCCCCATGCAGTCAAGTCGCAGAGTGCCTAAATAAGCACAGTAATTTATCATAATAAAAACAGTAATAAAAAATGTAGAACATAAAGAGCAACCAGATACAGTCAATGAAAGACAACACATTATTACAATTATTTGTCGTATTATATATTTAAGGCAAGTTTATATTCTTCTGTTAAGTGCTCCCGGCTATAATGTTCTGCCACCCGGCTGTACAGAATTCCTGGGGAGAACCCTGGACTCGTTGAAAGATTTTTATTTATTTATTTTTTAATGCTGAAGTTTTAGTTCACCTGGCACTGGCCCTTGTCACATATTGACATCCAACATGAACAGTTGAGTTTTGGCAACACTCATGCAGAAAACATTTTATAGGACGATATATATTAAAATGGTGCTTAACTGCTGGTGCCACCGTGTTTTTGACAATGTAATTTACACTGTGTGTTTCAGACCCTATACGTACACAAGGAACCGTTCACCTGAATGAGTCCCTCATGTTTGATTGTTGCTTAGAGTTTTTCTCTGTAATTGCCAATGCAGAGCACCATTTGTCCAAGGCAGATTGATTGCTGCTTTAATACGTCACTGTTTTGCTAGCTGTGTTTCTGTATCGAAGACGACTGCTGCTGTATATATCTGGCACAGTGTATTCATTGATTGTGAGGCATTACTCAAGATCAGCCTCTTTGGCTGCATTTATAAATCAAGGCTATCTTTCCAAAGTAGCTTGTTCTTTGGACAATCGGTGTGTGTGGAGTAAATCTTGTATTCTTCATCAAAGATGTTGCTAGTTTGATGCCAGTTCCACCTCCTCTTTTTAATCTGCAGCACATTTCTCCAGAAGAGAATTGGGACACCCTCTCTTTGTAACCAGTGAAGAGTAGTTGAATAACTTGCACTAAATGTGCCTGAACTTTGATCAAATGAAGTGTATTCCACAACCATTACTGAATTAAAATGAGGACTGCTGTGTAAACTTTTTTTAAAGGGAGGAAGATCAAAACTGTATGCGAAAAAGCAAAACTTGTTCATGCTTTAGGAACATCTGAAATTTTAGATAAGCTTTCTCAGGCTCTGACATGCAGTGGGGAAGGTCAAAAGGTTTCATACTGACACACCTGATTTTTAAAATCCCAAGACCTGTAGCTTTGTATGCATCTGTACTGGGATAGCCTTGTGCTGTTAAACACATTCTGCAGAACAGGTGTACAGTGAGATGCACTTGTTTGGGTCGGCAGCCATGACTTATTTTGTTACTGTATTCATCCTGTCCACCCCAAGATTAATATATTTTGAAGAGATTAATAACTGACAGTTTGAAACATCATTTTACTGAATTTGACAAAGTAGATTCAGCAGAATGGGGGTTAATTCATCTGGCTGAGGTGGTTCTGTTTTTAATTTTATTTTCTTCCTTCCTGTTTTCAGCCTTGGGAGCTGCCTATGGCACAGCGAAGAGTGGCACCGGCATTGCAGCCATGTCCGTGATGAGGCCGGAGCTGATCATGAAGTCCATCATCCCTGTAGTCATGGCGGGTATCATTGCTATCTACGGCCTGGTCGTGGCAGTGCTAATCGCCAACTCCCTCGCACCAGGCATCACGCTGTTCAAGTGAGTGCAATGGGAGGGACGTTACAGCAATATCTCATTCTCTATTGAACTTAACTGTTTGTTACATACATGACTGTAAGTGTGACATACCAACCAGTGGAGCTGGTAATTGGTAATGATATTCTGTTGTCCATCGGTCACTGGTGCAATGCAGAGGTTTGTAGAATCTGAAATGGGTAAGGCTGGTTTCAGAACCATGTGAAACTAACTGCATCTCCTCGGGAACAGGGATAGAGTAGATAGGTGGGCATACCTGAGTTGGATACTTTAGGGTTTTGCATATCTAGAAAATGTCTGACATTCGTAACTGTACAAAACCCATCTTTTTAGTTATTGATGGTATCAAATTGGGGAGGAGTGTTGTTTGGAGGTTATTTGATTTATTGTCTGTACGTCCTACTTTTACATCTGGAGAACAGCCTATTTAATTGATGAAACTTAAAACCGGTTTCAACTGAAGTTATTGATGGTGTCTGTATCTTGGTAGTTCCGTAGAGGCTTCTCTCCATATGTCTTGTATGTAAATATGATGGTTATGGTCTACTTTTAATATTACAGATGGCAACCCTAGCTGAGGATGTACGCTACTGTCATTATTGTTGAATCCAAATTCTATGACAGATGTGTAAATTCTGTCAATTTCAGTAGTAAGGCCCCAGTTGATGGTTAAATGTCTTAAGACAGTAACTGATTCCTGTTTAAAATGTGTAACCTCTGTTTTTCCAGGAGCTTTCTGCAGCTTGGAGCTGGGCTGAGTGTGGGCCTCAGTGGGCTGGCAGCTGGCTTTGCCATCGGCATTGTGGGCTTAGAGGAGTCCGGGGCACAGCACAGCAGCCCAGGTTATTTGTGGGCATGATCCTGATCCTCATTTTTGCTGAAGTCTTGGGTCTGTACGGCCTGATTGTCGCATTGATCCTCTCCACAAAATAAATGTCCATCAATGCTGCTAAAATAAACAAAAATAATAAAAATTTAAAAAGCTCATAAATGTTTTGGTCTTATCTCCACAATGTGTACAGTTGTCTTAATTTGGTAGTCAACATCTTGTAAATGCGAAATGTACTTTAGTGATTAGTCTGTCCTGTGTGTGTTTTGTAGAGATCTAGATTATTATTTTAATTTGTTTTTTGCAGGTTAGCCAAGTTTTGTCTCCCCAGTGTCTGGGAGAATTGACTGGAGCTAACCTGGTGGGGCACCATTTTCAGTTTCCATTTTGACGTTGAGGAACTATTTATACATGTGTGGAATAGGCTTGCTTTTTTATTTTTATTTTTTCCATGGATATTTTATTTATAAAGATTTGAAGTGTTCATGCAATTGTTTAAATTGAGCAAAGTCTTTATTGAATTCCCCATGATAAATAAATATATATATATTATAAATATATCTATGTATAGGTAGGTTATTGCACTGTGGGTAATTGTAATAAGTGCTTGGAATTCCTTTGGCTGTAATAATTGGTTTAGAAAGGAGATTGCTGTTAGTGTCCTGGTATTGGAGTGGGAGTTGTGTGTATTAATTGTAATGCAGATGTTCTCAAAACACTTGTAACATGTTTTCCTGTAGTACATCTATATGACTATTTGCATTAAGGTGTGCACCCACTGATGGGTTTCACAGGTCTAATATTTCCAAATAAATTTCCTCAACTTCTGTATCCTGTGGGGTGTTTTTTTTTTTTTTTTTGAGGGGGTGCTAAAAGATTATCTACAGGGGATTGCTTGCTAGGTTACTAATTAACATTGTATTTTTTTACTCCATTTACATGAAAACCCATTCTGTCACATGCTTATACTAGCCCTTCATTCCCATTCAAGACCTCTTGCAACCACTTGGTTTAAACGGACGCACATGTCTGTGTATTGGTAAGAAGGAAATTTGACGACTGCATTCAAAACCAGCGTGTCTCCACATGCATTAAAAATAATGTGATATCTTGTAACAATTGTAAGTTGCCCTGGGTAAGGGTGTCTGCTAAGAAATTATTATTTAATAATAATAATAATAATAATAATAATAATGCATTCTTCATTTCACCAAATGATAGTTCCTTAACAGACCCTTGCATGCATTGGTATTCCTGTGCTTGCACAGTAGTATGGAAGCACAGCCATCGGTAATTGCAATTGCATCCCTCTACAGAAATGTCAGACTTGTTAGCTGCTCAATGTTAGTCTAGAGTTACATTTCTCTGCAAAAAAATACCTGATTTATTAAAGATTCAACGGTGGCAACCTTAAGCCAAGCACATGCAAGTCCCTTTTTTTGTCATGGTTACATAATAGTTCATATTTCAAGTGTTTTGTCATTGCTGCTCTGCATTGTTTCAGCTGCTCAACAAGACTTAGGGAAAGTATTGTGAAGTCCAAATCTAAGTGTAGAACTTCAGCCAGGGTTTAGATATTCTGCCAGTCACAGCAGCGCTTTAGAAGATTGAGTCCTTCCTTTCAGCCATGCAGGAGCGAGCCCAGGTCCACTCCAAGGTCCTGCTAGTGCAGGGAGTGAACGAAGCAGATGTTAAAAAGAATTGCTCTCTCCAACTTGTCAAACCCCAGTAATATCTGTTTGCTACAGTATGTGGTCTAATAGATAGTGAAAAGATGGAGAGCTAGGAGATCCTGGTTCTGTATTTTACAAACAAACAAAAAAAAACTAATATAGACCATTGCTGCTTTTTAATCCTATGTTGCCAGATCAGGTAAAAGGTAACAACTGGGACAGCCAAAACTGCAGAAAAAAGGCAAATAAAACAATTATCATACCCATTTATCAGCGGGGCTTAAAATGCTGCAGCTAACGGCTCGAGGGATGGAGCTGCACAGTCAGCTGTTTATTCTAATTTTAAACATGATGCTGCACTTGGTTAAAGAAATGTGGCCTTGCTTTCAGGTAGTCTTTGCACTTTCATGATTGTTTAACCTGGACAGTTAAATTGTACCCACCCATTCAGGGCCGCCTTTCCTGACAGTAACCAACTAGCTGCTTCCCCCTAATGACTGGCATGCTTTGCAGCCAGTAAGATGCTTGGCAAAGCTGAGTTGAAATAACACAGGAAGTCAAGCTTGTCCATTTATGAAAGTATTTAGTAGCTTCAACTTGTTTAAGAGCAATGTTTCGGTTATAAATAATATATTGACTACTTCAGTAGCACCATTTGCCTTGGAGAAAGAATAGTTCCGATGCTGAGGTAACATTCAAAACCACAGTTCTGCATTTTCACAAGAATATTTTCCACATTTAAATCCTGTAGCTTTGAAACTGTATTAAAGAGGCCAATATCAGTATCAGTGTTTTTGGGCAGCACTATTTAGATACATTTTACATATCATTAAAGTAATAACTATTACCCCAAACTGTCCATCATATGAGTGTAAGAGTGCTTTGCAATACACATGCATTTTGTGAATTGCCTGAAAAAAACATGACACAGAGCCCTCCAGTGGCAGACAGTGATAACTACATGTAAATATTTAACAAGCAATTCAAAATCTGGAGGTTTTCTATGGCTAGCCAAATAATTGTATAGAGATATCTCAAAATGACTTCTTGTGCATGTGTATATATCTGTAACACATATAGATATATCTTTAAATGGCTTCCTGTTCATTCGAGATATCTCTAAATGACTTCCTTAATTGGACAAAACCGTTTTTCCCTTCATGGCCTTTACTCTTAAATGTGGTTTCTTAACCATGTAATCCTCTTACCTCACCATGATGTCACAGGCCCATTACAAACCCCTTGTTTTGATGCAGGCTGTAGAGATGACATCATGACTAGGCCCATCCTCCGTCCAGGGCACTTTCCCAGAGCCTGCCCCAGCAACGATGGGGAACCCCAATACTCATCCCCCAAGAAGCCAGCAGATCGGCTAATTCAATACCTGAGAAGAAACAGAAGGAGAGAGGGGAGACACTGACAATGTCCAGAGATACATTGTCATTTCTGAGGAGAGGTATATCTGTCTGTTCAAATGTATGTATTGCTATCCGTATGTCACACTTTACAATACCTGTGCAGTTGGAACACTGCTTAATCCAATTGTGATGAAACTTAGATTCTGGGGAAATTTGGGGGTCTCTTCCTGTGTGTCACACTTATGTTACTTCTGTCTGCCTGTGTATCCACCCGTCTGGAAGTCACACTTTTTACATGCATCTTGAGAACACAAGAACTCATTCCACATCCTGTAAATCGGTCGTTTTATTATACTGTATTTTACCATGGCACTAGCACCTGCTTACCTAACGACATCTAGGTCTTCAATACCACTACCCAGTTTTCATTAAACTATTCTGGACATTTCTTTTTCTATACTGTTCTGTACATGCTGTTGCTATGCTTCATCAACTCATTTTGAATGTGCAGAATGTGCAGTTATTATTTTGTATTTAAAAATAAGATTTCAGTTACTCTTTATCAATGATACACAATAAAAGTAGCTTCCGATTTCAACTGCAATTACTCAAACACTGTATTTCTTCTTATGTTTGTCTGTGTTAAGGGTCTTTCCCCTGAGGTCAAGACCTGCTCTTCAGTACTAGTTGCCCACCATAGTGTTTTGCTAGCAATACACTGCTGTGCACTAGATGGTTGTTGCACTTATTAATATAGAGACCCTTTGGCTGATCTAGCCTACATTACACATGTCTATGGCAGGCAACTAGAAGAGCAGATCCTGAACTCATAAAATAAACAACACAATCAGTACAATAAAAATGATTGCAAACATCATAAAGATGTAAGGGGCAGTAAAAATTAAATAAATAGAAATAAATAGAATAAATTTAATAGAAAATTTAATTTTAAGCTACTCTTAAAACTGTATTCTGATGGATGCTGTTGCAGTATTGAACACAAGGGAGCACTCTCTACTTATAAGATATACCTAAAGGAGTGCAAATTAAGGTTTTAAAGATTTGTTCCAAGATAAAGCCTTTAAATATGAAGAAGGACAAGAGAATGATAATGTGTGAACATACTGATATGGACATGTATATTTTATACAGCCAGCTACACAGATAGATATTTATACATGTGCATAGATTTTTAGAAACAGCTATTGTTAATAACTCAAGTGTTTCCTGGCACCTGTGTAGGCTACATTGAGTGCTGTTTCGTGTGCTTGGAGAGATTCCAGTAACCAGGTCCCAGACCGATCCCAGGGCTTAAAAGGAATAGCTACAAAGGGAGGTTGAAGGAACTGCATTAATTTAGCCTTGAACAAAGAATAATTAGGGAAGACCTGATTGAAGTCTTTACATTCTTAAAAGTAGTTGACAATCTCATGGCTTCAATGTGTTTTATTTGATTCAGGCAGTAACACATGGCAGTGGACAGCTTGTGGAAAATGTTCCCCTTGGTTTAAGGGCTGCTGGGACTGCATGTTGTTGAGTAGGATAAATAAAAGGAGGAACTCCCAGGTTTCAGCTGTCAAGCTGCGTTTATTCACCAGCAGAAATCCAAGGCTTCATAGAGCTTACCTTGTATGAATCTAAGAATGTATCGAGGCAAGATACTGCATACAGTTCATTGTAGCGATGCAACATAAATAATGGTTTCTAACAGGCTTTTTAATACCTCAGTACTAGTTAAATGGCAATACAGAGTGAGTTCTCACACATCCACTGTATTCTCCACCATGTTTCATCGATTATGCAATACTTGTGATGTAGCACAGAGGAAAGTGGTGGCACACCCACAGTGGAGTGGCTAAGCATAGGAATGCTAGTACAGTCAAATATGATCTAGTATGCTATAAGTAGCAGGTTTCTAATGTCCACTCCCTGTCCTCCTCCTGGGTCTGGGTGCGCTGTAGAGATGACCAGCTGTCCTTCACTGATCACAAGGATCTACCAGACTGGCTGACAAGAAGAAGAGAGGAGTGCTCTATCTAACCCCCTACCATGTAAAACACTGCTTTCGTTCATTGAACCACTGTGAGATGTATCGTCTTGTATCCTAGAGATTCCTGGGTGTGTTGTTTGTTCAATAGTACAAATGTTATTCAATCACAGAGCACTCTAGAAACACACCTTCAAATCACAGAGCACCCTATAAACACACCTTCAATCACAGAGCACCCTATAAACACACCTTCAATCATATAGAGCACCCTATAAACACACCTTCAATCACAGAGCACCCTATAAACACACCTTCAATCATATAGAGCACCCTATAAAACACACCTTCAATCACAGAGCATCCTATAAACACACCTTCAATCACAGAGCACCCTATAAAACACACCTTCAATCACAGAGCATCCTATAAACACACCTTCAATCATATAGAGCACCCTATAAAACACACCTTCAATCACAGAGCATCCTATAAACACACCTTCAATCACAGAGCACCCTATAAAACACACCTTCAATCACAGAGCACCCTATAAACACACCTTCAATCACAGAGCACCCTATAAACACACCTTCAATCACAGAGCACCCTATAAACACATCTTCAATCACAGAGCACCCTATAAACACACCTTCAATCACAGAGCACCCTATAAACACACCTTCAATCACAGAGCACCCTATAAACACACCTTCAATCACAGAGCACCCTATAAACACACCTTCAATCACAGAGCACCCTATAAACACACCTTCAATCACAGAGCACCCTATAAACACATCTTCAATCACAGAGCACCCTATAAACACACCTTCAATCACAGAGCACCCTATAAACACACCTTCAATCATATAGAGCACCCTATAAACACACCTTCAACCACAGAGCACCCTATAAACACACCTTCAATCACAGAGCACCCTATAAACACACCTTCAATCACAGAGCACACTATAAACACACCTTCAATCACAGAGCACCCTATAAACACATCTTCAATCACAGAGCACCCTATAAACACATCTTCAATCACAGAGCACCCTATAAACACACCTTCAATCACAGAGCACCCTATAAACACACCTTCAATCATATAGAGCACCCTATAAACACACCTTCAACCACAGAGCACCCTATAAACACACCTTCAATCACAGAGCACCCTATAAACACACCTTCAATCACAGAGCACACTATAAACACACCTTCAATCACAGAGCACCCTATAAACACACCTTCAATCACAGAACACCCTATAAACACACCTTCAATCACAGAGCACCCTATAAACACACCTTCAATCATATAGAGCACCCTATAAACACACCTTCAATCACAGAGCACCCTATAAACACACCTTCAATCATATAGAGCACCCTATAAAACACACCTTCAATCACAGAGCATCCTATAAACACACCTTCAATCACAGAGCACCCTATAAAACACACCTTCAATCACAGAGCATCCTATAAACACACCTTCAATCATATAGAGCACCCTATAAAACACACCTTCAATCACAGAGCATCCTATAAACACACCTTCAATCACAGAGCACCCTATAAAACACACCTTCAATCACAGAGCACCCTATAAACACACCTTCAATCACAGAGCACCCTATAAACACACCTTCAATCACAGAGCACCCTATAAACACACCTTCAATCACAGAGCACCCTATAAACACACCTTCAATCACAGAGCACCCTATAAACACACCTTCAATCACAGAGCACCCTATAAACACACCTTCAATCACAGAGCACCCTATAAACACATCTTCAATCACAGAGCACCCTATAAACACATCTTCAATCACAGAGCACCCTATAAACACACCTTCAATCACAGAGCACCCTATAAACACACCTTCAATCATATAGAGCACCCTATAAACACACCTTCAACCACAGAGCACCCTATAAACACACCTTCAATCACAGAGCACCCTATAAACACACCTTCAATCACAGAGCACCCTATAAACACACCTTCAATCACAGAGCACCCTATAAACACACTTTCAATCACAGAGCACCCTATAAACACACCTTCAATCACAGAGCACCCTATAAACACACCTTCAATCACAGAGCACCCTATAAACACACCTTCAATCACAGAGCACCCTATAAACACACCTTCAATCACAGAGCACCCTATAAACACACTTTCAATCACAGAGCACCCTATAAACACACCTTCAATCACAGAGCACCCTATAAACACACCTTCAATCACAGAGCACCCTATAAACACACCTTCAATCACAGAGCACCCTATAAACACACTTTCAATCACAGAGCACCCTATAAACACACCTTCAATCACAGAGCACCCTATAAACACACCTTCAATCACAGAGCACCCTATAAACACATCTTCAATCACAGAGCACCCTATAAACACACCTTCAATCACAGAGCACCCTATAAACACACCTTCAATCACAGAGCACCCTATAAACACATCTTCAATCACAGAGCACCCTATAAACACACCTTCAATCACAGAGCACCCTATAAACACACCTTCAATCACAGAGCACCCTATAAACACACCTTCAATCACAGAGCACCCTATAAACACACCTTCAATCACAGAGCACACTATAAACACACCTTCAATCACAGAGCACCCTATAAACACACCTTCAATCACAGAGCACCCTATAAACACACCTTCAATCATTGCCATAACACTCTGTTTATACAATCTATTATCAGTCACGTCCTCACTGGAAGCCAAAGCAGGTTCTACCCTTGTAATTTCACTGAGAGAGAAGCTCTCTCACTTAGCATGCCAGTGACACAACATTGTAAACGCTTAAGAGGCTCTGATACAACAAGGAACATGGAACACAGAGCACGGAACACGGAACATGGAACACATGGCTTCACCTTCACCAACATTTACTTTAACCATAACTGACTAACACCTGTGATCACCCTATTTATACACCTGTGTTAATTAATGATTTAATCACTTATTCAATTCACGGCTCCAGCCACATTCCCAAGTGTTTTGACAGGAAGAAAAGTAACCCCATCCTTGCCAACCCATTATTCCCCACAAACACATACACATGTGCACCGGCAGGGCTTTCCCTGTCACACTGCCACAGACAGTTTTAAGGGAGACGTTTGCATTGAAGCATTTCCAAAATTTAAAGATCTTAAAAAAAAAAAAAAACACAGTACAGTGCTAGTATGATGACATCATAATTCTAGAAAAAGAACGTTCCATTCTGGTTCTGGCAAATGTAGTCATTTTCTTCTGTGTCTAGGCAAGTCAGAAAGTATGTTACAGTGTACAGCTCTGGCTAAAGGTTTAGCACCACCTAGAATTTTAGGATTGAGACATAATTAAAAAACCAAAAAACTATATGAACATAATTTAGAGCTTTTATGTAACATCATGTAATCAAAGAAACTGCAAAATGATATCACAAAAGTCTACCGGAAGCCATAATAGTAGTACAGTATTTCATGTTAGATTTCGCAATGTCACATTTTTCAATTTTTTACATTTTTTTGTTAAGTGGAAAACTACAAAGCGGTATGTAATTCAATATAGTAACATAACATTATTCAGAAGGTTTTATTCGACTTTATGAAAAAAAATTAGTTCATTGATGCCAAAATCTTATGCACAACCTTGTGACCCATCACAGATCCATTCATATCCACACCTGGAATAACTTATGAAAAATGTAAATGATTCATTCAAAATAAATAACAAAGATTTGACACACATGTACCTACAGATAGCCAGGGCAGAAATGACAAGATTCAATTTGAATACATGCATATTCAAAATAGAAATCCAGACATAGGACCAAAATAGGGGAGGTAATGATTACATCTTTCGATGGGTTGTTTTGTTCCAACCAATTCATTGCATGTCTTTGTGGTTGTGGGGAAACAGACCTCATACCCTTGCATTGCATAGAGACAAGGTGGCTGGACACATCGAACAGCTCTCCCTCTCATACAATATTACATTGGATTAGTGAACCAGCGAGAATGAATTTCATGGCAACCCTCACAGCTGTGATCGCCAGTGGGCTGCTGGTGGCTCTGGGCCTCGCGGGGAATCTCTTCATTGTTATTTGCAATCTGTTTTTCAGAAGCAGCGGTCAGGGGCTGCACCTGGGTGACATGCTGGTGACCTGCATCGCAGTGTCCACTGTGATTTTAGACCTCTCTATCTACCTGTCCATGACGCTCTTTCTTCTTGGTGGAATGTGCCCAAACTCAAACATAACAATGCAAATAAATATGTTCCTGATCAGTGCGGGGATTAGTTTGAACTACTGGTTCATCGCCTGGCTCTGTGTCTATTACTGTGTGAAGATTATCAACATGAGCAGCAGGGTTTTCATCAGACTCCAGCAGAACATCTCCACTGTGATCTGCTGCTGTCTCGCCGGGAATGTGCCCATAATCATCCCAATAAGCTGTGCTGCTTTCTATATGGGTGTGAACGACAGCGACAACTCAACCACGCAAAACAACTCATGCCCACCGATAGAATTTATGTCCAGTGCCCTGGGACAGGTAGCCATGCCTCTTTTTGTGGTGCAGAGTATTGTCGCTCTGGTTTTGATGATGTGCTCTTGCAGCGCCATCATTGTCTTTTTGTGTGGGCACATCAGACAGATGCAGTTGAGCTCCCCTGAGATCGCTGACTCCAGCCAGAACCTCATCCGAGTAGCTAAGATGATCACGGTCCTGGCTCTGCTGTACCTGTTCTGCACCATTGCTGGGGCCCTTCCTGTTTTTATAGGACAAGCAGCATTCAGCAAAGAATATTTGCTTGTTGTGGATTGTATGTTTTCTGCAGCCTGTTTGGGTATCACTGTGACTCTAATAGCTGGGAACTCTAGCCTCAGGCAGAAAGCTTCTGCTTGTGTGAATTGGTTGAAAGCATTATCAGACCTCTCAATGTTCTCAACAAACCTGGAACTTCAAGGATCGAGGAAGGTGTCTGATTTTTGAAAAGAGGTGTTCAGATGAAGTCAGGCAGTAACACATGGCAGTGGACAGCTTGTGGAAAATGTTCCCCTTGGTTTAAGGGCTGCTGGGACTGCATGTTGTTGAGTAGGATAAATAAAAGGAGGAACTCCCAGGTTTCAGCTGTCAAGCTGCGTTTATTCACCAGCAGAAATCCAAGGCTTCATAGAGCTTACCTTGTATGAATCTAAGAATGTATCGAGGCAAGATACTGCATACAGTTCATTGTAGCGATGCAACATAAATAATGGTTTCTAACAGGCTTTTTAATACCTCAGTACTAGTTAAATGGCAATACAGAGTGAGTTCTCACACATCCACTGTATTCTCCACCATGTTTCATCGATTATGCAATACTTGTGATGTAGCACAGAGGAAAGTGGTGGCACACCCACAGTGGAGTGGCTAAGCATAGGAATGCTAGTACAGTCAAATATGATCTAGTATGCTATAAGTAGCAGGTTTCTAATGTCCACTCCCTGTCCTCCTCCTGGGTCTGGGTGCGCTGTAGAGATGACCAGCTGTCCTTCACTGATCACAAGGATCTACCAGACTGGCTGACAAGAAGAAGAGAGGAGTGCTCTATCTAACCCCCTACCATGTAAAACACTGCTTTCGTTCATTGAACCACTGTGAGATGTATCGTCTTGTATCCTAGAGATTCCTGGGTGTGTTGTTTGTTCAATAGTACAAATGTTATTCAATCACAGAGCACTCTAGAAACACACCTTCAAATCACAGAGCACCCTATAAACACACCTTCAATCACAGAGCACCCTATAAACACATCTTCAATCACAGAGCACCCTATAAACACACATTCAATCACAGAGCACCCTATAAACACACCTTCAATCACAGAGCACCCTATAAACACACCTTCAATCACAGAGCACCCTATAAACACACCTTCAATCACAGAGCACCCTATAAACACACCTTCAATCACAGAGCACCCTATAAACACATCTTCAATCACAGAGCACCCTATAAACACATCTTCAATCACAGAGCACCCTATAAACACACCTTCAATCACAGAGCACCCTATAAACACACCTTCAATCATATAGAGCACCCTATAAACACACCTTCAACCACAGAGCACCCTATAAACACATCTTCAATCATATAGAGCACCCTATAAACACACCTTCAACCACAGAGCACCCTATAAACACACCTTCAATCACAGAGCACCCTATAAACACACTTTCAATCACAGAGCACCCTATAAACACACCTTCAATCACAGAGCACCCTATAAACACACCTTCAATCACAGAGCACCCTATAAACACATCTTCAATCACAGAGCACCCTATAAACACACCTTCAATCACAGAGCACCCTATAAACACACCTTCAATCACAGAGCACCCTATAAACACACCTTCAATCACAGAGCACCCTATAAACACACCTTCAATCACAGAGCACCCTATAAACACACTTTCAATCACAGAGCACCCTATAAACACATCTTCAATCACAGATCACCGTATAAACACACCTTCAATCATATAGAGCACCCTATAAACACACCTTCAATCACAGAGCACCCTATAAACACATCTCCAATCATATAGAGAACCCTATAAACACACCTTCAATCACAGAGCACCCTATAAACACACCTTCAATCACAGAGCACCCTATAAACACACCTTCAATCACAGAGCACCCTATAAACACACCTTCAATCATATAGAGCACCGTAGAAACACACCTTCAATCACAGAGCACCCTATAAACACACCTTCAATCACAGAGCACCCTATAAACACACCTTCAATCACAGAGCACCCTATAAACACACCTTCAATCATATAGAGCACCCTATAAACACACCTTCAATCACAGAGCACCCTATAAACACATCTTAAATCACAGAGCACCCTATAAACACACCTTCAATCACAGAGCACCCTATAAACACACCTTCAATCATATAGAGCACCCTATAAACACACCTTCAATCACAGAGCACCCTATAAACACACCTTCAATCACAGAGCACCCTATAAACACACCTTCAATCACAGAGCACCCTTTAAACACACCTTCAATCACAGAGCACCCTATAAACACTCCTTCAATCATTGCCATAACACTCTGTTTATACAATCTATTATCAGTCACATCCTCACTGGAAGCTATATCAGGTTCTACCCTTGTAATTTCACTGAGAGAGTAGCTTTCTCACTTAGCATGCCAGTGACACAACATTGTAAACGCTTAAACCACAAGAGGCTCTGATACAACAAATAGTGCTCGAGAAACACAACTTCAGTCAGAGTACTGAACTCTTCTACACATGCAATGGCAAGGCTGTTTACCAGGAAGGGCGACTTAGACACAGAAGCTACAGGTTAAATGAGCAAATTTAATAATAAATACAAATAACACTACACAAACACTGGAACAAAACAAAAGGCATGGTGGCCAAAATAAACAGGTTTAACAAAACAAGCAAACGTAAACAAATATAGTCGTGGACGTAAATACAGCACAGCTCGGAACACAGAACACAGAGCATGGAGCACGGAACACGGAACACAGAGCACGGAACACAGAGCACGGAACACAGAGCACGGAACACAGAGCATGGAACACAGAGCACGGAACATGGAGCACAGAGCATGGAACACGGAACACAGAGAACAGAGCACGGAACACGGAGCACGGAACACAGAGCACGGAGCATGGAACACGGAAAACAGAGCACAGAGCACGGAACACAGAGCACAGAGCATGGAACATGGAACACAGAGCACGGAACACGGAACACATGGCTTCACCTTCACCAACATTTACTTTAACCATAACTAACTAACACCTGTGATCACCCTAATTATAAACCTGTGTTAATTAATGATTTAATCACTTATTCAATTCACGGCTCCAGCCACATTCCCAAGTGTTTTGACAGGAAGAAAAGTAACCCCATCCTTGCCAACCCATTATTCCCCACAAACACATACACATGTGCACCGGCAGGGCTTTCCCTGCCACACTGCCACAGACAGTTTTAAGGGAGATGTTTGCATTGAAGCATTTCCAAAATTTAAAGATCTTAAAAAAAACAACACACAGTACAGTGCTAGTATGATGACATCATAATTCTAGAAAAAGAACGTTCCATTCTGGTTCTGGCAAATGTAGTCATTTTCTTCTGTGTCTAGGCAAGTCAGAAAGTATGTTACAGTGTACAGCTCTGGCTAAAGGTTTAGCACCACCTAGAATTTTAGGATTGAGACATAATTAAAAAACCAAAAAACTATATGAACATAATTTAGAGCTTTTATGTAACATCATGTAATCAAAGAAACTGCAAAATGATATCACAAAAGTCTACCGGAAGCCATAATAGTAGTACAGTATTTCATGTTAGATTTCGCAATGTCACATTTTTCAATTTTTTACATTTTTTTGTTAAGTGGAAAACTACAAAGCGGTATGTAATTCAATATGGTAACGTAACATTATTCAGAAGGTTTTATTCGACTTTATGAAAAAAAATTAGTTCATTGATGCCAAAATCTTATGCACAACCTTGTGACCCATCACAGATCCATTCATATCCACACCTGGAATAACTTATGAAAAATGTAAATGATTCATTCAAAATAAATAACAAAGATTTGACACACATGTACCTACAGATAGCCAGGGTAGAAATGACAAGATTCAATTTGAATACATGCATATTCAAAATAGAAATCCAGACATAGGACCAAAATAGGGGAGGTAATGATTACATCTTTCGATGGGTTGTTTTGTTCCAACCAATTCATTGCATGTCTTTGTGGTTGTGGGGAAACAGACCTCATACCCTTGCATTGCATAGAGACAAGGTGGCTGGACACATCGAACAGCTCTCCCTCTTATACAATATTACATTGGATTAGTGAACCAGCGAGAATGAATTTCATGGCAACCCTCACAGCTGTGATCGCCAGTGGGCTGCTGGTGGCTCTGGGCCTCGCGGGGAATCTCTTCATTGTTATTTGCAATCTGTTTTTCAGAAGCAGCGGTCAGGGGCTGCACCTGGGTGACATGCTGGTGACCTGCATCGCAGTGTCCACTGTGATTTTAGACCTCTCTATCTACCTGTCCATGACGCTCTTTCTTCTTGGTGGAATGTGCCCAAACTCAAACATAACAATGCAAATAAATATGTTCCTGATCAGTGCGGGGATTAGTTTGAACTACTGGTTCATCGCCTGGCTCTGTGTCTATTACTGTGTGAAGATTGTCAACATGAGCAGCAGGGTTTTCATCAGACTCCAGCAGAACATCTCCACTGTGATCTGCTGCTGTCTCGCCGGGAGTGTGCCCATAATCATCCCAATAAGCTGTGCTGCTTTCTATATGGGTGTGAACGACAGCGACAACTCAACCACGCAAAACAACTCATGCCCACCGATAGAATTTATGTCCAGTACCCTGGGACAGGCAGCCATGCCTCTTTTTGTGGTGCAGGGTATTGTCGCTCTGGTTTTGATGATGTGCTCTTGCAGCACCATCATTGTCTTTTTGTGTGGGCACATCAGACAGATGCAGTTGAGCTCCCCTGAGATCGCCAACTCCAGCCAGAACCTCATCCGAGTAGCTAAGATGATCACGGTCCTGGCTCTGCTGTACCTGTTCTGCACCATTGCTGGGGCCATTCCTGTTTTTATAGGACAAGCAGCATTCAGCAAAGAATATTTGCTTGTTGTGGATTGTATGTTTTCTGCAGCCTGTTTGGGTATCACTGTGACTCTAATAGCTGGGAACTCTAGCCTCAGGCAGAAAGCTTCTGCTTGTGTGAATTGGTTGAAAGCATTATCAGACCACTCAATGTTCTCAACAAACCTGGAACTTCAAGGAACGAGGAAGGTGTCTGATTTTTGAAAAGAGGTGTTCAGATGAAGTCATCTTTGTTTGAGCAATTCATGAGTGTCAATTTACTGAGAATTCTTTACAAGTTTTTAAATGTGTTTATAATTAGTGTATTAGAAGGAGAGGGCAGAACTAGACTCGAATAATAAAATAAGGTTGAATAGTTGTTAGGTGTTTTAATGATTTAAAAGGGTGAGGCTTGTGATACTGCTGGATTAATACAGTTAACGAGCAGTGGGGTTTATAGGTAGCTGGGTGAAACTGCCGCTTTAAGGTGATTCAAAACTTCTGGCCAGAGCTGTATGTTACGGATAGCGGACTAAAAAAAAAAAAAAAAAAAAAAAGATTAAAGACTCATTTTTATAGATCAGCTTTTTTTTTTTTTTTTAACCTAATCTAGATATGAAGTTGTTGTTATCTATTTTTATCTGCTAACTTTGTATTTTATTTGTTATTCGTATGTATTTTATTTTTGTCCTATCTAGATATTTGCTATTTATTGTTATTATTAATATCATTGTATTTTGTTAATTGTGTGATTATACTGTTCTCTCTTGTTTCTTGATCATGATACATACTGTCTGTAAAGCGCTTTGAGATACCATGGTATGAAAGGCGCTATATAAATAAAATAAAATAAATAAATAAATATCAGAGGATATTAAATGATCCTTCATATCACGAGCCCCATTTTGGACGGGACAGTCTCACTTTTTGAATACTGGCCCCCGTGTCCCGTGAACCTTTCCTGGGACGCCCAGAGCATCGTCGCGCCGGTAACAGAATGTTGTATTTTCATGCAGGCTGCTGTGCTGTGCTATTACCATGTCTAACTTATTACAGTACAATAACACTTGATGTTGCTAACGGTAAGGTTGAACAACCCGTAGCATTAAAAAGCGGCTGTACAGCGCTGTGCAAATCTGGAGAATTACTGAACAGTCCACGTTCATATTTGAAAAACAATCGCAGAGAATTGCGATTGGATTTATCCACTGACTGTTGCTAAAATGTTATCCTTGCCTGAATCATCGCTCTCGCTGTCTGAAGAGGTTAGACTACTGTAGTCATAAAATAACGGCTCATACAGGTACCATTGTATTGTGTTGAAATTATTTGCATATCTGCGAGCAAACGACTTTGCTTAGTGTGTAGCTATAGGCAGGGCTCGAATCACTGTGAGGCTGGGGTCGATCCCTTTAAGTTTCTCCAAATAGTTGTATTTCCAATTTTCCTTAAGCCGGCAGGTATCACTTAAAACAAAAAGGAACTTGTTAAAAGCGTGTTAATTCTATGATGACATGTCCCGTCTATGCAGTTTTTCAGTACCAATCAATGATAATGAGAAAGCCTCCTGACAATCTGAAAACTTCTCTGCACATTACAGAGGCGAATGCTTATGCTTATGAAGGAAGAGTCAGTAGTTTTCCTTTCGTAAGTAAATAAGTTACAACATTGCATTTGATCAGAAAAGGAATACGATGTAATTTATTACGTCTTGATCCATGTCTCAGCCTATACTGTTGACTCAAAAAACTAAACTACAGCCAAGATCAGCAAAGACATTAGCCTTCGTAAAATGCCTGCGGTCAAGCTATCAGACACTTTTGAAATCCCGGTCAGGCTATCAGACACTTATCTCGCAATCAGGCGCTTAACTTGTACAGATAGTTTCCCCGTTTCAGGCAGTGAAATTCTTCACTCTGAGACATTTAGAATTGCACTGGAATAAAAGGAGCGATGAAATACACTTTCATACATTTTCAAATTGAATGAAAAACGTAATATGTATTAAGTATGAAAGAAATCTCACTAATAGCTTATTGTAACACAGTCAAAGGACGATTCTATGTTGTTTAAATGATTGAGAACAGACATTTTTTGCTGCTTACTATTAAAATGTATTTGACCAAAAACGTGTGTGTGTGCGAATGTGTACCTTCCATTGGACCCCTCGTTTCACAGCAGATGTGTTGTAAACATGACCCGCTCTCATATTTAGAAGTATGATGTCATTTTACTGTAGCTTTTTTTTTTACGTACAGTAAGCCCAATATCAGCCCTATAGCCATTATATGCTATTTATGCAGATTTGCACCTACAGTAATAAAAAGACGTCCATTGGACCTCACTGGTTTCACTGCGGATGTGTTGTAAACATGTCCCTCTCTTATATATCACAGCATTAAGTTATTTGCTATTGCTTCTTGAAAATAAATAAAAACAAACACACAATAATAATTTGCTCAAATGAGCCAACTTCCCTATATATAGGGGAGACCGGGGCTGGTTGTCACAGTGCTCTTAACTATGACCTAGATGGTGCAGGCAGGCGATATAACACTGAAATGTGTGTTCTATAGTCTGGAACTCAACCATCTTGTAATTTGAGGTCAATTCCATCTAACATAAAGGTTAGCACATATTTCATTTTTTTTTCATACCCAAAGTAAAAAATGTATATCTTGTTATTTATGTTATAACTCTTAGTAGTATTGGAGTTTGTTTGAACTGATGGCCATGTTAATAGAAACAGATACTTGCTATCTTTTGGTGTAAAAGCAAAACCAGTAGGTTCTCCCAGTAGTACTGAGAGAATTAAATTGTCATGTAAAGTTGGGTTGGGGCAGGTTGTCACATAGTTTTTGGGGTTGGTTGTCACATGTAAATCCTATAGGAAGAAGTCTTCTATTTTTTCTTTCTACTTTTTTTACACCAGCATGTGGGATATGTCACCATATAATGCTTATTTAAGTTATTTACTGTTTGTTCTCCGGTTCTGTGGAGGCTGTGGTATTATTTTTAGCGTGGGTCAACATTTCAAATACATATAGGTCCATATTTTTTATGTTCACAGAAAAAGTAAAAATGCAACTTTTTCTGCCATTGTACACAGTAGAAACTTTATGTTATTAAAAAAAAAATAAAAAAAATGTTGCATTATTGTCTACTGTAAAACCAAGAACATACCGTGTGACAACAAACCCCAGTATGGGGCAGGCGCATTTTCAACCGGCTAAATATCATATTTGGAATAAAGTTACGCTGAAATAAAAAACATTAATTTGTACGTGAAGAGTTATTCTTCAATATAACGAGGAACAGAACCTTGCAGAATGTCACCAGATTGAGGAAAATAATAAAGAGTAAAAAGTGTGACAACCAGCCCCGGTCTCCCCTATATATATATATATATATATATATATATATATATATATATATATATATATATATATATATATACAAAAAAAGTGATAGTAAGAGCTGACAAAGCCGAAAAAGACGGGAAATTGTCAGGTAAGACCGCCACTGCGCCCTTACCTGACCCATGTTCTGACAAGGCTTTCCAGCACACACTGCTTCACTGGTACAGTAGGTGGGTTCACTTCAGACAGCATAGGTAGTCACCACCACTGGGCAGGTCAGTGGGTTGCTGAGGATTGAAAAGTTCTCTGAAACAGCCTAATATGCCTTCGATCAGTGGATCTCAATCCTGGTCCTGGGGACCCCCCTGTGTCTGCTGTTAGTTTGTGTCCAACTCAATTTATTTATAGAACACTCAATTAAACTAACAATTGACCTAATGAAAACCGATGAATGATTTGAAACAGATGAAGATTTTAAGTTGTGTATAAAATTGAATAGAACTTGAAGTCTTCAACTTCTTATAAGGTGAAGAATAGTTTAAAAATGTTATTAACCAAATTGTTAGTTGAATTGAGTGTTCACTGAGAGCTGAGTTGAAACAAAAACCAGCAGACACAAGGGGTCCCCATGACCAGGGTTGTGAACCACTGCTTTAGAAGTGAAGAAAGATCACTGTTCTTTGTGACTAAAACCATTGACATGTGAATTTTAAAGATAGCCAGAACAATAGAATATGATGTGAAGTGAGACAATGTATTTCTTGTGTACCTTTCTTTTTCAAGTATACAAACATTTCTAACAGTAACCCTTGTTTTAAACCCTTTCAGCTATTTGTATTTACTTTGTTAACAAAAGCCATACTCGTGTTTAATATGCTGGAAAATAAATTTGATGTATGTGTGGCATAGTAATACGATCATTGAAAGGACTTAAAATAGTGTACCCCGTTAAACGTTGTCTGGTCGTATCGTTACTTTGATCTGGAAAAAAGAAAAAAAAAATTCTCTAAAAGATGGAATAATATCATTTATAAAATGGCTTGGATACAAGAAACGTTGTGATTGGCTGAACAAGATCACATGACCATGCAGTAAGACGGCTAGGAGAGAATCACTGGGCCAACACCTCTTTGTTGCCATATTGGCAAATAAAGACTTGGGGCCAAATAGATATGTACTATTTTTATAGATTGTATATAAACACTAACAGAAATTAAATAGAATAGTAAAAAAAAAAAAATCATTGTAATGAATTTATTAAGCAATAGTGCAGCCTGTCGATTAAGGCTGTAACGTGTATGTAGTCTGTACCTTCTCAAGTATCACAAAGATGCACATATTATAGTCTAGTACTGGTGTAGGATTTATGAACTTGAATCCACACACCAATGTAATACTCACTAGCTAATTATATCTCCCTGCACATTTCCCTCCAGTAAATTAATATTTGTCATCCTTGTAATATTGAGTTCTGCAAATCACAGTGTGTTTCTAGAAAGTATAATTAGTACCAGAAACAAATAATTATACAAAAGAGGAGGAAACAGGTGTATAAACACATGACAGTATAATTAGCAGGTATGCAAATAGAGTGGTGGTTTCCACGTCATTGTACAGGTGCAGCGATCTGAGGTTGTGTAACACTCAAGTGTATTGGGTTTTTTAGCGTGTTCTGTATTACTGATGATCCGGATATCACTCTGATGATTTCTCCCCGGTAGTTGACTGAATGGAACAGTTTCTATTTAGACTTTAGAAAGGAGTGTGAATTTTTAAACACAGCTGACAGACAGCCTTCTTGAACCCACAGACCCTGGTTCGATCCTCATTGCTCACAGTTTCTTACAGGGCACAGACCCAGGTTCGATCCTCATTGCTCACAGTTTGTTACAGGGCACAGACCCAGGTTTGATCCTCATTGCTCACAGTTTGTTACAGGGCACAGACCCAGGTTCGATCCTCATTGCTCACAGTTTGTTACAGTGCACAGACCCAGGTTCGATCCTCATTGCTCACAGTTTGTTACAGTGCACAGACCCAGGTTCGATCCTCATTGCTCACAGTTTGTTACAGTGCACAGACCCAGGTTCGATCCTCATTGCTCACAGTTTCTTACAGGGCACAGTCCCAGGTTCGATCCTCATTGCTCACAGTTTCTTACAGGGCACAGACCCAGGTTCGATCCTCATTGCTCACAGTTTGTTACAGGGCACAGACCCAGGTTCGATCCTCATTGCTCACAGTTTGTTACAGTGCACAGACCCAGGTTCAATCCTCATTGCTCACAGTTTCTTACAGGGCACAGACCCAGGTTCGATCCTCATTGCTCCCAGTTTGTTACAGTGCACAGACCCAGGTTCGATCCTCATTGCTCACAGTTTGTTACAGTGCACAGACCCGGGTTCGATCCTCATTGCAACAGATCCTCATTCAATCCCAGGTGGGGGACACTGCTGCTGTACCCTTGAGCAAGGAACTTTACCTAGATTGCTCCAGTAAAAACCCAACTGTATAAATGGGTAATTGTATGTAAAAGTAATGTGATATCTTGTAACAATTGTAAGTCGCCCTGGATAAGGGTGTCTGCTAAGAAATAAATAAATAAAAATAAAATAAAAAATTAAAATAATAAGAATAATTAAAAAAAGAAGAATAAATAAATATAGAAACAAATACATGTATATATCTATTTATTTAGTTTGACATTTATTTATTTTTGAATATCTTCCATAGCCCCCGAAAGTACTCCTGTTCCAAATGGCGGGACTGAGGACAATGTCGCCCTCTACTGGTTTCTGTAAAAGGTAACGTTGAGAAATACAATGTTTAAAAAATCCTTGCTTTAAAATACTAGGTTTCCTTGGCCGAGCTAATAATTGTGAAGTGATACAATAATTTAAGCCATACATTCAATGAGACAATTTAGCTGTTTAGCAAATACCACCGACCCCCCGCAAAAAAAAAAAACACGGAACATTTTTAAGGCTGGACTTCGGTCATTTCCGGTTTTAAAGGGTGGCGTCACCGACCGCAAAGAACGGGATAAATTGGAAGCAAATGGAATAGCGGGTGGTTTGGAATTTGTAGTGAAGTTTGAACGTCTCTAGGTTACAAATTCAATTTTATTTTCATATAACAACACTTACTTGAGAGAGTTAAATCTCTGGTTATTGTTGAGAACCGTGTGTTTTTAAATTCAAAGAAGACGGCCCTGTAACCTGTGCATGGTGTACGATTTAGCAAGGAAAAAAAAAAAAAAAAAAAAAATCTTTTTTATATGCCGGTAAATATTAAACAAGAAAGGGATTTAACGACAAGGAAATAAGGAGAGAGAAAAGCGGGTAGGTTTTTTGTCCATTTGTTGATACGAGTTACAAGAGGTTTAATCCTGTAATGTTTGTTCATGTTTCATGTGTTTGTTTTGGAGTAACCCATACACACTAATAGGACAGGTAAATGAACCATTATTCAAATGGAAATCAGACATGAGTATCTGTTCATAGTATTACTGTTTTTTGTAGTTATTAATATTGTGACCTAGAGATTGTTTACGTGTTTGCAAGTCAATAAATATATATATATATATATATATATATATATATATATATATATATATATATATATATATTAGCTCAAAGAGCCAGCTGCCCAACGTTTCGATATGTTGCACATATCTTTCTCAAGGGAGCCTGTGTTTGAATCAAAACATTGGAGGTATTTAAACTTTTAGTCACACACGGCTTATTCGCTCAATTTGATTGACAGTCTTTTTGTATAACTATAGTGATTTGTGATCACAGATGTGACAGTTACCACCAGATTTCAATTAAAATTCACATTTCGCGGGAGTGCTGTTGAGGCCCACCCTTTCGTTTTTATTGGCTTTACGGTGGTTTCACTTGGCGAGCGTGGATTGTGATTGGTGTATTGTGGCATCACTCGTCTTGGTGACGCACGCATTCTTTATTGGTTTTTTTTTTTACACTGAGGTTTCCGGGGCAGAGGGCGCTGTTGGCCCGGAGTAACGGGGTATTGATTTTTAAAATTAAATCCAGGTAGATAGCTATCATAACCATACAAATACATGCTGTGTATTATTTTTATTGAAGAGTACTGTAATATAACCAAAAAGTTAACTGCCTTGATTTGGATTTCCTCTAAATGTATTGCGGCCAAACACATTTCACGTTCGTTTTGCTTTAGAATGCTATGTATAGAGCACTTGCTTAGTGAATTCAGGTCTGTCTAGATATATTGATGGGAGCAACTTTTGTGCAGCGTCAAACGGATCTGCGGTGCAAGTGACGGGATAATGTGGTACAGGATAACTGCACGACAAGTCGGAACCGAGTCTGAGGCAGTAATATAATACAACTCCGCTTGGAATGCGTTCTCAATAATTCCCCCTCTAGTAAAAACGCTTCCCTGATCAATACATGCCCTTTAATTGGCTACACAACTGTCATAATTAAAATCCTGGTTATTGTTTATTGCAGTCTTTTTTTTTTCCCCCACACAGCATTGTATGGAGGCCGGAACCTCGCAGCACCTTTGTTTTGAACTTGCTAAGCTGTAACATTCCTGGATAGGCCATCTTTTGGGTCGTTTCTTTAGTCCTGACCACAGTGATACTGGATTTGAATTTGTCTGAGAAACGTTACCCTGGTCAATGTGTAAACACAGTACTGTATTGTTAAACTATAGAGAGGCAGCATTTTGTGTGGGTCTGAATAGTGCATTCTTGTACAGCCAAAGCAGGGAATGCCGCCTTTACCATCGTGCAAATAGTCAAATCTATGTGCAAATGCACTCATATTAATGTCGTCAAAATAGGTATTTCCATCCAGGTCTATTTTAAAGATTAGCAGTGGCTTGGTCGTTGCCTACCCCTGATATAGTATGCCTCCCCTATTGCTAAACCGGAATAATAAATCATACAGAATGTATAGGAAATTGCTTAACGGAAATTATTCCTCATCTCCTGGATGTAGAAGACCTGCTATCAGTGCAAGGGTGTGGTCCATGTTACATTGCTAGGCAACCTGGAGTTATGGTTTAAACTATTAAAGGGGGGGTTCTAATTTTAGTTGACATACATTAAAATGGATTCTGTTTTGCCCTTTTGTTCTCTGCAAGCATTCATACTGTTGTACTGTCGTTTCCTCACTCGAATCCTATCTTGCACAGTGCTGCTGGAGACTGGTGTTGAGGTTAGCGTCTCCACTGTTAAGCAAGACAAGTCTTTGTATCTGGGAAATTCTCTGCTGTGTAGTGTAGCTGCCTCCCTCTGCAACTGTTACTGAAGGGTGTAAATGATCTTTTATTAGATGTTCCTGGTTGCGGCTGGAAAAGTTATCCATCGGAATTCTGCAGTGCCCAAGTTCTGAGCCTTGAGCTTGTATGCGACATGGTAAGGGGTCATCGCTAATCGCATATAAAGAGGAGGTCTTGATCCACAACCCTTCGGTCACCAGCTGGGAACTTGGTAATGGCTGCTCAAACTTGTTCCATGATTCATTCTCTATCACACTTCTTAAACATAAGTTTGCGACGAGAAAAGGCCACTTGTTGGCACACCTTTCTGCCCTACTGGGAGTAATTAATTTAAAAGCACAGAATCAAATCTTTTTTAAATGTTCCCAGTGTTTTAGATCCTACTACTTGACAGGGTAGGTTGTTCCATGCATTTATAACTCTGTGTAAAAAACAAACAAACAAACAAAAAAAAAAACACACTCTACTCCGCACCCATTTCTGCCCTCTTGTTCCTCTCTCTGTGCTGAATTTGAAGTACTGTCTTGGGTTAACTTTATCTAGCCTTGTGGTGTGTGATAGGAGGATTGAACAGCTGTAGATGAATGACATACGAGACATCCACTGATGTATAATCTTGGTGATATAAACTCCTACTGCTGCAAGTACTTGCAGATGCAGGTTCGAGGGACAGAGGGGGGACTAGTTTAATTTTAAGTTCTGACCCCAGTGTAAAGCACTAACTGGGTACAATAATACCTTTCTATGACCTACATATTTGTGTCTAAATGTAAGTTGCCTAGCCATGTTTCCTGATGTTTGTGAATATGCTGTGTGTGGGTTGCTGTTATCAAAACAGTATTAGAGAAACACAACCACGCTGGAAAGGGTAATAGCATGTCTAGTGGTGCGCGACCTTTAAAGTCAAATGAATTGGTCAAGTGTAATTGCTATATTGGTTTTAAAAATAGTAATCTACTATCTGTTATGCAGCATTTATTTTCAGTAGTGTGTTATTTTATTCAACTTGAATTTGCTGTCAGTGTTTCATAGTAAACCGTCCTAAATAAGGACAGTATTTCTTTGTTGTAGTATTATTATTATTATTATTATTATTATTATTATTATTATTATTATTATTGTTATTGTTGTTTGTTTTACAAGGGGGACACATTGTTCCAGGATTTTACTATAAGGCCAAAATGAGTCTCATTTGACCCACCCTCCTTAAGATAACTGGTCAGAACGTGCTTCTAGCTATCTGGGCAACATCAGTTATTATTTTATCCTGTGGTGGTTAGACTAGCAAGGGTTTGAACCCTTGAACGGCGAGGGAATACGCTGATTTTGCACTACTGTGCACTGTCCCTATATTCAGATGGATGCATTCGCTATGGTTTCGTTCGATGCAAGTTTGCTATTACATTAGAGGTTGCCCTCTTATATGTTAGATCCTCGCACTGGGCTGGGTATGAGACTGTGTTAACCAATAGATTCAATCTGCGCCCTGACTGACAATGGGAGGGACAGACCGGGCAGCGATCCCAAGGCTTTGTGAAGTCTGGAAAGCCATTTTGGAATTCTGTACTGGCGATCGAGAATAACATTGATAGGCTATACACTTTGAACTCTTCGGAAAACCAGATCGGGAGGGCTCGGTAGCCAAGACCTTATCCGTGGTTCAGAAAACGCAATGCAGAGATCAGTTCGTAGTACACCGTGACTTCAAGAGGTTTCCCCATCTGATTTACACATTCAGAAGCCCTAGACAGATGGACTGTGATACTGCTGCACGGGCAAGTGAAAACAACTTGACATCTGTGTTTGTTTTGTAGTATTCCGTTTTAATTAACATACCACCACGTTATTATATATTTACATGTCTCTGTTCCAAATCCGCGACTACTTTCTTCAGAACTCTAGTCACAGTATTTGAAAACGACTGAGAGCCTGAATATTTCTTAGCCTAATTGTGCGATTATTGAGGATTTGTTCATTTAACACAGTGCATGCCTTGGGTTTTAGCAAGAACAATCACCGTGCGCAACCAGGAAGCATGTATGTGATATTAAATCTTGCAGTCGAAATGTACCACCTTTTAATAGTCATGTGAAAACTATGTTCAGTCAACCAATCAAAGTGCTTTACAGAGAAGCAAAAATCAGTAACTTACGAAACAATTAGGAGAAATAGTAAAAGATACGATAAAATATCCCTTTTGACAGTAGTTAGTCATTAATTATGACTTTAAAAAGATCACAAATAAGCAGTTTAAAATAGAATGACAAAATGTTCCCTTCAAAATACATGACAAATTATAAGTGTGTTTTCAATCTTGATTTAAACGACGTAGAAGATCGTTTTGCAAGTGAAGTACTCTACCTAATTAATCATATCGACTTTTTAATCTTGAGTAATAGTGTTTAGTATATACACTGTAGTTTAGTGATTTACATCAAGAGTTCTGAAGAAACTAGCACGGGAACGATTCCACACATAGCAGGAGCTGTGTTGTGTTGGTGTGTGTCGGAGTGCGATAGTTCAGCCTGTCTCCAGTCAGTGATAATGCCATTAGCATGGCCCTCTTCAAGATTAATCTGTTTTAAAGCAAGGTTAAAATTATGTGAATGGGGAAAAAAAGAAATACTGGTTTTAAAAATAAATACGGGTATGCTATATGATTTCCATTCTATCCAAATAAATGCCATTTAACTTTGATAGTGGTGCATTTGGATTAAAGTTAGTTAGTTCTAGTAATGAAAAACGTTTTGTACCTGTATTAGTATGTATTCAGATTACATTGCAGTTCTGAGATGTAAACCAGTTCTACAAGGCTGAGTTAGGATGCAAAGTCAAGGACCAGAGATAAGTGAGGGCTTTCAGGATCAGCACCAGGGTGTGGTCCCTGTTGAAGGATGCATTTATCAGTGAGAGAACTTGAAAGCTAAAGAGATGATGTATTGTCTGATGCAAGTTTGCATAACGAGTGTGGCTTTGTGCATTGTGTGCATCTTTTGCTTCACACTAATAGTAAAGTCTGAGACAAAGCCTTTACAACCCTTTGTAATAGCAGTTATTGTAGCAGTGTAGCAGACTGACTGCAGTTATTCATCAAACCGTGACTGCTTCCACAAAAACATTTCCATACCTTTACCAGAGGAAGTAAACACTGCCCTTTATTACTTCTGTGTGGTCATGTAGTCATGTAACTAATAGCACTTTGAAATCATGAAGAGGAGATTTTTGTTATTACATTTTTAAAATCAGTTTGGGGAGGAGCGTGTGTCTCCATACACTGCGAGTCCACATTAGTAATGTGCAAACAAGCGTTGGCCTACGTAGCCTAGCAATTCTGTGACTTGACAGAATTCGCTGTCTGGTACGTTGTCTCAGAGGAGGCTTGTTTTCTCTCTGTTGCGTGAGAAGCACAGAACAGATGGAGAATATGCTTTCGTTTTTCTAGTGGCTGTTGGAAACAGGCTGAACAATGTGGCGTTTTGTCTAGTGAACTGTGTGTGCTTGTGTTTTGTGTATGTGTACTGTATTGTAATCCAAAGCTGCATGCTCATATGCCAAATGTTTCGTTCTTACAGTATGATATAAAGGAATGACCATGGATTTCTCTCGACTGCATACATACACGCCTCCACAGTGTGTGCCAGAGAACACTGGCTACACCTATTCACTCAGGTGAGGAATACACCCCCCCCTTTCACATACTTTTAATGTAAATGTGCTTCAGTATGTCGGCCGGCTATCTCGATGTCTTGGACTGGGTTTAACCAGTCATGGAGGCTGCGGTGGTCAAGGAAGGCACTTCCGCACTGCAGGTTTAGTAACATGTTAGCAATTCTGCACAACAAACCATGGTCATGTCCTTGCAGTTTGCTGTGACTAGGGGTTTAAGCCACTGCAAGTGTACAATAAAGTGTGCTTCAGTTGCAGGGCTATGCTTTTTCTCCTTCTATAGTACTGAAATTGATGGTGTTTTCTTCAGTGATCATGCCAGCACTGGTAGTGCTGCTTTCCTTACATTGTTCTAAGAACTTGTCTGGGGTTGAGCCACCCTTTTAGCCCACCCAGTACTTGCCCTCTCTGGTTTGGAAGGCTAGTAAAATGCCCTGTGCCCAATAAGATAAATGGAGACTAAAGCAGTCTCTGTGTGTGAGCCGGCTGTGCTACTGTAATGTGGAGATGGAGGCCATTTAGAGGAGATGTTGAGCCGTCTGTTCTGTGGGCGTTCAAATCCCATGGCCCTCATTAAGAAAGATGGGGCATTCACTCTGCTAGCCTAATCACCCCAAACCCAAAATACTGGTGGATGTAGAAATGCACTGACACATAATCTATACAGTAATCCGTTGCATATACAACTGCGCTGGGACCAGACTAAAGTCGGTTGAATGAATCCTCTTTTAAATACCACACCAGGCTTATCCAGTTCCTTCGAAATGGACTCCCATATATAACCTTTCAAATCTGTATCTTTATAATTGTGATGCTCTGGGTATTATTGTTTCCTCCGTCATTGTGGATGCTGCGTCACCCTGCTGGACGACGTACATTGAAGCTGTTCTCTGATTGCTCAATGCCCAAGTTAACGCACGTCAAACCGCAAAAAATAGGCCTCAATCCTATATTTCACACCGCTCCACTGCTGCCCTGGGCCTCTCCGCGTCGCCTGTCGTCGCGTGTGATGTCATATATATAGATTCTAGTCATTGCCGCATTGCTGCACAGTTCTGCTTGCCACATCGCGTCTGGTGGCGAGCAGCTTTAATCCAAATTACAGTACTTCACAAATTAAGTTTACCGTTTTACTGGCATTACGATAAAATATGAAACCCTGATTAAAAAAGGCGTGTTGACTGACTCGTTGCTACACAGGTTCAGTGCTGTGTATCACCTGATTTGTAATTTTGAATAGCGTACTTTTAATGTAAACTCATAATTAATCCTCCCAATTGTTTATTTGTTAATTCTGCCGCCTTATTTGCCAAGTTTAGCAAGAGGTGTGTCTCCAGACAGAATGTCTTTATGAAACCACCGGTGTGTAGTGTAGTGACTACATCCTTTACACAGTAAAGAGGTCCATTTCCTTTTTAAGGACTGTGTAGCTAGAAAAATAGCTTTGAGCTTGTTTCTTCATTGTCAGATAATATATTAATTAAGAAACATCCATGAGAGACTCCCAAGTGGGGCATCCGGTAAAAGGCGCTCTGCATGGTGCAGGATGCACCCTATAGCCTGGAGGTCGCCGGTTCGAGTCCAGACTATTCCCTGCTGACTGTGGAATAGCTTAAGGGAAGAAGGGAGGGTTAGGTCAGCCAGGGTGTACTCGGCTCGCCGGGCACCAGCGACCCCTGCAGTCGAATGACAGCTACACTTGCAGAATAGTATCCCACCATCCTGATAGAAGCAATAAGAAAATGTTTTAGCTCTGTCTTTTGCTTAAACAGTATTTTTTTCTTCTTCGTTGGTGCAGCTGCCACGTTGAGTTTCAGCAGAGACACGAATGGAGTCACATGCTGAATTAACTCAACCTGGATGGATGTAGTGCAAAAATAAATACAAAGAAAACTGGAGTAGTGAGGAGAACCACAGCGTTGCAAAATTCCATTCCCAAAATGTCCTAATATTTGAACAATGTAATAATGCCAGATTATTATTATTATTATTATTATTATTATTATTATTATTATTATTATTATTTCTTAGCAGACGCCCTTATCCAGGGCGACTTACAATCGTAAGCAAATACATTTCAAGTATGCATTTACTGACTAGGTCTGAAATATCCCTAGTGTTTTTTTTTTTGTTTTGTTTTGTTTTTTTCTCCCTTATTTAATGAACTATTTATGTAATTACTATACTCTTGCATTCCCGCAAGCAAAGTCTCAAGTGACCAATAGAGGAAACTCAGAACAATGTACCAACCATGTTGTTTCCTTAGTAACCACTTGAAGGATAATATTTAGGCACTGAATGCAGGATCTGAGCAGCTACAAGAATCGGGTGAAAAAACTGGAGGGGGTGCCCAGAACTGTATGGGAGCCAGAAAGTGAGGTGGGGTTCACCTTCATTAGACAAGATTTAAAGGCGGCACTGTCTTTTGAAATAGTCCCATGTTTAGTTGAATTGTCATTTGCCATATTTTTTCTTTTGCAAGATCGGTGTTCATGCTCAAAGTACAGATATAAAGAGCACTTGTAGAGCAGCGTACACTGCTGTGTGCATGCATAGGGAGGAATGCCCGGCTTTGCCCTGTCCTTGGGGAGCAGGGCATGTTCTTGTTGCCATAGTGATTGACTGGCACCCAGCCATTGAGCACTGTCTCAAACCACAACCACAAGGATCGTGCCGTTTGTTCCAGCTGTGTGTTCTATTGAGAGCGAGGGTGATATTTAACAGCCCCTTGAAGGAAGAGGCTGTGTTTGTAAACCTGCTAGCATCTTGTGTTATGGAAGCTCTGTGTGCAATATCTATCCGATCTGGTTTCATACTCGGGACACAGTATTCTGTGATTCTCTTTGTCAGGTCGATTTTCTTTTTTTTTTTTTTTTTTTTAAATCCTGCAGGAAAGGTTAACCCTTTTCTTGTTGGTAATTTTACAAAGTGGTCTCTGCCAGTGTCTGAGCCTCACTCTGACCCCAGGTGGGACTTCATATTTGCAGGGTTGTATTAACCATTGTGGCAGAGTAGGGGGAGGATGTGGGCAGGGCAGAGGCCTGCACACTAAGAAATGTGTGTTTTGTGGCTGCCCATGCACGGCCGCCGGTGAGTGTAATTAATTGGTGTGGGGATTGTGTAAGTGTGGATTGTGGCCAGGTGGTAATTGAATGATGGCTTGTTAGTTACCCTGGGTCACACCCTATAAAAAGGACAGATGAATTAATGTTTGGGGTGTGTTGTGTAGGAGAGTGTGGAGCCGAGGAGGAGATTGAGAGAGAAGACAGGGGTCTGTTCTAGTAGGGGTGTGCAATTCATATCGCCTGATGCCTGGGACAGTAAGATTTGTGTGAGGGACAACAAGTTTTACCGTTGTACTTTGCCCGTCGGACAACTAGTTTTTATTTATTTTTCCTATGTTCGTTCTGTTGCTAGAAAGACACTCCAGCTATATCTTTAGAGCGACGCAAGTTCTTGAAAACTGAATTGCGGAAGTGTGTTTCTTTTTCTGCATGCTATTTACAAACCATTTGGCCAAGCATGCTATTCCCGAACATAATACCAAGGTGTAAGATTTAATAGGTTTATTTCTCAAAAATAATAATTCCAGTCCCTTGATGTAATTTTCAACAAAAAGTTTAATTCTGAGACATAAAGGAAATCCAACGATACACCGTACAGAACGTAATCACATACGAACTGCACGGACAAATCTTCAAAACCATACATTACTGTAGGTTTAACCCTACATGACTTATCAAAAATCTGCAATGCTAGTTTGGATAATGAGAGTGCCTTAATACAAAAATACAGTGGTTTAAATACAGTTCAAAACCAGCCCCCTTCTTGGAGTCTTTGATCAAATCGGCTGAGGCTTGAGACTTGTACCTGTGATCGTAATCAGTATTTTAATTATCTGAGCAATTCATACATAATTAAGGGTATTCAGCCTAAGGTAACAACTGCTCTCTATGCCATAAAATAAACTACTTTGTTATCTTCTCTGTGTGATAGAAGCAGGCACCAGCCCCAGTTGTCTGTTTGCAAGAACTGGTCTTTTGTTGGGTGTGATAAACCCTATGTCAACATGATTACGTTTTTATATGGAAGTTTAAATCTTACAAAGGGAATGCTTTGTTTCCATTCACAAACTCGCACCCCTAGTTCTTCCCATCAGTGGATTGGCAGAAATGTTGGCAATTTAAAATGGTTTAGTTTCCGCAACACCTCATAAGAACCTTTTACTGACTCTTTGCCTGCAGTCTATTTTATATTTGCCACTTGTACTCCAGACACAACAATTTGATCACTGTGGGTAAAACGACATTGAAAAAAAGTAGTTTGCATGAGGCTCCAAAACTATACAAAATAACATCAGTACTGCATCTTTGATAATTCTGTTCATAGTTAGCTTGGACATTTAATATCCGTGCTGCACCGAGACAACCTTGGTTAGTTCACAAGGAAGTCCTTGCATATGGCTTTCCTGTTTGTTTTGAATGCCCTGTTCAAGAAGAGACGGTTGTACGTTTGTTTGAAAGATTCCCGCTGCTCCTCATACCATTGGTGAATGTAACCATGTTGTGTGACGGTATCTGATTAAAAAGACAGATGCACGGCAGCCAGTGTAACTGGTCAGCTGAATGTTGGCAGCGTGAGAGCCATGTGTTGGGGCTGCCCTTGGGGAAAGCATATAACTGGCTCTTGAGGTATAATCCTATAGAATGAGTCGGAGTGCAGTGCAAAGTGGCAGGGGCATTGCAAAGTGTGCTGCTTTTGGATGTTCTTAACCTCTCGGACAAACTTCAATCGCAGGAAGATATTCACACGACCACTTCGTTCCATTGTCTAGCCTAGACGTATTCTCTACCCACAAATAAATGAACTCTCCTCCCTTGATTTGGAAGGCATTGTAAATCAGAGTATGGTAAGCACTTTAATTTGCATTGTCTTTCTTTTTTGGGTGTTTTGAGGACTGTAGGACTTAACACTGAACATGAAAATTCTGAAGCTCTCCTTGTGTATTTTCTTTGGCATGTTTCTACAAAAGGAACACAGGTAACTAAAACTGGTTTGCCTTGTTTTTAAAAGCTGACCATCCAGCACTTTATGCTAGCTTGGGAGTGAAGAACTTTCACCATGATTTTTTTTTTCCTCTGTAACCCTCAACTCCCTAATGTTCATTTAGTTAAGGTAGTCCAATATTAGTATTAATGTGTGCCATATTAACTTTATAACGCGTTAAACAATAACTACTGAATAGAAAGCAGCCGACTGTATTGCATACTTGCATCCATGTTGGTGAAAGGGTGACGAGATGGAGCAATTGTTTCCATTATCAGACCTGCATTGTTTGTTTTGTATTTTAAAATAACCAAAACCAATTCCCTTGTATTGAGTAGTGTTTGAGAAAGCCTGCAGCTCGCACACAGAATGTCCCCATACTCGGGTTAGGACTGGCTCCAGTGTTTGGAGGAGTTTCCTAGTGCGCTGTCAATAAAAGATTGAGTCATGTAGGTGTAATAATTGAACAGGCTGCCTGCTGTACTAGCGAATTTGCATCTGCCATCTTTCCCGATTACCAGCTGCTGAAGCTGTGTTTTTTATGGTTCTTGAGCAGTGCACATGTACAGCAATCCAAGGATTGTACTGCAACTACTTGACATGTTTTAAAATGAGTTGAAATCCAGTCTGCCTGCATAAAAGCCATTTTAAAAAGAGATTTGCTTTTTATTTATGTCATTTGTCTGAATGACGGCTTTAATTGTTGTATTTTTTTGATCATGACTTCTGGCAATATTTCAGGCTGTGACTTGCATTAATACAGTAGGTCATTAAAGACATGGAATTGAGGCGTAGAATTTCACACCAAACTTAACAAAGAAATGTCTGAATGTAGCTTTGAACAAAAAAAGCCCCCTCTTCTAAATCCTGAGCCTCTTATGCTAATCGCCCCTCCTGCACTATTTTTAATCCCTTACCCGTTACTGGAGCAGTTAACACTCCCAATAGTCACTCCTCCTGAGGATTTGGTATTTTGGATAATCCTTGAATATCCTTTAAATTGTAGTACATTAAACTACTTATTGAGTAATTGTATGTGTCAGGTTGCCTACAATTTGATTTGTTTCTGGTGTTGCTGTACTAGGCCAATACAAATGACTGTGCCTAATCAGCGACATTATTAATATAAAGTTCTCCTGGTTAATTTTGGTTTGCATGCTGAAGTACCTGTATGGTATGGAGCAAATGAAATAAGGTTAGTTTAGCTAGCAAAGATGAAGCCAAAACCTAATCTGCTGTTTCAGTGTACTTTAACAAGGCATACTGCATCTCAGACTGCCTGGTAACGAGAGTGGAACTGTCTGACAGTATCTCCAGGCTGAATGCAAGACCCACCCACATGTGTTTCTGTTGCATCACTTGCAAATTCAAAATGTAGGATCAGCCCTTCCCCTGTGCATCATCAAAAGAGTTGCTAAGAGATGAGCAGTTGTGTATTGAGATGAAACATTTTTCATAACCCCAGCAGGATTTTGATTGCTACCGTTCTGTTGCCCAGGTGACTAACTCATTTTTAAGGGATTACTGTTTTCACTGGTTGAGCAGTTTTAAGCAGGTCTTTACAGTAATGCCCTTGGGCTGTACCAATTGTATGTTGCCCCATGTGATAGGCTAAGATCTTTCAAGGGGAGGGGTTACCTTACAAGGTTTTTGAACTTGGCTATTTTAATTTTATTTAAGCATGCTGTGAGACTTTACAGTAACGGCACCTAAAACACATTTTCTTTTCTTCTCTCCTTTTCAGTTCAAGCTATTCATCTACTGCTTTAGATTTTGAGAACAAGCACAAATTGCACCCAGTCTTTGAGTCTCCGAAAATGTCGCGCCGTAGTTTGCGTCTCACGACTGGACATTACTCTGATGACAGCTACTTGGACACCAGTAACAGCAGCATGTCCCACAGTGGGAAATACAAAGAATCCAGGTAAGAGAGGTTTACATGTTTTGGTATTGTGTCAACAGCAAATGCATTTCAGTCAACAGCAGCAGCAAATTTGTAAGTCGTAGTTTAAAGGGGTTGTCCCTCAGGTTTTAAAAACATTTTTAGGAATTGGTGTAAGTCTTTAAATTCCCTTATTTTTATTATCTCAACCGTGGGGAAATCTGAAAACTGTCGTGCTTTATCTCAATCAATCCATCGGGCTTCTTCTCCCAGTGGGCTGTACATACCTACTTTATTAACCTTACCCCATATCAAATACAGAGTTTCTATCATTAAACTAGACCCTGTATACTTGCCTGCAATTGAGTTTTTATTACAGAAATTAGATTTCACTTTCCACATCTCTTAAGTACTCTGTTAGACAGTTAGTAAATTATTAGTAATGGTGTTTCTTTCAAATTGTGCAATTTACTGTTAATGTAAGTTGGGGAATTTTTAAATGTTATTTGGAAATGTGTGTACAGCAAATAATGCATCTAACTCTCCCTCATTGCAGAAGCCTAAAGCAGCAGATAAGTGCAAGCAAGCAGTGTGCATTGCCTTCACAGCCCCCTCCCAGGAAAGCCCTGTCTCACAGTTTATTAACACAGAGCAGCTTTCACAGCTGTGCCGGTGACATGTCCCTGATGTCCACCATGCTGGAAGACTCCTCCATACAGGAGGGGACGCTCATGGGTAGCTTTTGGGGTAAGGGCTTGGGGGTTGGTAGTATTTTTTAGTTCCTATTTTATTAAATTACAGCAATGTGTGTCCGAAGTGGGAACTATACAAATTCCTAAACCTCTGTGGTGAATTTAACGCCATCTCTATGGATTGAAGATTTCCTCTGTAGCTTCCAGTAAATGCTACGTGAACTACTGTACTCACTGCTGTAGTAATTGGTGGATCCAGTAATTTACATATGCATGGACATTTATATAGTAACAATAGTACAGTATTAGCATGAGATAAAAATAAACATGAACCTATTTGCATTTTCTCCACAACCAACACAGCTTTTTGAGTTGTTGGTTTTGTTGGTTATCTTTGCTGGAGGCATTGTAGAGCCTTACAGTGTGTTTAACCTAATGCACTGTATATTGCTATACATTAAATAGCCTATCATGAGGTGTTAAGAACATTGATAAATCAGCTGTAATCAGATTGGTTTGAGGAAGTGTTTCTGTTCTGAGAATGGCCAGTATATAAACTTAACTGGGATTTGTTGAAATTATATTTACCATCTACCTGAAACCTATTTATCTTCATGCTCATGGATTTTGATGATTGTCAGTTTGATCACTTCGCCCTGCTTCTGTCTTAAATCTCCATGGCATTCTGCTGTGTAATCCTTTCTAAACTGTAATGGGTTCCACCAACAGGAGTTACTTCAATAGCACTGGAGTCTGCTGCATGCTGCTGGAAAGCCGATACATTGAAAATTTTGAAAAGTCAAAGAGCATGAACCCAGCATCTTTATCAAGGGGATCTCTGCTCCAAGAATGGTGTTTTATCTACAGCTATGGCTAAAGGTTTTGCATCGCCTAGAACTTTAGGTTTGAGGCATAATACAAAACAAACTATATGAACGTAATTTAGATGTACTCAAATAAACAATAAAAGGATATTGCAGAAGTCTACCGGAAGCCGTAATAGTAGTACAGTATTTACAATTTCTCAGTTTTTCGTGAAGTATATGGAAAACTACAAAGCGTTATGTAATTCAATATGTTAATGAAACATTATTCCGCAGGGTGATAAAAACGTTTGGCCTTAGCTGTAGCAGTAGCACAGCTCACTGTGTAGTTCACTTCCACTGTTTTTACAAATGTAAATATTGGATTTAACATTTTTTGCTTAAATTGAGTTATTGCAGAAATTCAAATCTTTTTAGAGAGGTTTTGTAATTCTAGTCTTACTTCAGCATTTTCAAAGAAATGCTCTGTCTATCACCAAGATCTGTAAGCTGTAAAATAAAACTGTACATTTACAATGATCGCCAGTGAAATTTGTTTTAAGTCTTTGCTTTGTTTCCACAGGTCTGGATGAGGAGTGCGATCTCAAAGGTAGGGCCACTCCTCTTTTTTTTTTTCCTTACATGTCCATTGGGTTTTTAGCGAGGATGATCTCCGAGCGCTCATTCATTGTGCTTTTCTGGTTAGGTGCAGACGCAACTGTGATAATGGCAAACGGTGACATCACTACGGCTGAGACGCAGACCAGCGTGATCAATGGTTATACCTGCAATGAGAGCACAATGCTGTCTGACAGGAAGGATGCCCTGACAGTGTATTCCCCCTCCCACACCGCCTCTTCAACAACTGTGTACAGCAGGGACAAGGGCAAGAAGTCAAGTAAGATGTGTTTGCAGTGTCTGCCTCATATAGATATCAAAGCCTTTTTGGGGGGAGGCACTACTTTGAGGCAATAATTCAGATGTTCATAATCATCCAAGCTAACTTTCTTATTTTTATTTTTTATATAGTGGTTGTTTTGGTCAAATAATAAATCTAGTAGAACAGAAGGTCTCCTTGCTGTTTCACTAGACCTCAGTTGCTATGACAACAAAACATTTCAGTTTGAAAACACTCGAAGTGCACTAGCTGTAAAGGGGGCAATGCAGCAAGAGGCCTGTCAAAATGAATAATGTATCCCCTTGGGTCATCTTGCGTTGAAATTTTTTATTTTAAGCATCTTTGTCACGCAGGCCAGGCAGCACCTCAGTTGGGCCATGGAATCTGTTGGATTTTCATTCATTTCAGATTAATGCAGGTTTTTCAGCTGGGATTCATTTAACTGGTGAAATGCTTGGTTAGAACATGTCCTGTAGTGCATGCCAAGTGATTCATGTCCTAAAGTACACGCCAAATGATTCATTTCTATATGCACCTTGGGGTGACTCAGTCTTGAATGTACACAAGCCCTCCAAAAGATCTTAAGTGTGCAACAGTCAAAGTGAACCAAACAGATTTGCCGTTGCTGTAACTCAAATTGCTGGCAAGATTAGGCAGCGTCTGATTTGAAAGGGTTATTCAATCTAAAAATACTTTTACCAAAACTAGGTAGAAACAGTTCTTGTGAAACATACATGCAACACTAAATTAAAAAAGAGCGTGAAATCCAACTAGTATGATCGGATGAAGAAAACAAACATTTTAAATCATTCTTTTCTAATAGGTATCTTCCATTTATCCAGAGAACAATTTCTGAGTAAAAGCAAGCATGCTGCAGCATCCATAGCGTCGTTGATAATGCAGCTTATCCAAAATGTTCTGTTGAAGATTGGGTATGAAGCAAAAGGTATCTGACGCTCCTGTATATACATTTCTCTCTCTCTCTCTCTCATGCTTGCTGGCAGTCTGAAATTCTCTCCATTCTCTGCTATCAATGAAGCGGAGCATGCTATGCTTCAAAGCACTGAATCCATGGTGTTGGTGGCTGATCAGGAAGTATTAAACTGCACTGTTTCCCTGCTTTCTTCACTAGGTGGCATCGGGTATCGTCCTGTTCAGTTTTGCTGTTTAGTGTGACAGTGAAATGTGGATGTTAGCAGGAGGATATAATGAGTCTACATCACAATCCACCTAAACAGACTACTGCTTTAAAAAGCAAATTGCACCTGTTGTGAAAATATTTTAACATACAAAATAAACAATGCAGTGTCTTCTGATTTCTTTCTGTATACTTTTTTTTAAATAAGATCACCATTTTGCAGGTGAGCACTTCTGGGTTTCCTAGTACACAAGTCGTCTCTCTCTGTCCTGTCTTCCTGGCTACATGCAAATACTGATGCTGTTTGAATGGCCCACGGCAGCCCTGACTGATTCTAGCTGAGGGATGAACCACTCCTCTTTAATGCTGCTTTCTCTGTTGCAGCTCACTCAAGTTTTTGTGGAAGTATGAATGTCAAAGATTTGATGACGGGCGATGGACATCTCGGATTAAATGGGTCATTGTGTAAGTAACAAGCTTTTTCTCTTGCTCCACTGTTTTAATTCACAGCATGGGGTAGGGCACTTGTTGTTCATGTAATTAATACACTGACGTTTTATTTATTTTTAAACTACTATTGCGATTTCAGAATTGTATTATTTGATGTGAATGTGTGATACAAATATCTTACTGTACTTATTTTAACAATCAACCTGAAATTAATCTGTTCACACAATTCTATTAAGTGTTGATTTATATATTTTTTTTATAAAGTACAGGAAATGTATACATTTGTGTATTCGTGGTCTATCTCCGGTACCATGATGTTTTATGCTGTGACCATTTTCCATCTGTGATCTCATTGCTGTTGGGTCCTGTGCAGTGGTTGATTGTATGGTGTTATTTGCATGCACAGTCTGTACTGTGGTAAAGCTTCATGTAACTCAGCTGTCTTCATTGACAGGACTTCCCTGACAGGAGATTTTAATCTCTGCTGGTTACCTGCCTATAGGGATAATTGTTTTTAACCAGTTTTTAAATTGCTCCATAATATTGTACATAACAATAATAGGCAACATCATTTTTGTACTCAATTTTTTAAAATGTGTAACTTTTTTTTTTTTTTAAATTTTAAATATAACATGAATGTCCTTAAACATATTTGAATCATTGAGACAAACCAACACCAAGATGTGATGAATGTGATTTTATTAAAGGGTTGGTTCCCTCTGTATACGCTACAGAGCAGGCCCCTCTGTGTTGGTCCCCCACTTCATGCATTCCCCCATTTGCTTTCCAGGTAACACATGGTTCCACCCTGCAGTGAATGACTCTAGTAAATTCTCTGACAGGAAGAGCATTGGGGTAATCAATAACTGGGCACCAGCACGGAGGAGGGGTTGCTGTAGTACAGATGCTTCGAATGAAATCTAATGACACATTTCAAAAGATTTTACTCTTTCACGTTAATCATACAGGCCTTGTATCCATCAAGTTCAATGTGTAGTCAGACTATGGGAGGATGCTTTTACATGACTTTATTCCCTTTTTATTTCTAATGTACCTTTTTAATTTTATTAACAATGTTACCAAAACCGACAGGTGATGACTGCAAGGGGAAGAAGCACCTTCAAACTCAGAAGGTCCGCCTGCAGTCTTCAAGATTTAACCGTGCCGCACAGACGCTATGGCACATGCTTTCTTACACAGGTTCATTCTCTGCTCGTCATTCTGTTTGTCACAGCTAGCAAGAGCCCTGTCTCTCAATAGAAATCCTGCTCATTACTGTCAATGTAGGAGGCTAGTGCTGTTCAACTAGAATGAACCCGTCATTGTTTTTTGGTGGTTCAAAAGTGTAGTGTGCCTTTAGAAAAAGAAGCATGGCGACTTCCTGTAAGGTTTCAGCCCACATGTGCATCCTTTAATGAGATCCTGTAACAAGCTTAAAACAAAAGTCCAGTTTATTAAAGTAGCTATAAAAATGCTTAATACCGATAGGTGCAGATTTAGACGTTTGAGTGTCTATTCTTAAAAGAATTATTCTTACATCCACTTCTGTCTTAGTTTAATATAAGGCAGGTTGAGTCTAATTTAATTTGAACTGTAATCTAAGTGATCATTTTAAATACTAAAGTGTTGATGTTCTTTTCTGTTTCAGATAATTAAATATACATTTTTACACAGCTGTCCTGATGTGTGTAATTATTTTTTTTCACGTTTATTGTTTTCTAGGGTACTATGTACTCCAGGCAATGCGGACTGTTGCTTCTGCAGGCTGGCTTGTGACCAGGAAGCTCTTGTCTGTTCTGTGGTTGGCCATTGTATCTCCAGGTCATTCTTTGAATTATTGATATCTGCATGACCATTGCTGCCTCCATTCATTGTAGAAGTGCTGCTGTTGTGTTTTCCTGATGTTTGTTTTCTTTACTCCTTGAGTGGATTTGTTTTACTTCAGAGGACATTTAAGCAGTGACATTGGAATTGATTCAGACTTTTCAATGACAAAACTGCTGGGATGAGCCTGTTCAAATATTCTTTCAAAATGTAAACACACATAGGCTAATTTAGAATTAGCTGGAAAACAAAAGCATAATTTGTACTATATCTTTTGTGCATAAGTTGTGCATGATCTTTTTGATAATGTGTGTATAGAAGAATACAAACATGGTCATTTTGGCTACCAAATACATTTAAACTGTTTGTTCGAATTTTTGTCCCAGCTCAATTTTTTTTATAAAGATGCATGTTGTCAATGTACTTTTGATATTTTATTTATATTTTCTGCAAATATTAAAACAATAGTGTCACAGTTCTTGGGTTGCAGCTTTTCAAGAGTCTAAACGGTTCCACAGCATGCTTTGCATTCAGCATGCTCATCTCTGCTCTACCCTTGCCTACTCAGTTAACATGTGCATTTACTGTACATCCATCAAGACTGAGAATTTCACTTCCTGCCTGCTTATCCATCGTTCCTGTGTCTGTTGCTGTGTTTAAGGCCAAAAGTGACTACTTTTTGCTCTGTTTCTGCTGTAGCTGTCCTGCATTGTCTATAATTCTGCTTCTGGATTTGTTTTTGCTAGTTATGCTGTGTTTTTTTTTTTTTTTCCCCTCCTCCACTACATCGTTTTATATAATACATAATGCTGAGGATTTGCAAGCGTTTCTGCTGCCCCCCTCCCAGTCTCTGAGGTGAAGTATTTTTCTATTTCTTTATACAAACATTTTAATGTTCCTTTTCTCAGGGAAGGCGGTGTCTGGGGCCGTGTGGTGGCTGGGGACTGGGTGGTACCAGCTTGTTACATTGATGTCCCTCCTCAATGTGTTTGTCCTGACAAGGTACGTTGTGCTGCCTGTCTTCTCAGATCACAGTGCAGATTAGGAGCTTTGTGAAATGTAGGGAGTTGCTATGCAATGTGTATGAATTCATTGCTGAGTGGTGTGAACCAAGAAACCAAGAAAAAGCTTTTCCCTATTTTATTGCATATTTATTGTAGATGCTTTGTTTGTAATGCTTTGTTTCCACGAATGAGTTGCTAAAAGCATCCATGTGTGCGTCATTTCTGCTAGAGGAGTCCAACCCGCTATTAACTGAACAATGATGCAACCCTTGCCCCCACCCGCATATTGACTGGTATTGTTAAGGTAATTTGATCCCAACTTCATCCAGATTCTATGTGAAATATTCCTTTCAAAGAATTCACTACAAAACATTAGGATTACATTTCGGTTTTCACGTGTGCCCTCATTGATTTTGATTATGCTTAAGTTTTTGTGGGCAGTATAATATGCAAGCATGGTTGGGGTCAATTCATTTTGTTTCAATTCCAAATCCATTTCCTTTTGAAGGAATTGAAATTGATTAAAAGGGCATTAGAACTGACTGTTCACTTGATTGTGAAATTGTCAGTATATTAAGTAAGGGTTATTTGTTTTAGGTGCCTTCCGAAACTATACAAGCTCTTGGTGCTGTTGATTCCCTTCTTGCTGTTGCTTGGTAGGTGATCCAGGCTTTACTTTACACCCAGCTTTGACAGCTCTTAGTCTCTATTCACAATGGATTGTAAGACCATAAACTTGAATTTACTGCAGAAATTGGGTAAATGAGAGTTTCTATTCAGATGATCAGGAATGCAAGCATCTGTAGTAGCAGACTGCTGGGTGTAGAGTGGGTTTAAACTATTACTTGGTATCATTTTACTAGTCTTGCATTGAGAAGGTGTTGTACTGATTCATTTTTGCTTCAGTTCAAAAAAGGAGCAGGTATAGTTTAACGCTAGTGCATTGTAAGCAGACAAATTTATAGAATTTTATTGAACTACTGTAAGTGCTTTTTCCATAGTTGTAAAGTAATTGATAGAATTAGAACATGCAAAGTAGTTTCAAATGGCAATCCATTCATTTTATGCTTCCTTAAAAATGAGCTAAATACAATTTTCAGTTGTCACTTGCTGTTCACAGTTTGAACCTTTTGTGTTGCTCTTGATGTACTTATGGTATGATATTTCCTAGGTTTGTGGTACTTTGGCCCAGCCAGCTGGTTGTCGTTGCTACCAGTGTTAAGTAGGTCTGAGATGCAGGCTTCACTGGAAGACGCAGTGTCATCCACACCAGTGGAGGAGCCTGCAGCCACTGGCAATGTGCAACCAAGTACAGAATCCCCTCACCATGCTTCACAGGTGGAGTTACCAATTACCTGTCTGCAGTGTCATTGAAAACACACACACTCTTGAGTTCATTTAAGTCAGTTGTAACCCTAGTTCTGTCTAGACCAATTTTGTATATTTATTGCACCTTGTCAAGGAAGGACCAATGTTTTCTGTTGTCTTGCCTAAGATTGGGCACATTGGCTGCAGTCAGAGGTGCATTAAAGGTGCAACAGATATTCTATTGGAATATTGGACAGGCAATCGACAATCTGTGGATTGAGAACACTATTGTTCAAACACAAGAAGCAAATGTGTAGAGTCTTCACAAAAGCCTTTAGATACAACTGAAAACATGCATGTTCATGTCATACATAGTAATGTATTCAATTAACTTTATTATTAAAAGGCAAAGAAACATGTAGATGATAGCTTTCAAATACTTAATAGATGGGCTTCAGTGAGTTACAGGAAAATTATCCAGGGTTTCTGTGACGTCATAAATTACGAGACAGAAGGTCGAGTAACTTATAAACTGTCACAGAAACCAGAGATGGAATTGTTTTCCCGTAACTCACTGAAGAGGCCCATCTATTTTTTATAATACATGGATACCCTTGTGATGCTAATATTAAAGATGAGGTTCAGCAGTACAGTTGGGCTTTTTAAACGTAAGGTTTCAGTGCTGTATAGATGTTCTATTTCGTCATCTGATTAATCAAGCAACGTTTGAGGCTGACAAAATAAGCCATGGAGATCAATAATCAATTAATCGATTCATTGTTGCATCTATAAGTTTTATATCAATCATGCCCACATACATTGTTTTGAAGTAGAGGCTGTGTACAGATTGCATGACACATGCAGTATTCAGGGCTACACCTCCAGTGTGGATGCAATTCTCTACCATCTGTTTGTGCCACAGATTTGAAGCAGTAAATGTAATGAATACTTGTATGCTCTGTTCAACAGCAGCTGAACCATTTTACTGAATGAATGGCTTGTTCTGTGTTGTAGAGTGGGGCACACTTCTTTGATTCTGGCCGCATGGTTGATTTGGAAAGGCAGCTGGCTCTGCTGTCTGACAGGTGTTACCGAAGCAGCCAGCAGTATGACGAGAGGCACGGTCGAGTCGTGGAGCTGTTTCACCAACTCCAGGAACAGGTCGCTCAGATGAGCAATAAAGAGGCCATGTCTGTGTGGATCAATAATCTCTTCAACCAACATGTGAGCAGCCTGGAAGAAGAGCTGCGACGAGAAGGGACGGGTCAGCCACAGGTACATCGATACAGCAGTGACTGCTGTGTGATCCTTGGATATTACTGAAACACTGGGGTAAAAGTGATCTGTGTTCATGTTAATGCTGTCTTTGTATGTTTGATTGAATCCTGATCGTAGTTCTGCTTGTAACAGGGTGTGTGTTTTGTAATCTAGAACCAAAGGCCAAATAGAAAGTTTGAATTCTCTTCACCATGTTTTCAAATTGACTGTTCTCTCTGGGGTGTCTTTTAGGTTGGCAAGCTGGCTTTTGCTTTTGGCTGGGGGAATTTCCTTCCCTGATGCTAGAGCTGTTTTTGCAGTAACTGTTTACAATATATTCTCTTGGCATAACCCTTACAAGGGTGGACTCTTTTTATGGAGGTTTTAGACTTGGGTCTTTGCCAGCCCTTGAAGCAGCTGTTAGTTATTTTCTCTGAGTTGTAGAAATAGAGACAGAGGACTGTTTTCCTTTTAATTAAATGGATACAAATGATTCATGTCTTCTCTTTATTGTGGGGCTCTCTGTAAACAGTTTCTGACCTGTGCACTTTTTAACCAAACCACATTTTTAAATCTTTTCACACCTCAGTTGAATCTAGTTATGGCTCAAAAGAATTCTAGATTGAAAATGCATTTGAATATGTTATGCATGTATGTGTTTGTTTGTTTTTCTTACACATGCAATCTCATTTGTTTTTGTAGAATGAGTTTTTGATGTTGCACCAGGGCCATGAATCACGCATCACTGAACTGGAAAAACTCCTTCATATAATTGCTGCCAAAACCGAGGTACAGACAAAATCTTACTATTTGTTTTGTGGGAAGTGTGGGCAAATTAGTTCTAGAATTGTAGTAAAACATTTTTTTTTTTGTACTGTATTTAAATGTATGATGAGATTCTTTCTTTCTTTCTTTCGTTCATTCATTTCACTCCCGTTTTTGATTTTTAGGAGCAGAAACAAGAAAACACCAAAGCCACCACTGTTGGGTATGTGTTTTAATTTGCTATTTATGACTACATGGCAAACTCTTAACAGTTGAAAAGCTAATATTCCAAAATCACAAGGCCTGTGATGCTAGATTTATGCAGAGTTCCAAAGACTAGAATGGTGCCCTGTGCTCAGTATAAAAACAAATTGCATTGTAACCGCTTTCAGTCTTTCTGTTTTTAGTGGTCAGAGTGAAGAGCAAAGCTCCCTGCTGTCTGAGGTGAAGCGCTTGGAGCTGGAGCTGAGTCACATCAAGGCAGATCTGCTCCGAGTACAGAGCTCTCCACCTGGCTGTGCGAAAATGGATTGCATTAGAGAGACGGTGGGTTTCAGGAGGACCTTGTGTGTTATATTGTGTTCACACAGGACTCTGTCTACCAGTGGCTGCCCTGAAAAAAAGTGACTCACAACCAGAAAGGTCTGTCTGGCGTTTTTATGGCAAGGAATACTTCCAAAAAGTAGGATCAGTAGGTCAGAATTCCACTTGCAAGTGAATCAACACATAAGAGAGCCAGAGGCATTTCCAAGTATTACATAAATATTAACATGAGCACTTACAAGCCTGGCGAGGACTTCTCTCGTGTGAACTTCCTGATCTGTATGAAGGATCAAACAAAATGACTCTGTTTTGTAAACCATTTTAGAAACTGAACATGTAACGAGCACCCGCGTGAGGGGGGAGGCTACAATGTAAAAGTATCGTTCGGCTGCGATAGGTTTGCTAGGGAATGCAATGTGCTTTCAGCTATACTGCTTTACTGTGTTGTCTAGAACTTGAGCATTGTCTTATTTTTGTAAACTATTTGCATTCACTCCTGTGTCTGGATTATGTGAACTGATTTCTATGGTTGGTGCAAAACATTTCTATATTTATTTTGTATTTAAGGTTGATAAGCAGGTTAAGGAATCTGTTAAACTGCTGATTTTTGGTAATAAAGATGAAGAGATGTCCGAGTCACTCCTGCAGTGGCTGTCAACGCAGTTTGTGAGGCAAAGCGACCTCCAGGGATTGCTGATGGAGATGGAGATGAAGATATTGAAGAATATCACCATGTATAAGAGTCAGACGAAACAAATGCCAACAGCTCAAGTTGTGACGCATGCTGTTCATAATGCAGGGGCTGCTGGAATGAGTGAAGAGGTAGGGTACCTATACAGGATAGACATTACAAGAGAGCTCTTCAGTGGTCATGGTTAGAACCTATAACAAATTATAGCTGTTTATGTGAACTCTGAGGTATGAGAAGTTGTCCTGCCAGCACTAAATGCTTTAAAGTGTATAGCGTGGATTTAAAAAAAAAAAAACTTTAACGTGGTATAATTATACAGGCTCGGAGTGATTTTGAGATTTTTTAATGATTGCAAATTGAACCAGTGAAGTAGGGCCAAAGATCCAGCTGCTTGGCTTGACTGTGATTACAACACCATTGAGTACATTGTAGAGTTTTATTCAATGGATTTTGTGTAATTGTAGTTCTTGTGGTATATGAGTGATCTTACAAACACTGATCCATAACCTGACTCAACATTGAGCAGAAACATATTAAGGGTGTGCTACTAGTCCTGAGTCAGAGTGAATAGAAAAACTGGGCAGGATTATACACTTCAAGAATGCTTCTTGGTTTAAAGATGTGTGTGTGGTATGTATATGTGTGTGTGTGTGTGTGTGTATATATATATATATATATATATATATATATATATATATATATATATATATATATATATATATATATATATATATATATATATATATATATATATATATATATAACCAAATGTCGATTGAAAATGTAATTGCATATCACGTCCATTTATATTACATTTGTTACCCTTGAAAATATGTAATAATTTCCCATTGTTTACATGTGCTTTATTGAAAATACAGTTTATCTGACTTAAATGTTAATGGAAAGTAACAGGGAATAATTGAACATAAATTGAGTATCTATTAAACAAATACACAATTGCATACCTATTTAATATTAATTTGTCACGCAATATAAAGCAATGCCATGTATGTATATGTGTGTATTCAATTCAATTTTTATTTTCTTCACAGCAAGTGCGTGTGATTGTGAAGAATGCATTGAGGCTGTACTCTCAAGACAAGACCGGTTTGGTGGATTATGCCTTGGAATCTGGAGGTAATTGTTTTTAAACATGTTGAATTAAAATGGACAAAGCCATTTGTATTTATTTAACATCCCCAATTCCTACCCATAGCTCTCAAAAAAATTAAAAAAAAAAAAAAAAAGTATAATTCGTAACAAATATATTGTGGTGTTTTGCTGCTGATTGGAGCATTGTGCATGTACAAATTGAGCAATGTTTAAACGTGTTACAGTTCATAGTTTGCTATAATAGCAGTATTGTAGTCTGTATATTCAGGCTCCTGATCACACTGTTTATTCCAATAGTGCACAATACATATTTTATTCTGTTAATTGTTTGTTATTTTCTTCAGAGCCGCATCGAGCTGCATACCAACCTGTATATGCTGCTTCTGCTTGAACACAAGCCCTAATGAAACTAATACCACACAGGGCATTGCATTAAGACTTGGCAACAAGACTGTATATAACTGTTCCAATTCTATTGCTGGAAGCACAACAGATTTGCTATTTGCACTGCTGATTTAAGTCTTCTATATTTGGTTTGCATGTACCAAATATAGCAGACTAAGAGACTTTGAGATGCAGAATCCAAGCTTTGAGCTGCTAAATGAATGTCAGGCAATTCAACTGAAAGATCAAAGGCCAAATGTACAAATTGTTTTTAACCCCCCCCCCCCGAGAGATTTATAGATGCGGTTTCACACTGGAGTGTGATCTGCTATTCCAAAAACAGATACAATTGCTTGTGGGCATCTTTGTATCTCTACAGTAACTAGACATTATTTTGCAGGTGGTAGCATCTTGAGCACTCGCTGCTCCGAAACCTACGAAACCAAGACTGCCCTGATGAGCCTTTTTGGAATCCCACTTTGGTATTTCTCCCAGTCTCCCAGAGTAATTATACAGGTGTGTTGGAAATGAGGAAATTACATAAACAAGTGGCCTGCCTTTTTATAGGATCGCTTTTATCTTTATCTTGCTCCAATCAGCATTGTGAAACCAGGCTTGTAGTGCACTGCCATCAGCAATATAAGCCTGGTTTCACATTGTTGATGGCATCTTAATCCAGCATGCAAGAATCCCAAACTGAGTTTTTATTCCAAATCAACCCGACATGAAAAGTTAATCAGCTCCTCAAGTTTTTATCTTTAATTCTGTCTGTTTATTCGCTTCTCTGTCTGCTTCACAACAACAAACACTCCACCTGTCCCCAGTTAGTCCCACTCCATGGCCAATCACCAGCAGCTCCTGTGTTCCGTGCCTGTTGCCCATAGGCTGATGTGATACACAGCCCCTCCTACTCAAAGCGTTCCTGCACTTCACAGACCTCACATACGTTACTTGGGATCAATATCCCCAAAACTAAAGTACTTATGAGCCGGTATTCTTACGACGACTCCTGCTTCTTCATACGGCCTTGGCTGGGCATTTCCTTCACAAGTATCATGTGTTGCAGTCTGTAAACAATCATTTGATCAAACATAACGACTCCAAAAGGCACACAAAACAAACCCATTTCCACATATAAATTACACCAACACTAATTTCCCCCTGTGCAGGGCAATCTCCCTGCTTCAGGTATGTTTAAAAGAAAACAGTAAAGAAATGAAAAAATGCTGAATAGAGCAATTATATCTCCTTTCTCTTGAAAGAGCTGTCCATCGTAGATTGCTCCTCACACCAGTTGCCTGGTTGCAGTTTGTGTGAAGATGAGACCGGCAATGATTGCAGTCGTCATACATGATTCGTACTACAATAGGTCATCTTTGAATTAGTCAACCATGGTCTTTGTTTTCACTGAAAGAATAACACTTGACACTGGAGAAAGTTCAGTGTCAGTTAGTACTGAGATTGGTGTATCCGGGTCGATCCTGTACGTGATCTTTCTGTAGGGCTAATTTACATTGAAAAAATCAGTTCTTGCTGTTGGGATCATCAAAAATGGGTGTTTGTTATAAGAAGGGTTTGTTATAGTGAGGTTAGCCTATATAGATGGATGGATATAATTTATATCTATGTATAGATATAGATAGATAGATGTATTCCATTTCTCTTTTCCAGCCTGATGTTCACCCTGGAAACTGTTGGGCTTTTAAAGGATCCCAAGGTTATCTGGTAATCCGCCTCTCTTTCTCGGTCTACCCCACCTCATTCTCCTTGGAGCACATCCCCAAGTCACTGTCTCCCACCGGCAACATCAACAGCGCCCCCAAGGATTTCACTGTCTATGTGAGTTAATAACACTGCCAACCAGATTAGCAGAGCACTTTTAAACAGTGTCAGAAAGCATGAAAGTTATTCAGTGCATCCCTGTGACATGTATATCCCCATTTTGGCTGTCATTGAATGCAATCACAAGTCCGATTCATTACAAATGGGTAACTTTTCTATCAAAGATGTATCTAATACTTATCTAGTTATTACAAAGAGTAAAGATTCTGTTTCTGCCTCTAAAACATAACTGTGTAACACATAATAACCAAGCTTGATGTCTGGGAAGGAATACAATGAGTTAGTTTGCTTGAGTGTTTGTGCAACTATTTATTTATTTGAGGTTCTTGACTATTTGTAGGGGTTAGAAGAGGAGTACCAGGAGGAAGGGAAGCTACTGGGACGGTACACATACAATGAAGACGGAGATTCACTTCAGACTTTTCCCATTCAAGTAAGTGCGAGGGCAAGATTACAGCATTCCTCTTGAAGCAAGATTCCAACATGAATCAATGCCTGGCTAGGAATTGTCTTTCACATAATGAGGAGGCAGAACTGTATATGGTATTTAAGGCACACCACACACATTCCTCTGAGGAGGAGATGACTAGTCATAACACTAGTGAAGCATATATAGTGCTAGTTATATATTCCATCTAAACATACTGATGGAACCCAAATGCAGGTATACAATTTGCCAACTGAAGCTGTATTCTTTTTGAGTTTATTTTTGTTGCAAGTATAACCTCCAGGTTTCCTTCAGTCTTTCACGTCCATTCATTTTCTTACATTTTTAAATCTAGAATTGAAAGGGGAACTTCTCTGTGTTCAGTTAATGTTTTTGTAGTTACCATTTATTTTCCCAAAGTTTAACGACTGACACATCTTAAGCCAAATTTTCAAAATGCAATGTTTAAGTACTGTGTTTGCCCTTGTGACCTGTTGAACCATCTTGTTTTCTTAGACAGACCAGATCAGAAAGTGTGCATTGTATGAGAGTACCGACATCCGCTTGCGTGCTTTAAATGCCGATACTTCCCAGCATGCTGCTAGCTTTAACTGTCTGCTGTCTCGTGAAAACCTGGATCTTCTGAATTCAAACTATGGATTGATTTACTTGTATTGATTTGTTGGATCAGAGATGTAAAATGCAATGCATATGCACATTAAGATGTTTAGACCTGACTGCTGTTAACATGTTCTGTTCTGCTTTGCAGGAAGAAAATGACAAAGCTTATCAGGTAATAGAAATGAAAGTGCTTTCCAACTGGGGACACCCTGAGTACACCTGCCTCTATCGCTTCAGAGTGCACGGGAAGCCTCGCCTAGAATAAACAGCCCTGGACTTCCTCTTTTTTGTATATTTGTTTTCTGTATATACTGGAAAAACAGAGATTTATATTTGTGGACACTGGGAGGAAAACTACAGAAGAAATGTTTATATGCAAGAATATGAACCAGCTTTTGTAAAGGAAAAAATGGCTAAATTTGCTATATGAAGCTAGGTTAACTCCTATCATGGTCCATGTTACTGCCACTTATTTCTCCACTGAAAGCTGCATGGCACTCAGTCGGTTACAGTTAAAGTAGCGGTAGGAGGATAGTGGCGCAAAGGACTACAATGTTTAAAAGACCCCTCCAATCCCCATAGCTCATCCCTCTACCACTTTTCAAAGGGATACACTTAACCACTACCTGGTTTCAAGCTCAGTACCCGTGTGCATTGCTTACGTGTGTTTGGTTTTCAATGATCTCTGTGTGGCAGCTAGGCATTCTATTGCCAGAGAATGTAACATTTAAATAAGGTTTATATTGGAAATGGCTGCATATACCAAGACCTGTACTAGTAGAGAAATGCAAAATATGTACTTCTGCCAGAAAGTGTCTAAGACAGGAGATTGAGGAGACCATGATACTCCGCCCCCCAATACTTACTGTTAATACTACTGATCACTTTAACCATCTCTTGTAATGCATACAGTTTTATTTGTGATATCTGTAACCCTACTACAGCTGTGGTTCACTAGTTTTATAATAAGCTGGTTGCCTGTATAAAGGTTTGTCAAAGTAAAAGGCTCTAGGAAGACCAACAATAAAACGCAGGCTGCCATAGTACTGTGATTTTATAGTTATAGTTTTCCAGTAAAGGCCAGATTTGTTACTTTTTTTTTTTTTGTATATTCCATTAAGTGTTTTGTCTTTTTAAAGTGTGTCTGTTGGTCAGAAGGTACCCCTGTGGTTTTTATAAACTTAAAGGCTGAAGAACACAGTTTTGACTTGTTATATAAATGTGTATTGCACAACAGTCCTAGAAATTTGTACAAAATCAAATGGTGAAAACTCACTGTCTTTTGAAGTAGTGAGCTGTTGGTTTGTAGAGCGTATATGTAAAGGGTTTGCTTATAAGAATGACAGATATCTGCTGTACAGCCAAGTTTTATAAGAATTTGGGGGATAGGAAATTTAACACTATTTATTTTTGAAGAACAAGGATAAGGACTTTGTGCAATGTATTTTTCAAGATCTTTTCAATCTCGTCTGTCTTTCAGATCGTTTTATTTTTTGCTGATGTAAGATTGACAAACCGCTATGGAAAGGTTCAAATAAAGAGTTTAATTTTTTGAGAGCTGGTGCGTGTAATATTTAAAACAAGTAATAAATGGTCTTTTATGTTTGTTTGTATGCATTTCAGACAAACTCATTCATTACACATAAAGGGCTGAACTTGAAGGCAGGGTCATCCATTTTGACTTCTCCAATAACTAGCCTTCACACATTTTTTTTTCAATATGTTATTTATATTATGGGGAATATCAAAGTGATTCTGTGCTTTATGCTCAAGACACAAATATAAATGTTTCCCCACTGGTCACAATGAAGGTGTGAATGAAGTTTTAAGAGTTCGTGCAGGTGTCTTTGACTGTGCTAATTTTTTTTAGGCTTCTGTTTTGTGTTCAATTGCCTGGCGTCAGTTTGTGCAAAACTTATATCCTTTTCTATCAATAACTAGGGCTTCTGATTTGTGGCGTTTTACCCCAACTTATATACTCCTTTTAAGAATTCAATTGATACCTGTCAAGCCATTCGTGTATCTCAATCACAACTGAGAAACGTGTTAATATAAAATTGATTTAATGTACAGTTTTTTTCTGTGCAACTAAATGGGCTTTTAAATTGTCCAAGCCTTAATTTTTCATTGACAATTGTAATGTACAAATGAGTTTAATAAGCGACTGATCTTTATTAACGCTATAATAAAAATAAAGGATTTTATGCTACACACTATTACAGTCGTTATGCGGAATTGTATTTTCATTAATAAAGAGGAGTCACTTCTGCTTTTAAATGAAAAAGTAAGACTTACAATTTTAAAAGCCCATTTAGTTTCACAGGGGGAAAAAAATTAATCAATTTTACAATTAACACGTTTCTCAGTTGTGCTTGAGATGCACGGATGGCTTAACAGATATCAATTATGTTTTTAGGAGAGTAGAAAATTTGGGGTAAACACTGAAAATTAGAGGCCGTAGTTCTAACATTACGGGTGAGGTCAGAAGCCACTGTACACATTTAATAGTTTAGAAACTTTCCATTTGTTACATGTTCAGAATTTTGCCTGAAACACCAAACGTAGGTGTTAGTTTTTACACAGAAGTAAGCCGAGTACACCACGTTTTCATATTCAATATTTATTCACAGTCTCTTCCATATAAAATTGAAATTCTATACTCCCATATTAAAAAAATAAAAACTGCTGGAGAGCCACTTGCATGGCTTTGTTTAGTTACAAACAAATTATGTGTTAAAGTTTAAATGTGTTTAATACAAGTGTAAAGGTTTAGAAATAAAAAGAAAACAAACACAATTTTCATTTCCATGCATTGAACCCAATCCTTGACATGTAGTGTCTGTCATTTTTAGCACATTACATTTATATTCACTGCTCAACTGTCACAGAGTTTTTCTCCCCTCCCCTTTATTATTTTTTTTGTAGCAATTGCATTTTGTATAATGTTTAAGAGCAGATAAATGGCAATGCATCTGCCTTTAAAGTAGCACTTGATGACTGATTTGTATTTCATGAAGCCTTGCTACACAACCCCTGGGATTGGTATTGAAGGGATTCCTGCTATGAGATCTTATAAGATGGATGGAATAAACCATACTGTTGATCATCTGGAAAATGAATGGAGGTCCCAGTATTTTACAGTTAGAGACCAAGTTATTTTGTGCTGCAGATGTTTCAAACTTGAGTGGGTGGCTCCCAAGTGAATGAAACCAGATCTGTTGACAGCTGCGGTAATTGTTAATGTCTGCTATTTTCAATGAATACTATTGACTAGGCTGCCACCCAGTGGTTGTCACAGAAACTTCATTAAAACAAAACTAACTTCAATGAATTCTGGTATCTGTATCTCTGAAAAGGTATCTGGCCGCTTTGAAATATTGAACTGTCGCGGTTTCAGTATAATATGGCATATTATGTAGTCGATGAAGTTCTAAATTGAAAGGCACATCAATGTACGCACAGTGAACTCTGTTGCTGACTAACACTGAGAAGACTGCACTCTTAGAATGTTCAAAAATAAAATAAATATTGAGGCACTTCCTTTTTAAAGTTAAGAAAATATATGAGGGATTCAACTACACAATGATAAGACCGGTGAATAATTATTTATTATAAATTGTATAGCTCTAGAGAGGCCAATTATCCAGCCATAAAAACATTTTTATAATAAGGCTTCATAAAACATGTGCAGAATCCTTATGCAAATGCATAATATAGCACAGCCCACACCTAACACTGAGCACCTCAAAAAACTGTGGCTGCAGATTGCCTACTTTTACAGTGCAGATTGTCCCTTGCGCAGTACGGTACGACTTTCAACCTCTGCTACGGAAGCTCGGAGGTGCCAGTTCCGTTTTGTCGATTTTTTTTCCCCTGGCTGTAAGATTTGAGTGAGAACAAACGATGATGGCGGAGCAGGAGGTTCTAAAATGCTCCAGTGTTAGGAATCGAGGAGGAGTACAGCGGGTCGAAGGGAAATTAAGAGCCAGCGTTGAGAAAGGGGATTACTATGAATCCCATCAGATGTACCGCACTTTATTCTTTCGGTGAGTAAATACCAAAATAAAATAAAAATCTGACGAAGATTCAGGCCTGCCTTCCAGATCATTCTGTGTTCAACCGAGCAACCCCTTTTAGTTCCCGCCCATTTGACATATGATTGGATAGCTGTCCACATCAGTCCGCTGTGATTGAACAGATTTTGTGTCAGTCACTAAAACAGATTGGGTAAGGTTGGCTTGCTGAATTATAAACACTTAACAGGCCTAAACACTTACATGAATTAGATCACTATGCTCTCTCTTTCTCGATATATCATTTTATTTTTTATTTTTTAATTGACACATGTACCAATGTGTACGTTTGAATAGACAGTTCTTAATTTAAATGGACGCTGTGTTTCCTGAGTTCTCCAGCGGTAAGGTGAAATGGTTGACCTGGCCCAAACGAAGACTGGTTGTGACAGAATGCCTTTAGTGTTTTGTCCATTTATCTACTATATAAGACATGTAATATTCTGGGCTACCGTATACCGTATTGTACAGCGCTGGTGGTAAATACATGTCTAATATATATTTAGTTCATTAAAGCGAGAAAAAAATAGTTTGTCAGTATCTCTGTTTTGACATTTGAAGAAATACGGTAATAATTTAATAACCTAACACAAGATCTCGAGGGAAAACAAGTGTTCCTCGTGTCACAAGATAAGAGGCATTTTGTAAACGTGTATTATTAGAAGAGCAGATTGGGCTGGTAAACCATGGCATAAGGCATAATAATACCAACACCTAAGTAATTAACAATGACACATGTCCAACCCCCTTGTGATATGTGTCAGTAAATGTATTTAAACCTTAGGCACAGTTGTTAAAGGCTTGTTATACTTCCAGTGCAAAGGGGGGAGGTATACAGTATCTCAGCTTTATTAATATTGAGAAATTGCTCCATTGCCATTTATTTCATGTTCTTAGACCCACTACATCATGGGAGACAACAGCACACATAGGCTTATGTGTTACATAATCACAGCAAGAGAGTTACATCATTCCTGTTCCAAAAACTAGGCATTTGCAGTTTATCCAAGTCAGTTGTATGGTGGTGGTCCTTTAACTGTGCTAGCAGTGAATTACCGAGGACTGTATATTTCTACACTAGGACGATGCTTAAGGTGATCAGATTTTTAAGTACTAAACTGGGGCAGTATGGAAATATTGTGAATAACTTCTCATTTCAGAGCTACAGGGAAGCTCTAGGGTTTTTATTTTTATTTTCACAATGTTTGATCTAATATATTGGAAAGTGAATGCAGAGTTATTGCATTACACAGTAACAATTAAATAATGTGATATTCTGAGATACTATTTTATTGCTGATTACTGCTGCAAATCTAGTCCCTTTTCTGCATAAGAAACTGCATCTTCTCTCTTTGAAAACATTACATACCTCAATATGTTTATGTATTAAATGGTTACTTTATAGAATCTATTTTTTTTTCCAAAATTTTTTTTTAATTTCTTACCATTTAATATGATGTGGTATTTGTTCTGTATATATTTTTTCGATTGCAGTTTCTGCTTGGATCATTAGTGTGCCATGATTTTTTCAGCCACTTTCTACTATTAAACTTTTACTTTTAAAAGTGGTGAAAAGTGTTAAATATCCTATCTTTTGACTGCGTGCAATAAATGAAGCCCACTAATCGGCTTTTCTGAGTTTTGTTTAGAAGCTGCCCTCATTGCAGAAACAGGATTTTCCTTCTGAAGCAGTTAAGTCTGGTAAATAGTAATCCACGTAGGCAAACCCTTTAAGTTTCTCTGAATAGTTGTATTTCCAAATCCCCCCTTTAGCATGCTGTAAGCTGACAGGCATCACTTAAAACGGAAAGAAACCTGATAAACGTGTTCATTGCATGATGAAACGTCCTGCCTATTCCATTTTTCAGTACCAATTTGGGCTGTTTTCAAAGGTTCGAAGGTTCGTTCGCTATTCGTTCGTTCGGCATTCACAAACTGTTTGTTTGTTTGTTTTTTTCTCTGTTAACAGAAACCATTTGAATGCTATAGATAACACATGAAATCTCACTCACATTCATAATTCGATTTATACAGTGCCTTGCAAAAGTATTCAGACCCCTGACCAATTCTCTCATATTACTGAATTACAAATGGTACATTGAAATTTCGTTCTGTTTGATATTCTATTTTAAAACACTGAAACTCAAAATCAATTATTGTAAGGTGACATTGGTTTTATGTTGGGAAATATTTTTAAGAAAAATAAAAAACTGAAATATCTTGCTTGCACAAGTATTCAACCCCCACACATTAATATTTGGTAGAGCCACCTTTCGCTGCAATAACAGCTTTAAGTCTTTTGGGGTAAGTATGTACCAGCTTTTTATTATTATTATTTATTTCTTAGCAGACGCCCTTATCCAGGGCGACTTACAATTGTTACAAGATATCACATTATTTTTACATACAATTACCCATTTATACAGTTGGGTTTTTTTTTTACTGGCGCAATCTAGGTAAAGTACCTTGCTCAAGGGTACAGCAGCAGTGTCCCCCACAAGGGATTGAACCCACGACCCCCTGGTCAGAAGTCCAGAGCCCTAACCACTACTCCACACTGCTGCTTTGCACACAGTGTCGGAGTGATTTTGGCCCATTCTTCTTGGCAGATTTGCTCCAGGTTGTTCAGGTTGGTTGGACGACGCTTGTGGACCGCAATTTTCAAATAGTGCCACAGATTCTCAATGGGATTGAGATCAGGACTTTGACTGGGCCACTGTAGGACATTCACCTTTTTGTTCTTGAGCCACTCCAATGTTGCTTTGGCCTTGTGCTTGGGATCATTGTCCTGCTGAAAGGTGAATTTCCTCCCAAGCTTCAGTTTTTTAGCGGACTGAAGCAGGTTCTCTTGCAGTATTTCCCTGTATTTTGCTCCATCCATTCTTCCTTCAATTTTAACAAGATGCCCAGTCCCTGCTGATGAGAAGCATCCCCACAGCATGATGCTGCCACCACCATACTTCACTGTAGGGATGGTGTGTCTTGAGGCATGGAAAGTGTTAGGTTTGCGCCACATATAGCGCTTTGAGTTTTGGCCAAAAAGCTCTATCTTGGTCTCATCTGACCACAAAACCTTTTCCCACATTGCAGTTGGGTCACTCTCATGCTTTCTGGCAAACTCCAGACGTGCTTTCGGATGGTACTTTTTGAGTAACGGCTTCTTTCTTGCCACCCTCCCATACAGGCCAGTGTTATGCAGAGCTCTTGTGATATGGTTGATATGGTTGACTGGTGCACCATTACTCCACTCCCAGCCACTGAACTCTGTAGCTCCTTCAAAGTGATTGTTGGCCTCTCTGTGGCTTCTCTCACAAGTCTCCTTCTTGTTTGATCGCTGAGTTTTGAGGGACGGCCTTTTCTTGGTAGTGCCTGGGTGGTGTGATGCAGCTTCCACTTCCTGATTATTGATCCAACTGTGCTCACTGGGATATCCAAACACTTGGATATTATTTTGTACCCTTTCCCTAATCTATGCATTTGTATTACTTTATCTCTAACTTCTGTAGAATGCTCTTTGGTCTTCATTTTCCTTCAGATTCACAGCCTGACCAATGATCCTTCAACAGTGGGGTTTTTATCCAGAAAATGTGACAGCAACTTTAATGGTTCACAGGTGGAGGCCAATGGTAAGGTAATTGTGTCCTCGTAGGGCAATTTCTTTCATCGGTGTAAACTGGGAGCTTCCGCAGCACAGGGGTTGAATACTTATGCAAGCAAGATATTTCAGTTTTTTATTTTTCTTAAAAATATTTCCCAACATAAAACCAATGTCACCTTATAATAATTGATTTTGAGTTTCAGTGTTTTAAAGTAAAATATCAAACAGAACGAAATTTCAATGTACCATTTGTAATTCAGTAATATGAGAGAATTGGTCAGGGGTCTGAATACTTTTGCAAGGCACTGTATATGGCGCCGCTGCTGTGCATTAGAGCAGGGTATATTATGCCAAAGCACTGTCCATACAACCAAAAAAAAAGTTTAATGCAAACTGTATAACATATTTTTATTCCTTTTGTATGGATTACCTGTAAAATAATAGGATTTTCAATCAAATATAAACTAGTAGCTGAGGTGACGTCACCAGTAAATTATGCAAATGAGTACCATCGAAGGTTCGAACCTTCCTTCGGTAACGTGTTCCAAACCTTCGAAGGTCAAAATTTACCCTTCGTTGCAGCCCTAGTACCAATCAGTGATCACGAGAAAGCAATCTAAATTAACAATGCATTTTACAAAGGCTAATTTCTTTGCTGATCTTGGCTGGAGTTTATTTTTTTGAGTCAACACTATAGGCTGACATGGATCAAGGTGTAATAAGATGACCGTATTCCTTTTCTGATCAAATGAAATATTGTCACTTCTTTACTTACGAAAGGAATTCTATTTAATCTTCTTTAATATAACCATAAGCATTAGCCTATGTAAAATGCACAGAGACGCTTTCTCATTATCATTGATTGGTACTGAAAAACTGCATAGACAAGGCAGGAAATATCATCATACAATTAACACATTTTAACAGGCTCCGTTCTGTTTTAAGTGATACCTGTTGGCTTAAAACATGTTAAAAAGGAAATTTGGAAAAACTTAAACGGATTGAGCCCACCGCAGCTCCCCATAAATTCAAGCCCTGACATTTGCCTCTTTTGCTGAAGGAAAAACATGTTTTTATCAATGTGTTGTTTTTCTTCTATTAAACTAATATATGTGATAAAATAACTTATAACTATCACACGTATGCAAGAGATAGCATTACTCTTGAATATGGACACATTTACCTAACGTTGTTGGGCTTGTCACTAATAAGACTGTTTAACTAGACTTTACACGGCTGAAGTTTGTTGGACTGTTTCAAAGAATAGTATTCTTCTGTAAGAACATTATGTCTGTACCTTTCCTTAGGGAGGAGCAATGCCCTTGTATAGGAAATATTACCTTCTGTCAAAACAGTTTTATGAAAGCAGGATGGCATTGCATGTGGTCACCATATAGAGAGTGACAGACGGACGGACGGATGGACGTGATCAGTGCCTAGGGGTTGATTTTTAAAGAGGACCCCAGACTCGAACCCTCACAACCCCTGCTCTTTACATTCTTCACTATAGCACCATCTTCGGTCCAAATTGCTACATTATTCTCACAGTTTTATTATATAAAGGCAAATAAACAGCTTATAAAAAATACTTTCCTTTTCTTACAGTTGTACAGTGTTTGTCTCTGTATAAGGAGTGTTGCTCTGATATGATAAATAAAGCCTAGCATTTTTTTCCTTGCAGGTATATGTCACAAGGTAAACATGCAGAAGCCAGAGAGCTGATGTATTCGGGAGCTGTGCTTTTCTTCAGCCATAATCAGGTACGTATATCTGCTAGTGAGATACAGCATTGTAGTGAACAGTGCTGCCCCTGAACCTTGTATGTTGATTAGGCTTTCTGGAGATGAATTGCTGCTGCTTCTCTGACACATGAGGCTGTAGCAGGTGACAGCACTGGGGGACATAATTTAAAGACAATTAAAACACATTCCTGTAGATCTAAAAATGTACTCAAAGCGCATGGCACATTTTGAAACCCTTTGTCTGTATTTCTCTTTCCACAGCAAAATAGTGCTGCTGATTTATCTATGCTGGTTTTGGAGTCCCTCGAAAAATCAGACGCAAAAGTGATAGATGACATTTTAGGTATGTTTACATTTTGATGACACTTGGCTAAGCAGGAAGGTTGTGCCAATTTGTGTAATATAACTATAGTTATAATAGCCCATTTTCTGAGCTCGTCACTGTTGAACTTGTTCAGTGTTTGTACAGGTTTCAAACTATTTAGTTCCTCTTTGATGCAAAATCAAATCAAAGAAGCAAAAGACAACAGTGAGATCATTGATAATCGTATGTTACACGCTGTGGATTTTATAATGCGAGTGCTGTATAAGGGCTGCACTTCACTGCTTACCTTCCTTCTTGCAGAGCACTTGGCAAAGCTGTTTAGTCTGATGGATCCCAATTCCCCAGAAAGAGTAGCTTTTGTTTCCAGAGCGATAAAGTGGTCCAGTGACGGCTCAGCCAAACTGGGGCATCCGAAACTGCATCAGCAGCTCGCCGTCGCATTGTGGAAAGGTAAAGGTTCAAAAATGTTATGACACTCCTGTGTAACAGTTTTGCAACGCATAGCACTTTAACCCTTTGCAGCCTCCATCGTCTGTGTTCGATTCCCCTAGTGGTCTTTGGGGACCCTCCATCAGTTGTGTTCGATTTTGCGCAATACGTCCCTTCTTAGCTATGTAACTACGGTATTCCATCATTAAACTGCACCATACTTCGTGTAGAGACAGTCAAGCCCTTTGCGAACATGTCAGTCTTGACTCTGTTTAGTTCCACAGCTTGATTGACAGGCTATTTGCTTTGAAGAGTGCCTTTGATTGGTGCTGCAACTGTCACTCTTACACACCAACATTCCCAGATCACCTCCAGTTTTTATTTCGGCCCAACAAAAACTTTCTATACTGCTTCTTGTGGTACAGATAATGCCATTTTGGTTGTTGCCTGTGGTTTTGATATTACAAAATGACCTTTGCCTTAAAAGTTCAAATAAACTTCTCTTTTTACCCCCAGAGCAAAACTACAGTGAGTCTCGGTATCACTTCCTGCACTCTTGCGATGGTGAGGGCTGTGCGGACATGCTGGTGGAGTACTCAGCATCGCGGGGGTACCGCAGTGAAGTGGACATGTTTGTGGCTCAAGCAGTCTTACAGTGCGTATTCCATGGTATCGAAACACAAATCTTATTATATTAGAAATTATTCTGCACCGTTTGAACCCAGCGCAACACCCTACACACAACAAATTAACTTCTTCTATGAGACGCTCAAAGCTATGTACTCCAGAGCATCATTGGCGCATCTTTTTCGTGAAAGCAAAATGACACCAATTGCAATTTTTAAATAAATGTAAAAAAAGCTTAGAGTAAGTAGCGGGGTTACGAAAAATATAGCGCTACACGTCCCCACGTTGCTACAACTGTTTAAATAACGTACCTGTAATTTTTCTTCTCATTGTTAACAGCCTGACAACTTTTAACACTTATAACTTTAAAGTCTGTTTCAAAGCTCTTTTTTAAAATGTCCGCTCTAGTGCACTGATAGTGTAAGGATTATTGCCCACATTGTCAAACAGGTAACACAGTAATAACGATCCATGATGTGGTACAGAACAGAAAAACCAGAGCACTTATGTATTTTTAAATCCCTCTTCCTGCAGTGATTTAGATGACAGATCTCAAACCCCAGTGCACTAGAAGGTTAGCCCCAGCAATATCAGCAGTGAAACCTGGAGTGTGTGTAGAGTGTTCTGTTAAAATGGCTGTTAAAATGGATTAAACCAAGAGTAAGATGCATAGAAATGAATGGCAGTTGCCTTTTCCTGTTTCCCTTAAATTGGTTTATTTTTCTTTTTTTCTCTCCCTTTAGATTTCTGTGTTTAAAAAATAAAACCAGCGCTTCCGTGGTTTTCACAACCTACACACAGAAACATCCTTCCATAGAAAAGGGGCCGCCCTTTGTACAGCCTTTGTTAAATTTTATTTGGTTCCTATTACTTGCTGTGGATGGGTATGTATCCATTGGGTGTATTTTGCAATGGCTTTGATAATGCAAAATCCGTTCACGCTAAATCATACACTTGATGCAAGAGTTGTCATTAAAGCCCGGATCTGTCTGTCTGTTTGATTTCTTTCAGGGGTAAATTAACAGTTTTTACAGTGTTATGTGAACAATATCAGCCTTCACTGAAGAGAGATCCAATGTACAATGAGGTAAGATCATGTCAAATGGCAGGACTTGGTGAAAGACAAGGTATTTGGGTTGTCTTTTGCTCATCTATTACATAACATTAGTACTTACATTGCACAGCACTTCAGAAACCATACAAACTTTTCACTTTTTTTAATGTAAAGTATTTTTTATTATGTATTCTCCTTAGAGATACAAAAAAATGTTATTCTATGACCTGAGGGACCTTACAATACTTCCGGAAAGTTTTATTGAAAAAATTGTGAAAAAAATGTTTGGGCAAATTACAAGACATTGTTTCACCTGAGTGATTGCAATAACATAATACACATTTATTCTCAGGGTCTTTATAAGCAATAATGGACACTACTCTCTATTATTTTCTTAAAAAAAACATACCTGGTAACTTTAGTTCATGAAATAGTATCTGCTTATATCCACTCAAGTCTTGATATTTGTAAATTTTGTAAAAACATATATATTTTTTAGCTCAAAGAACCAGCTGCCCTATATATATATATATATATATATATATATATATATATATATATATATATATATATATATATATATTAAAACACATGAGACTGAATAAATGTTCTAATATAACTTAAGTCAAATACATCAGATTTACAGCATTTTTCCATGTCTTCCTTAACTTTCTTACAAGTTTCTCTGAAGCAGGCTGTGATGTCTTGTCTTTTCTCTCCACGCTGCCAAAACTTTCTCCGGCCTTTAGACACTAAATGCCCCTCTGTGTTTACACGATCGCGGTCCTAGAAGCCCACTTCAGTATGATCGTGTTAACATGATCCCGGTCCTTAAAGGGTTCATTGTGTGATTTATTTATATATATATATTTTTTCATTTCAGTATCTTGATAGAATAGGACAGCTTTTCTTTGGAGTACCACCAAAACAGTCCTCGTCTTATGGAGGGTTGTTAGGTAAGGCTTGATTAAAGAATAACTTTTCTTGTACACTGCACAGTTTCTTTATGTTGCTGTAGGGTAGTTTCAGGTGCAGGTACACAAACACTATGTTGTCTATTTTTGTAAGAGGCATCATTTTTCACAGTTCAAGCAGCGGGAACATCTCTCCTCCAAACTGCATGAGATGACATTCATATAAATTAATGTGTTGTGTCTTTCCTGTTACGTAAGATGTTGTTATTGTAAATTAACAGGCAATACAGGACTTTTTGTAAATACAGTGATGGATAGTATTTTTGGCACATGCCTTTATCCCAGGTGACTTAGAAGTGTTACAGGGTTACAATGCAAGCTTAATATTTAAATACAGTGTAGTTTACAGTAAGTGCATTACAGTAAGTTAGCATTACAACAAGTTCTGTCTACAGTGACACAGCAGTTTGATCCATTCCTGGTTTTACTGAGACACACCTGAGTTAGTTACCAATGCACTGTTACTAATCAAGCATGCATTAAAACCTGGAATGGGTGGGACTGCTGTGCATTAGGAGTCTTATTTCACGTTGTGCAGTGCTTAATTGTAATGGTTTTCACAATGTTTTCTCAGGAAACCTGCTGAACAGCCTGATGGGGTCGAATGAGGAAGAGGAGGAGGAGGAGGGAGAAGAGGGCCAGGAGGACAGCAGTCCCATTGAACTGGACTGAGCCAGGGCTTGGTGTGAAAGGGTTCAGGCTGCATGGATCTGAGAGGGCTGTTTTAATAATAAAAACAAGGCGATTATTCTCAACTCCTGTGTTGCGTCTGAGCAGCTGCAAAGGCCTCTTTCTTTGTTTGTGGATGAATTGCAGCACATGTTGAGAATGGTTAATCACATGACCTCATTCTGAAGTGTTACAACATAACTACCCTGGTGTATTGTGGGTTTCCTTTCATTAAAAAGGGAAAAGGCTCCTTTTTTGCTGTGTTTCAGTCCAATGCAGCGGTACTGACTCTAGATATGAGTGTTAGGGCTGCATTGCAGTCGGTCAAGTGGTTTGTCATTGTAGCATCACTAGAGGGTTGAGTAACCAGAGTATAGGTTGGGTGACTCAGTCTGCCCCCTTATCAATAACCCCTACCGATCTGGTTATAGTTCATTTGCCTTGAGCTACAGCGGAAGGATTCACAAAAGTATGTTCCTGTGTGACTGACAATAGTTGGCTTATACGATTTATATGTTATACTCACTAATGGTGACTGGGGGATGTTTTTTGGACCACATGTTGGGAGTGAATTCTGCGTATTTAAGGAGAACCACATTCACATATGTACATATTTGTTCCTTATTGCAGATATTTATCTTGGCAAAACTGACACTTGAGTCTGGATTAAATTAAAATTATGGCTGCGCCATAGCCAATATAAAGTACAGCCAACGCCGTTGCCATAAACTTTGTTTTAATTCCGGGCCTGGTTTATTTCCTTTCCGTTTTTGAAAGTTATGATGTATTGGCGAACGACTTTTGTAAAACAATTCTGCTTTGGAACCCCACAAGTGTAGATTCAATAATCCCTTGTTGCCATAATTCTAAAATGTACAGGACATGAACTGTGTAATTGCTGAAGCGATGAAGGCTGAATTCTCGAAGTGTCACAGATCATTTAACAGGAGCAATCTATGCATGTGTTTTTCTGACAACGTTGAACAAACACACTGACACTATTGAATGCACTTTCCCTTTTTAGTAAAATTCACAAAAAGTTATGATACAAAACCGACATCTATCTGTAGGTTAAGATTTTGAGGCTTATTTAACATACACTCCATTTAAACCTACATTCATATTTCTTTTTAAACCTGCATGATATTTTCTTAAAATATTTTTAAAAATCATCTTACAGTGGAAGATGTTTAAAAAGCATGGAAAGTGCATACTGTAATGCAGAGCATGTTCATTCTGTAACGCAGAGCATGTTCATTCTGTAACATGCAGCATCATCATTCTGAAATTGTACTGTGGTTTAAACCCCATGTGAGATTTATATATAGCTTCTGATTTGTAGTGTTTTACCCTGACTTTTCTACTCTTTAAAAATATAATTGATACATTTAAGCCATTCATGCATCTCAAATGCGTTAATAGTAAAAATTGATTTAATTTGTTGTTTTTTTCTGTGAAACAACAAATGGGCTTTTAAATTCTTTACTTTTTCATTTTTAAAGCAGAAGCAACTTATCTTTATTAATGTAAGTACAGTTACGCGTAACGATTGTAATAGTGTGTCGAGCATAAAGTACTTTATTTTTCATTATAGCTTTAATAAAGATTAGTCGCTTATTAACATGAGCTTGTTTGTAAATTTTGCTTATAAATGAAAAATGAAGGGTGTGTCTGATTTTAAGAGCCCATTTAGTTGTTTCACCAAAAAAAAAGCTAAATGAAATCAATTTTACTGTGAACACATTTCTCAGTTGTGAGATACATGATGGCTTAACAGGTATCAATTGAATTCTTAAAGGAGAGCATACAAGTCGGGGTAAAACACAGCCCCAATATAATATATCAGTCAATATCTGCTTTCATTTGTTAGAGAAACTTTAGATTTGTTTTGGCCTCAGCCATTGTTCATATTCATTCCACCTCTGCTTTTTGAACCAAATTCTTTTTTGTTTTAATATTTGATTAAACTTTACCTGACTGTGTAAGCTGTCAAGAGTTTTAATGACTTGTGTTTGAAAAAGGAGGTCAAATTTTAAAAAATCAAGTAAACAAACATGTTGCTTTGTGGTTTCTGTAGTTTAAAAGTTAGAAGTGGTGCAGTTTTTGTATCGTTTAGGAAAGGTTTCTAATGAACGTGATCACTCATTTCGACAGCACGTAGTGTTTATTACAGTCCTCTGCCACACTATGACAACTGACCATCGTAAAGAAAAAGAACAGAAATTAACTGCTGGATTATCACTACAGATTTACCAGAAGATCTTCCCTACCTACTCTACTCTTTTAATGTTGTTTTTATTTCTTTTATTACCTGTTCTCTGGGAAATGCTCCACCATTGACACCTTTCTTCTGAACAGACACCCACCATTATCAGACAAACCCTAATGCTGGGTGCTGTTAACACTGCTACTGCAAGAACAATACCACTACATTCTGCTATTAATCACAACTCTGAAGCACTAGCAGAAACCTTTGTTTACCTGATTTAGTTTCATAAAAGTTTTAGTTTAGAATTGTGAGAGTGTTTTGAAGTAATGGATGATGTACTTCATTTTAATACTATTGGCTGTTTACAGAAATGTGACCTTAATGTGGATTGCAGTCTTTGGTATTGTGATGTGTTTTTGTATTTATTTATTTAATTTGTTATTTTTGTTTAAACCTTCATGTCATCTCTCACCCCATGTTACCCTCAATTAAACCTAGTCTAGGGCTTTGAAGCGACAAGCACCACAAGTCCCCTTGGCTTATGATGTTTGCAACCATTCTGATTGCTATGTATTGCAATTGCTCCCTTACTGCTGCCAATAACTGTTGTGCAGTAACTGGTGCTTGTGCTTAATAATTTAGACACTTTGGCTAATGTAGCCTACATCGCGGATGTCCATGGCAAACTACTAGAACTCAGGATCAGATGAAGTGATAGTCAAAGCACCTGAACACTGACTTACAAAAAGCACAATATCTGAGTAATTGCAACAAAAATACTCAGAATAATTGCAGATGTTATAAAAAAGGTAAGGTGGAAAGTAAAGTTACTTGCTCTTTAACCCTTGAAATCTCCCTCTTCGACGTCACAGAAGGAATGGTTTTAAGGTTCCATTAACCCAGTGTACTGGCATACCCTTCAGAGCAGCAGTTAAGCACTCAAGGATCAACCTACAGAAGCCAAGCCTCTAAAATCTACTGCGTCTTGAAGGGAAGGAAAGGAAAGAAAAGAAAGGTCAGCAGTGGTGACCTCCATGATGTGGACCCCAAAGTACTAACTAGACTTGTCTTCATCATCTCTTATGAGATGAAGTCGTCGGGAATGTAAAACCATTATCTCTGGAAGCATACCAAAAGCATGGTACACTACAGCCTGCTCAAGAAAACTTTGGCCAAGGTAATATTTCAATAAAAAGCAAGAGCATAGGGTAATGCTATCATTAATTTGTATCAGATTTACTGTCTGCCAAGTAATTTATGTTTGAGATAACAGTACAATGTATGACCGTATGCGGTGTTAAAGTTTCCAAACTGCACAATAAAATATTCACATTCTTTATCAACTTAATATGGTTTGAATGTTACAAAGATGCAAACGATGCCATTACAGAAGTCTGCAAACTACTTCTACTTTCTAGGTATCGTTCCTTTTGCAGATTTCACACAGCCAGGATTATATTTTCCCTGTTCCACTTGGTGTAGATACCCAGCAATATATAGGTGCTGAAATCTCATGACCCAGTGACAACAGCCTACCCAGGGTGGCTGGAAAAGCCCTTTACTCTAGTCCAGGGGTGTCAAACTCAGGTCCTTGAGGGTTGTGGCTTTTTGTCTTTCAGTTACTTAATTGGTCCAATTATTTAATTAACTGGATACATTTAACAGATCTCTCCAGGCCTCAAAATGTTTTATAGGTCACGTACCTTGAATCAAGTGCCTGTTTTTAAATTATCGACTGTCAAAGAATATTAAACATGTCCAATTGAACAAATAATTAGATCAATGATGTTAATTGAGAGCTTAAGTTGGAGTAAAAAAAAAAACAGAAGACCCTGCGACCCTCAAGGACTGGAGTTTGACACCCCTGCTCTAATACATGAGTCTGTAATATGTACAGCTACAGACAAAAGTTTTGCATTATCCTATAGCATTAACTAATTGTGCTTCATAAAGTTGAATGAAACCTGCTGAATAATGTTAACATAATGAATAACATACTGCTTTGTAGTTTTCCACATAACGAAGAAACTGACAAAAATTTTAAAATGTGACATTTCGAAATCTAACATGAATTACTGTACTACTGTTATGAATTCCGGTAGACTGCTGGGATATAATTTTGTAGTTTCTTTGATTACAGGATGTTAAATAAAATATCTCAATTATGTTCACATAGTTTTAAAAAAAAAAAAATTCAAGGTGATGCAAAAGAAATTTCACAACAAATTTGGAGAATTGTTGCAACTTGTATCTACTTTGCATTGGGCCTAAATAGATTCACCTACACATGGAACTGGTCTTTATATATATATAATACAAAGTCATTGTATTCATCATTGTATTTATCTTGCTCTTAATTGTATTATTACTTGCACTGTGATTCTTGAAATGTAATTGTTGACGACTGTAAGTCGCCCTGGATAAGGGCGTCTGCTAAGAAATAAATAACAATAATAATTTTATATATACTGTATATATATATACATAATTATTTATTTCTTAGCAGACACCCTTATCCAGGGCAACTTACAATTGTTACAAGATATTACATTATTTTTACATACAATTACCCATTTATACAGTTTGGTTTTTACTGGAGCAATCTAGGTAAAGTATCTTGCTCAAGGGTACAGCAGCAGTGTCCCCCACCTGGGATTGAACCCACGACCCTCCTGTCAAGAGTCCAAAGCCCAAACCACTACTCCATATATAATACGGTCAATACAGTATATTATGTGTGACCAAAGGATCCTGGAAATTTCACAATAGATTTGGAGAGCTGTTGCACCACCTTTGTATCTGTCTGCTTCTCTTCAGTCTAAATGCCCTTTCACTTACAAACCCAACCTTGTATAACTAACTGAGTGCCAGCATTTTTAATTCTGTAAACTATCAGCCCTGTCCACACTAAGATCATGACTGAAACTGACTTCCAACAGGAAGATGTATGTATTACACAATGAACACCAAGGATTCAGTTTGCATTACTAATAAATACATCTCGCAGGTGTTACTAGTTTGTTTGGCATCCCAAACGACTCGTCATGGAACTTTTTGGGAAAGGTTGTGATTAGGAATAAATAAAGGCAGTGTGGAATGTCATTGGACCTCTTGAGTTTAGCAGTTCTTTAGGCACATGATCGTGATCACATTCCTATTTTACATCACAGTTTCGTCAGTGAAAAGAATAAAGATTACATTTCAGCTGACCAACAGATACCGCAAGTAACTGATAAAATAGCATGCATATTGTTAGGATCACATCAACCAAAACTACCTGGTAAACTGCTCTTCAGTTAACTTATTAATTCCATTATGCAGCAATTCATAACACTTATGCCTATGATTGCTCACCCTGACTCTTTGAATATCAGGGATTCTGAGAAACTCTACGTGAACCCTTCTGCTTGTTCTTTTTGGAATGAGTTTCAATAAATAAAAATGAATGTCTCTGCAAGACACACCCACAGTGTGTATATGAATAGTTCAGGATCTCCGCTCCTTGGGTCAGTCTCAGCGCCTTGGAAGGATGAACATAAAGTCCCTCATCATCTGTGTCACTGTGCTTCGCTTCGTTGCCCATTGGGGTAAGTCTGTTTTAGCATTAGCCAAAACATTTGTCTGCTTCTTCAGTATACAAATGCACTTTTCTTACAGAAGACTTTTTGTACCCCACAATAACTTTTTTCTTGTTCTTATTTTCAGAAAGAGAACCCAGGTACAGAAAATAAGGATTTAGGTAAGTCTGGAGATCCGTTATGATGGGTTCTTTTAAAGAAGTCAAACACACATAAACAAGCTCTGTGGAGTGTGGCAGTCAACACGCTGTACTGTCTTTAGTTGATGTTTGTAAGTTGATGCTATTTTTTTGTATAAGATAATATCATTTTTTTTAAGTTGCTTCTACTAAATAAAGTGAAATAGTTGATAATTACAACCTTTTTTAACTCCACATTAAAGATTATTAAATTGGATAAGTCAGAATACTGGTAAGTCCAAATGGTCTAATGAATAGCATAGACAAATCCCAAAGAAAATGTAACAAACATACCATTTTCATGGAATGGCCAAGATTGCATTGAAGTATTAGAAATAAGCTTTTGAATAGTTCATAGATTTTTACTTTCAGATTATTATCGGTCGCAAAAGGGCTAATCACGGGTCCCTGAGTGGCTCACCTGGTAGAAGCAGTGTGAGTCATACAGCGCAGGGTCGCATCGTGGCTGTGCCAAGTCGCTGGTCTTCACCGGGGATTCTAAAGGGAGCGCTGCATTGTCTCTGGCGCTCCTGTGGGTTAGAAGGCACAGGTGTCGTTGTCTATCAAATCAACAGTACGAAGGTCACCCTTGAAATCAGGACTTAAAGGATGTGTTGCAGTAAGAATACCTCTGTTAAGAAAGGGGAACAAGACTAAAAGGCTAAAATATGCACAAGAACACAGAAATTGGACTATGGAACAATGGTCAAAGGTACTTTGGACTGTTGATGGATGGACAACAACATCTGTGCCTTCTGCCAGTTCTGTTGTCAATTCAATGCATGTCTTCTTTCTATTCCTTAAGGATATTATCTTCAAGTATCGCTCATCCTTGTTATACAGCTTTTTGGGTCTTCCAGTCCTGGGTTTGTCAATTACAGATGATGTTTCTCTGTACTTGTTGATTATGCTTTAGATACCACACCTTGAAAATCAAGTGATGTGAGCTATTTCACTCAATGTTTTTCCTTCTTTATGCAAGTCAAGGTTGTTATAATAGTAGAAAATACTAGTTGAGGCTTTGAGTAAATTCTTGATGCTCATAATACACAGCAGTGTGTGTATATATATATATATATATATATATATATATATATATATATATATATATATATATATATATATATATATATATACAGTACTGTGCAAAAGTTTTAGGCAGGTGTAAAAAATGCTGTAAAGAAAGAATGCTTTCAAAAATAGACATGTTAATAGATTATATTTATCAATTAACTAAATGCAAAGTGAGTGAACAGAAGAAAAATCTAAATCAAATCCATATTTGGTGTGACCACCCTTTGCCTTCAAAACAGCATCAATTCTTCTTGGTACACTTGCACAAAGTCAGGGATTTTGTAGGCATATAGTCAGGTGTATGATTAAACAATTATACCAAACAGGTGCTAATGATCATCAATTCAATATGTAGGTTGAAACACAATCATTAACTGAAACAGAAACAGCTGTGTAGGAGGAATAAAACTGGGTGAGGAACAGCCAAACTCAGCTAACAAGGTGAGGTTGCTGAAGACAGTTTACTGTCAAAAGTCATACACCATGGCAAGACTGAGCACAGCAACAAGACACAAGGTAGTTATACTGCATCAGCAAGGTCTCTCCCAGGCAGAAATTTCAAGGCAGACAGGGGTTTCCAGATGTGCTGTCCAAGCTCTTTGAAGAAGCACAAAGAAATGGGCAACGCTGAGGACCGTAGACGCAGTGGTCGGCCAAGGAAACTTACTGCAGCAGATGAAAGACACATCATGCTTACTTCCTTCTAATCGGAAGATGTCCAGCAGTGCCATCAGCTCAGAACTGGCAGAAAACAGTGGGACCCTGGTACACCCATCTACTGTCTGGAGAATTCTGGTCAGAAGTGGCCTTCATGGAAGACTTGCGGCCAAAAAGCCATACCTCTGACTTGGAAACTAGGCCAAGCGACTCAACTATGCACCAAAACACAGGAACTTGGGTGCAGAAAAATGGCAGCAGGTGCTCTGGACTGATGAGTCAAAATTTGAAATATTTGGCTGTAGCAGAAGGCAGTTTGTTCGGCGAAGGGCTGGAGAGCTGCATACGAATGAGTGTCTGCAGGCAACAGTGAAGCATGGTGGAGGTTCCTTGCAAGTTTGGGGCTGCATTTCTGCAAATGGAGTTGGGGATTTTGTCAGAATTAATGGTCTCCTCAATGCTGAGAAGTACAGGCAGATACTTATCCATCATGCAATACCATCAGGGAGGCATCTGATTGGCCCCAAATTTATTCTGCAGCATGACAACGACCCCAAACATACAGCAAAAGTCATTAAGAACTATCTTCAGCGTAAAGAAGAACAAGGAGTCCTGGAAGTGATGGTATGGCCCCCACAGAGCCCTGATCTCAACATAATCAAGTCTGTCTGGGATTACATGAAGAGAGAGAAGCAATTGAGGCTGCCTAAATCCACAGAAGAACTGTGGTTAGTTCTCCAAGATGTTTGGGCCAACCTACCTGCCGAGTTCCTTCAAAAACTGTGTGCAAGTGTACCTAGAAGAATTGATGCTTGATGCTGTTTTGAAGGCAAAGGGTGGTCACACCAAATATGGATTTGATTTAGATTTTTCTTCTGTTCACTCACTTTGCATTTAGTTAATTGATAAATATAATCTATTAACATGTCTATTTTTGAAAGCATTCTTACTTGTGTGTGTGTATATATATATATATATACAGTGCCTATAGTAACTATTCACCCCCCCCCCCATTTTTTGTCAAGGTGACAGAGAGAGAAATTTATTTAGTGCTTAAATAATATTGAATTACATTTTGTGTTGTATTTATAAAACATAAATTCTAAATCTCATATGTCCTGTGACTATTGTTCTGTTTTTCCATTCTGGTGGTGACTGAAATTAAATTTGAATTCCTATAATTGGTTTGTTGTACATCAGTATAATCGATGGCAGCGTTGTGCTGTGGCAACATTTAACTAATCGTAGCAGCGTTGCATGGTAGGGAGGGATGGATCTGTCAAATCAAATAGAGCCTCTCACAACTCTGTATAAAAAAGACGAAAGTAATTCAATTGACTTATTATGGATGGACACGGCCAGCAAAGGATTTAATATATCCTACAGGTAATCTTTAGTTGTTTATATAAAAATATTAGCTGGAAAAACCATATGAACTACAAACAGCTTGTTTACAAAGGAGCCCCAGGAGAGATGCATGTACAGTTACACACAAGCATACAGTAAGCTCACAGCTTTACAATCCATGTATTATTGTATTCATTTCACATCACATGCTGTTTCAAATGATCAAACAGCAGGCTCTTAAAAGGATTAAGTCACTCTGTGGATCTGAGTTCTGCGGGTAGTTTATTCCAGTCTGATGGGGCAGCAAATGCAAAAGCTTTCCTTCCAATAGTACTTTCTCACTGTTGGTATTTTGAAATATTTAGTATCACCAACATTTCTTAAGGAATAAACACAGTTGAACTCCTGGAAGAGACTATTTAGACAGACAGGCAGTTTATTATTTTAAAAGGATCTGGTTCCAGTGGAAAGTCCTTCCATTCTCAGGTGACAATACGTTTAACCTGGTATACAAAGTGCAATGGGGTTTTGATGGGTGCTTTCTTTCCAAATCAAGCCATACCATTTTTTTTGTTTGTTTCAGGCAATATCTTTGAGCAAGTGAAACGTCAAAAGTATTATACCTCAGGGAGGACTGAGGAAATGAAGAAGGCTCTATTTTCCCCCCAGAGGAAGGATACACAATCTAAAATTCATAAAGTAAAATAAAAATTCACCTTCCTGTACTATACTTAACAAATAAGGCCCTTTCCAAAGTTTAATACTTGAGCAACTTTTCTAGACTGCGACAACAGTCTGTTTTATTATTTTCATGAAAAACCTTAAAAATGAACCCCCTCTTATGTCACTAGGAGAGGCCAAATGGAACACAATTTTAGGGCCTATGTATTATACAAATATAAATGATTGCTTATTAAAAAATAAAAAATAAAAACTTTTTGTGTTATAACAGTAGTGTTTTTTCTACTGCTAAAACTTTCTTTGAAGAATAAATATAGTCAACAAGGTCTGGTGAACAGTACAGACAATAATTATTATGTTCTGAGAAACTGGGCACAACTGTACACAATTGGGGCCAGCAGAGGGCAGTGTAAGAATGAAAGTACGGATTGCACCAAACAAGCCGGCTTTAAGTAAATACCCCATCAACACTGCTTTCTGTTGTCTGTTATTCATTTGCATAAAAAGTCACAGATATAAATCTTAGTTCTTCACCTTCTCCATCTCTCCAGCTCCATCTCAGTGAATGAAAGCGGCAATTCTTTTCCTGTGCAAGTGAAACACACAAGGGCTCCTTTGCAAGATAACTCCCGAGCCATAGCTGGAAGTGGGGTGAAAGAATGTAGTAATTGTACGAATGACAGCCACTGCCAGCAAGTGAAAAACACATACGGACTAGGTAGAAAACGCTTCTCAAACAAAAAGAGACCGTTCTTATGTTATGACGTTACTGCAAACACAAAATAAACTGCAAATCCAGATCTTGACTTTGGCTGTAATATCAGCACTGTTGTGGTCGTGAGTAATCCGAAAGGATGAATGAAAATGTGCAGTGCTGTAGCCGGGACCGGTTCAATGCCTTCGTACAGTACAGACGGCATGTGTGGTACACAAGTGAGTCGCTGCACTACTATTGGTGAAGATCTTGGGGGCGGAGCTTGTGTGGTCCAAACGATATATTTGATTAAACCTGTGTCGGTGCGAAACTGAATCCTATCTCGAGCTGGGAGGTGTGGACGGAGGAGGGAAGAGGATAAGGTGCTCTGTGTCATCACAGCCCTCCGAAAGAAAACTGATGCACTGAAACATGAACACTCGCAGAAACTGAAGGACAAGCTCTCAGTGCAAAATACAACAATTCCGTAAGAAACACCGAGCGCTTTTTTTCTGTGGAAAATTACTATCCTCAGTTTCAACGGTGCTGGCAACTTTTTTTCCCCTTTAGTTTTTAGAAAGTGACGGTCGGAAGTTCGCTTGGATTATAATTGTGATTTTAAGCGAACGAGCAAATAGCTTGATATATTTTCTTTAGTTACATTGCCTGTAGATATAAAATAAAGAATCACGTTTTAGTTCGTTGACAATATTGTTTTTGTTATATTATTTAGAATTCGAGCGATTCAAGGAATTATTAATTTCTAAAATATAAACAAACCGAAGTAGGTTTCACTGTGTTTGTGACAGTTTAATGTGTCACAGAAAACAAGTTAACCCTCCATAGCCTACTCTCGGAACTGGATCGGTGAAGATAAAAGTAAATACATACTGTTCTGTTAAAAAAAAATGGCAAAAGATCTCAAGCCACGACTTTGCTGCATGTCTAAAGGAGAGAATGGGTACGGGTTTCATCTCCACGGAGAGAAGGGTAAAAGCGGGCAGTACATTCGGAAAGTGGAAGCCAACTCGCCGGCGGAGGCTGCGGGAATGCACGCAGGTGACCGCGTTGTGGAGGTGAACGGCGAGAACGTGGAAAATGAAACCCATCACCAGGTAAGGGTAATGATACACTCTTCTGGTTGCTCTTTCGCTGTTGTCAGTGTAGATATTATTATTTTATTAGATTTATTTATTTGGTAGGCGCCTTTATCCAAGGCGAATTATAGATGTTACACTAGGGTAGTACCGGGTTACAACGCAAGCTTAATATTTATACAGTGTAGCGTAAGTGCAAATAACACTACTAAAATATGAAGTTGCATGCAACAAGTTAGGAGTGCATCAAGTTATATCTACAGTGACAGGTATATATCCATGCTGTGTCTGACCTCCACCCTAACTCACGCTTATTTCGCAATTGTTTTACAATGTTATATGAAGTGTCCTGTTTGCGCGCTCACTGATGTTCAGATCAACCCGCTATGGGGATACATGCTGCTCCTGCCAAGTGTAATCGCCATGACTCATGATGAAATAGAAACAAAAGTCAAACAGATAAATGCTTTCTGATTAAAGATACAACAAAAATGTTTTTATGAAATTGGCTGAAAACTCACAAAACCCAGTAGGCAAGACTTCATGATATGTACACACTTTGCATAGCTGCTTTTCAAATGTTGGATTCATAGATCCGGAGTACCGATGCTACAGTATGCAAGCCTTAATAATGTTGAAGTAGTGTTTGAAATGACAGTTACCTCAGTTTCTCCCAGTAATGTTATTTTTTGTTCCATTTATCACAAACTTCTTTATCGCAAGCAGGCCTTGTTGTCAGTCAAGTTTGTGTACACGCTCTTCAAAAGTAAACAAATTCAACATTACTTGGGTTAACACCACTCCTCTCTAAATGTGTTGCATGGAGGACAGAATCCAGCTTCATTACTGGCTAAGTTTGGTGCCTGTTCTCTTAAAATATGAACCCAAGGTGCTACTAACACCAAAATGTACATTTACCCAAATCTTCACCTGGCCTCACTGAATCCATTAAGCGATTGTCAGGCTGTTCGATTCAAAGCAGGTTTGATGTGAAATAAGCACTACAGACATAAGCTTACTCATCAAATGCATTTTTTTGTATTCCCAGGTAGTTATTAAAGTGTGCAGGGTTGCAAGCTGCCTCCTCTCTTGTAACTGGCTAGATTGTAAACTGCTCATTGAAGAATGTGATTGCATTTTTCCACATGATGGTTTTTCACGTCTGCCATTTACAGGAAAAGCCTACAGTTTAACACGTATTTTACCTCTCATGAAATCAATATGTTAGATCATAGGTAAAAACCTCCTTAAATAGGACAGTATTCTTTCTTTCCACAGCCTCAAATACTCAAAAAAAAAGATTGTTGATGTGATTAAATAGCAGTGATTCAGTATTTGGTAACCCCTTGATGAAAGTGCCAAAATGCCCTCTTCTGATGATACTTTGTACATTTCCATACAAAATTTCATGTCTCTTGTATGAAGTAAAAAGCACAGAAGACACTTTGAGGATGAATATTTACAAAGGATCAACATGTGCAGATATATAGTTTGCTCAGAATTCCGTCTGTGCTCTGGTAGCCTTCAGGCTTCAATATCCCAGCGGTGGACTGTGTCGCATTCTGGGTATTTCCAATGGCGTAAATAATACCTCAACATTAAAAAAAAAAGAAATTCTACTTGCAGGGAGCTGTTCTTCAGTTTACCACATGAGATATGGAGCATTGATGTGGTAAACTTACTTTCTAATCACCCTGTACATTGATCATCTAATATACAGTATTACAAGTGTAATGCTCAATCTATCAATATACAATAGGCTTAAAACTTGTAAAATATTTGGCTTGGTGTTACTTTGTTTTTCAGCATTGGTATACAAAATAATATACAAAGAAAACAACCAGGTTATTATGCACAAGATGATGCATCTTCTACAATAAGAAACGCTCTACACACAACATCTAAACTTACAGCATATCACACAGTTGGTTTATAATACTCTTGACCGCCTTTGTTCTGAAGGTGAGCTGTCACTCTCCAAGCAGTAGGGGTCTTTATTCCACTTCATGGCTAAAGTCTATTATATCATCTGTGATGGGAATACAACACTTTGTTACCCCTGCAGTGGACTGGGATTGATTTCACTGATCGTTATCAATAGTTGATACATTTTGTAAAACAAACACTCCACCTAATTTGAAGTAATAGGCTATTACTGTAAATGTGTATTCTGTGTCATGAAAAGGTATCGATTTATTTTCACTTGAATCAGTAATGTAGAAGACTGCAGTTTATGGACTTCAGAAATGCTCTAGAAAGATGAAACCCATAGTAATGTAAGATATCATGGCTTTTCAAGGTTTGTCTCTTTTTAAGACACAACATTCATCCATAGTTTAGTCTTTGCTACCCTTTGCTTATCAATCAGCATCCTTGTTTGAAAGTACAGTTTTACTTTCATGGAAAGTTTATATTCCCCAAAGTGTTTTAGCTGTAGAGACACAAACTTCTCCACCCTCTGAAACCTGTTTGACACTAAACTATGTGAGCTGAATCTCTTGTTAATACGGAAAAAAATAACTACGTTGGGGAACTAAATCATGTTCTCTATACAGTACAGAGAGAGCACTACTTTTGGAGCCTGCTTGAGAGATACTTTACTGTATAAATGCTGACCACTTTGTTTGTGACATCAGGTGGTCCAGCGAATTAAAGCCTTGGAGAAGGAGACCCGTCTGCTGGTGGTGGATAAAGAGACGGACGAGTTCTTGCGTGGGCTGAGTCTCGCTTGCACGGAGGAGATGGCCCGCAGCGGGGTGTCCATCCCAGAGCCAGTCCCGGTGCCACAGGCCAGCGTGAAGGGGAACGGGGCAGTGTGGAAACAGCAGCTAGCGCTCAGCAGTGGAGAGCCCAAGAGACTGTCCAGGAGACACAGTGCAGAGAACAGAAAAAAGGTAAGAGCTGCTTCAGTTACTGTTACCTTGAAGTCCTCTGTTTTGCTGTGGGTCAGTGCCAAGTTTAAAGGCAATACTGGCAGGTTTCTGCTTATCGTACGAGATTGTAATTAGTTCCTGGAGCTAACAGAAGTATAACTCTGTGGTAATTCAATTTAATGTTTGTGTGTAACCAACAGTGTGCTGCTGTGCCATTAAAATAAAATACAGATTGGATTTTAATATATATTATGGTATCCTCCTTGAAAAGGATACGATGAATCCAGAATGAAAAAATCTTAATTGAGGAAACTAAATTCGAAGTAGCTGACCTTTGGTAAAAGATTGAATTGATTCACCTGGGCTCAGTTCTGAGTCTATATACCAAGAACAATCCTCTGAAAAAACAGAATGGAAGATTGACATGCAGGCCCATGTCAGGGGTCCTGGTACCTCTTAAACAGGGCAGATTGACATGCAGGTCCATGTCAGAGGTCCTGGTACCTCTTAAACAGGTCAGATTGACATGCAGGTCCATGTCAGGGGTCCTGGTACCTCTTAAACAGGTCAGATTGACATGCAGGTCCATGTCAGGGGTCCTGGTACCTCTTAAACAGGGCAGATTGACATGCAGGTTCCTGGTTCCTCTTGTGCGCAGGGCCAGGAGGATTGCTGTGTTGTCATAGATTTTCAGTTTTTTTTATTCATTCATCTAATATTTCACTGATCAGAAGTAAAATGCAGTGGAGCTTTTCGGAGGAATTGGTGGGATATTCATGTATCTTACCCGTGGGTTACTCCCTGTAGACCTTCTGTTCTGCTTGGTGGAGGAAGGAAGTCGTTTCAATTGATTCCAGATTACTGGCGTTGATTGTGGCAGCGCCTTGCTCGATAGGAGTGTTTTCTGTTAGGAGCCCATTGTTTCTAGTCACTGGGGTTGTTGGATCCCTCTGCGGGGCACGTTATAAAGCATCAGCAAGTCTATAAACTAAATGCCTTATTAATCTGTACCGTGGAAAAGCAGAGTTTCCACAGTTGTTAACACGAAACAGATTACAGTCAAGCAAGATGGCAGGAAAGAATGTTTTTTCTTCTTGCCTAGATCTAAGCTACTACGGTTTTCGAAAGGCGCAATTTTTTATTGCGTTTTGTTATGGTATTTGAGGGAAGCGTATGTTGAAGTTTATTTCTGCGGATACAACTCAATCAGAATGGCGAAGACGTCCTACAACTTTAAACTGAAGGCTGTTGAGCTCGCAGATCAGTGTTTGATTATTATTATTATTACAGTAATCCGTCACATATCCGCCCTACCCGTTTACCTGCCATGATCAATCGCTTCAGCAACGTTAGTTTATTATTGAACAGAGAAGATTAGTTCAGAGATTGTAGATCCACCAGAGTGTGTTTGGTGTTACACTGTGTCGTATGTGCTCCGTGCGCAACCATTGCTGGAAGTGTCACGTGAGCTGTTCAGTGTGTTGACTTTATGTAAATAAATCCTGTTCTCCTGCAGGGGGCGTATCAACTTCAACCTCCGTCTCGCTCTCCTGCCTGTCACTCAGCAGCGAATGCATGCACCCACACTGCAGACGGCTACTCTGTCACAAGCATTAATACCCTGCATCTTTCTAAAGAAGGGCTTTAGGGGAGTTCCCTTATAAAAGCTGAATCTCAAAACAATAATTGTGTGAATATAATGTACCGCCGTCCCTTTTCTTTGCAGCGCCAGCAATAAAGTCGCTGACAAGGTGAGTGTTTTTTATTTATTAACCACAAACAACTGGAGCTGGCTTCCAGTCTCACACCGTAGGCAGGTACTGTTTCTCACTCAAACTGTCACACACTTTTTTAACGGCTCCTCCTCCACCACTCACACACGGAGCCGTGCAATCTAACTAACCCCATTCACTCCCGGATGCGCATATACATGCGCATGCATGCCAGTTTAACAATACACGCAACGCGTACAACACATAACAACCACAGCAGCGGGTCTTCTGAGCCCCCAGTTGTCCGGGTCGCTACAATAGAAATTGTTACAGCTGTGAATAATGGTATTTAAAACAGGATTCATTTATCCACCTTTTTACATATCTGCCCTTACTCTGGTCCCACGGCAGGCGGATATGCGACAGATTACTGTATTATTATTATTATTATTATTATTATTATTATTATTATTATTATTATTATTATTATTATTATTATAACAGTGTTTCAGAAACAGTCAACTTTTCTTTAAAGAACGGCCACTCTTGCTTGCAGTAGTTGCACGCAGGAATTCCACATTGGTAGTCACTGTCTGCGCTCTCTTTCTCTCTAAATTGATTGATTGATTGATTAGTATTAAAACCAGTGCTTTCGCTGATCAGGTTGTCTGATTTTGATTTGCTGTCATTTAGCACGATGCTAAGCCCTTTGGTTAAAGTTACAGTATATAGACAGAAACTTTTGCTATAATATGCAGCTGATGGTGATGAGGCTGGTAGCACTGTACCTGGAAGGGCAATAGGAGACGCTGGAACTGATTAGTACACTGTTGTGTCTTGACCCTGTCCCAGCAAGCAGTTCCTATGAAATGCTGTGCTGTAAATTGAGTTCAAAGGCAGCGGTCCCACTCAAATGCACTTTTCAGGCAATTTCTAGATTTGACTCTTTAAAACAGACTTGATGATCAGTTTGTCCAGCACTTGGTTTGTTTTGAATCTCTAACGGTTCAGATCACAATCAGCAGGTTGTTTTGATCACAACTGCAGGTAGGTTCAAATCTCTGCTGCTTTTCTCACACAGAGAGTACCGAGGGTGTGGAAAGGGCTACTTAGTCCTGTTATTGAGGCAGAAACACTTGGATCCTTTAAGAGCCAAACTGACAAAGTCCTGAGATGAATCAGCCACTAGGAACCGGATGAGCTTAGATGGGCTGAATTTTCTTCCATTGCTCTGTTCTTACGCTCAATTATATCGGAGGACAGCACCCCAAAGTTTTTTGTTTACCCCAAAGCCCTCAATTTTTGATGAATCATTTTTCCAATCCAAGAATAATAATAAAAAAATAAAAAGTGACTTTTGCTTTCTTTTAAGTTGTGTGTGGTGCATCGCATCACAGCAATTATCTGTTGCCAGTTTTGTCACACAATACATCACGATCGGCTCCTCTTTCAAATAAAATTCAAAAATAATTCTGCATCCAGGAAATGGGCCCCACGTTAAGGGTTCATGTAAAAAACAGTTTACGAGTAGTCATTAGGTAGAGGCTGGAAGCAAGCTTTTTGAGACCAGCATAAGGACTGAACGATAAGAACTACTGTTAAGACTACAGTGTCGTTTCAAAACCCAACAACCACAAGTCTATGTCGGGTACCCTGATTACTGATCATTGTTTCTTCCATTTATCTGACCACAAACAGAAAAAGAGTTTTTACGTACAGTACACGAGAAGACTGCTCCCTACTAAAACCATCAAAACACTTACATATTTTCTAGGATGGTAATAAACTGAAGAGAATGTCATGCATTGTCTTCATAGATTTCATTTTCCTATCCTTGGGACCATTGCTATTGAAATAGTGTGTGAGCAACATCCCAGCTTCACAATGAAAATGAATACGGTAACAACACAGGAATGGGTCAGTTTGGTGATATAGTGGTATGATGCTTTCAAGAGGGAGGAAGCTTGTCTTTATACAACTACAACCACCTTCAGGGAATGCAAACAAACTGCTCTGCCAACAAGGGGCACTTTCTGATAAAGTAAATTGCTTAGAGTGCTAAACTCTGGTTAAATTATATATTTATTTATATATATATATATATATATATATATATATATATATATATATATATATATATATATATATATATATATATATATATATATATATATATATATATAGTCTAAATTGTGACATCGATGTGAAACACTTTATCAAGCTATGCATTCAATACTTTTATAACATGCCTGCTCTAAGTTTAAAAGCCGAGGACACCATTGTCAGTGACCTGGCAGCTTTGAATTGAGATCAGGAGAATAGCCGAAGCCTTAATTCTACACAGAGCGTTTAGCCTGAAACTCTTCTTGCTCTCTGTTGCCAGGGCAGCTAGTCTTCTAGAGTTACACTGAATTCCAGTACTTCCTCTAAAGTGTAAATTAGGGAAAACATAAATAAATAAAACCGAATATTGTGGGGCTAGGGGACAGTTCACAGAGTTGCGGCTTTAACTGGAAACAGATTGCAGAAATAAACTCTTCTTGCAGTTGCAGCATGTTTACAGGACTTCTCAGTTATTTTCTTAACTTTTATAAAGGAAACCCACAGTGATACCTCAGGACCTCAGTGCTTGATACTTTTACAATAATTATTTTATAATAGTATGTTTATTATTGAAACATATAACTAAGGGATTTGATTAACCTACAGCTATGGCCAAAAGTTTTGCATCACCCTATAGAATTACTAATTTTGCTTCATAAAGTATGAAACAGTATTTAACGAAAAACTGAAAAAAAATTGACATTTCAAAATCTAACATGAAATACTGTACTACTATTATGGTTTTTGGTAGACTTTGTAGTTTTCTTTGATTACATTACAGATATATATATATATATATATATATATATATATATATATATATATATATATATACTGATGCACAAGAGAAATGCAACACTCAGGTCTAATGGATTTAATCAAATATTTTAAACATAGATAGCAAACAAAATCACAAAAAATGTGAACAAAAATACAGAATCATAAGTTTTAAGTATGAAATGAGACACACTGTCAAAATGAAAACATTACAAAGTTAGTATTGGGTATGACCTCCCTGAGCATTAACACAATCCTGGCAGCGTTGATGCATAGACCTGATCAGCCTCTGGATAGACTGCTGTGGGATGTTCCACCACTCTTCCTGTGCAGCTGCAGCCAGCTGGCGAAGGTTGGATGGTCACGGTTGTCTCCTGTGGTTGGCACTGGCGATTTGGTCCCACAGATGTTGTATTGGACTCGGGTCAGGAGAAAAAGCTGGCCGCAGCAAGACCTCGACATTGTTTTCTTGAAGTCGTGCAATTGTAATCCTAGCACTGTGTGGTCTTGCATTGTCTCACTGGAAAATCGACACATGGATTGGCTTGCAGAAATGGAAAAACTGTTGCCTCAAAGACTTTGTCAATGTATCGCTGAGCAGTAAGGTTGCCCTCAATCTGCACCAAAGGCATTCTTGTGTTAAAGGAGATTCCTCCCCACATCATCACACTTCCACCGCCCCACCGATTGGCTTGAACAACGCAGCAGTCAGCATAACGCTCCCCACGACGTGGTGGGCCGGTGTGGTGACCCTCTGCCTTCTAGGACGTGACCTGTCCCTCACAGAGCCAGTTTCCTGGTTTCTCTGGACTAGTCTGCTGATTGTTGAATCAGAACATCTCATTCTCCGGGCAACTTCTCTCACAGACAGGCCGCCTTCAATCATGCAGATAGCAACCAGGCGATCTTCATTACTCAAGCGGGGCATGGTCGTATCTTTCACTGTTCTTGCATTAATTAAAATCATGTCTTTTCATTATGAAAGTATGTTTTTAAATTGGATATTTTTATACCATTTTATTTTTACAATGGAAAAGTGACCTATATTTTATTTTTGTAACAATTAGTGTGTGAGTCACCCAAAAAACTTGATTTTTAAAAAAAAATAATTTAAAATTAACATTACAATCAACATAATAGGCTCTCTGTATTTATTTTTTTGTTGTGTTATGATTGAGTATGAAATTGCTTTGGTGCCCTTGGATTGGATTTATAGTTTGCCTTTCTGCCCCTTAGAATTGGCTTGGTGCCCCTGAATTTTCACACCCAAAGAAAGCAGCATTGCCTTGCCATTCGTGACCTTAACTTCATGCCCTGAGTTTAAATACAGTATGAGATGTTGTTATTCAGGAACATTTTGCACCGCCCTTACCAACCATTCATTCTTCTAAGACGAAGTGAGCACACTTTCTTTCTCCAGCTAATATAACGCTAAATGTAGACACAGGAAATCACTCCACTATAGGAAAGAATCCACCCCACATTTAAGATTTCCTTGATGCTATTTTTAGCTATATTGTAGGCTCCTGTTTAGGCTTATCAACTTTCTTTGTTCTAACTGTATTGTGAAGTCTATTTGTAAAGTTTTGTTAAATATGTATATGTCGAGTGTTTGTGACCAGGGACCATCTGTTGCCATGTATTGAATTCCAGAACAATCTCTCTGAAATCAGAGATGGCAGTGGGGCACCTTGTGCATTGCAGTTTTATATATTCCAGATCCAGCTTTGACACAGTGTATAGTCTAATTAGGAAACAGTAAAACCTGGAAGGGTTACAACTGCTTTTCAACTGGAGTCTTATTGCAAGACGGGGAATTAAAGTCCTATATTGTCTTAAAAATAACTTCTATGGATTTTAGCTTTACAGGACATTTGCCTTTGTTGATCAACCATGTTTATCCCTCCATTACTGAAATAGCAATTACTTTGCTGCTGTCTACTATTGCTGACTACATTGCTGCTAGCCACACTGTTTTTAACTTCACCACTGTGTATTCCACAGCTATTATAGACTAATAGTTAGCTGTGTGGTTTTCTAGATTACTTTCCATGAAGTTGATCCCCAGTTCTGTACCTAATGTATGGATCCCTTGCTCTAATAGATTTATTTCAACACCTCAGGGAAGGGGGAGAAATAGATTCTGTCCATCTCGAGTTCTTAGTCCTGTGTCGAAATCCCTTGCTGCTAATAACACCACTGCACAATCTAGTGGGTTTAGAACGGCTCTTTTAAATACTCATTGTATATCTTGGAAAATGGGTTTGACTTTGTTGCTTTCACTGAAACTTGGCACTCTCCTTTGGGTTTTTCCTCCTTGCATCTGGCTACACCTCCTAACTATTCTTTTCTTGACAAACCTCGTAATTCGGGAAGGGGTGATGGAACTGCTGTCATTTTTAAATCCTCCTATACTGCTACTGCCCTATCTTTTGACAACTATTCTTCTTTTGAATATCTTGCAGTAAAATTTGCATTTCCGTTATGCTTTATTCTTTGGTACTTTATCGTCCACCTAAAGCTAATTTGTACTTTTTTATTCTGAATTCTCAAATGTAACTGTGCTTTTTTTGCTTACCACTAGACTCATCATCATGGGTGACTTCAGTCTTCATATGGACTCCCCCACTTATCCACCTGTAGCTTCTTTTCTCAGCATCATTGATTGTTTTGGACTTTATGAACATGTTTGATCTCCAACTCATAACCGTGGCCATATTTTGGATCTTGTACAATGACATTGCTGTATCTACCTTGTTTAACCTTATGTTTAAATATATATTATTATAAACATACAGGGCACTTCACCTTCAAAGACCACTGTCTGAAACTCTTCATTATATTTGTTGAATAGCAACATAGTTCATAGTTTAAACAGCATTCCAGTTGCTCCAAAAGGTTTTTGTACTTCGACTGATTTTACATAATAATTACACTTGATGCAGCTCTTTTGTTTAATACCCCTAAGAGATGGCATAAAATACCTTGCACTAGATATTTGGACCTAATAACATCTGTGCTATTCAGTGTTGTGTTTTGCTGTAATAGATCCCCACGGAGTCTGTTTTTAGACTGTTGCTGATTTGCACAGATTCATTTGTTTCCTGGTTTTTGTAAGTAAGGTTTACTCGATCAATGAAATTATATGTTTGTGTGAAAATACGCATCCAAAAAAGCCAGTCTCTATAACCCCATAAGCTCTCCTATTATAGCCAGACGATAATGTAGTTACTCACAGTACCATTGCTGAGCTCAGTACAGGGGTCCCCTGGACAAACACAAAACAGTTTCCATGGCATTTTTTTTTCCATGGCACTTCATAGCATCTGATGATTGACTTTGTATAATAAGTTAAATGTAAGAGTTTGGAGAGCAGATCTAGTAAGACACAATGGCACTGCGGATATCGTTTGTCACCACCGCTCAAATTACTTTAAAAGCTCCTTTCTCACAGGGCAATTGAACAAAACTTTTATTCTTCTGAGATATATAATACAATGTTTCATCCCCTTGTGAGCCTTCAGCTCATTGTACCAAGCAGTATGGCTGTTTATTTTACTGGGAGACAGCAGAGGCATTGTAAAGAAACACAATAGACCACCATGTTATGTAATAATGGTTAAAACTATAGTCACATTCTGTGTTTTCAGATAAACTAGAATCCTGTGTTCTGGGGTCTGTTTACCTTACACAGACAGCAACATAATAAAATAAGTACTGTGCCTTGCAAATGGAGGTGGGCATGAACCTTATTTTAACAAGATGCCCAGTCCCTGCTGATGAGAAGCATCCCCACAGCATGATGCTGCCACCACCATACTTCACTGTAGGGATGGTGTGTCTTGAGGCATGGAAAGTGTTAGGTTTGCGCCACACATAGCGCTTTGAGTTTTGGCCAAAAAGCTCTATCTTGGTCTCATCTGACCACAAAACCTTTTCCCACATCGCAGCTGGGTCACTCTCATGCTTTCTGGCAAACTCCAGACGTGCTTTCAGATGGTACTTTTTTGAGTAACGGCTTCTTTCTTGCCACCCTCCCATACAGGCCAGTGTTATGCAGAGCTCTTGATATGGTTGACTGGTGCACCATTACTCCACTCCCAGCCACTGAACTCTGTAGCTCCTTCAAAGTGATTGTTGGCCTCTGTGGCTTCTCTCACAAGTCTCCTCCTTGTTTGAGCGCTGAGTTTTGAGGGACGGCCTTTTCTTGGCAGTGCCTGGGTGGTGTGATGCAGCTTCCACTTCCTGATTATTGATCCAACTGTGCTCACTGGGATATTCAAACACTTGGATATTATTTTGTACCCTTTCCCTAATCTATGCATTTGTATTACTTTATCTCTAACTTCTGTAGAATGCTCTTTGGTCTTCATTTTCCTTCAGATTCACAGCCTGACCAATGATCCTTCAACAGTGGGGTTTTTATCCAGAAAATGTGACAGCAACTTTAATGGTTCACAGGTGGAGGCCAATGGTAACGTGATTGTGTCCTCGTTAGGGCAATTTCTTTCATCGGTGTAAACTGGGAGCTTCCACAGCACAGGGGTTGAATACTTATGCAAGCAAGTTATTTCAGTTTTTTATTTTTCTTAAAAATATTTCCCAACATAAAACCAATGTCACATTACACTAATTCATTTTGAGTTTCAGTGTTTTAAAATAAAATATCAAACAGAACAAAATTTCAATGTACCATTTGTAATTCAGTAATATGAGAGAATTGGTCAGGGGTCTGAATACTTTTGCAAGGCACTGAATATATTGCTGGCTCTGAGTATATATATATATATATATATATATATATCTATCTATTCTTCTTCCAATTTCAGTATTGAATTAAAGCAGCCTGTATGCTATGTTAAGATATATGAAAAACTGTAAATAGCTAACTATTTTATTGAAAACTAGCCTATGCTATGTAGCATTTTTTTTTTATTTCAACATTACAAAAGATGAAGCCAATTTTTTTTTTTTTTTTTTTTTTGAAACAACTGGAAAATTATTTACATGCACATTTTTCCAAACTGTTGTAACACTGTTTATTCATTGTGTACAATATCTAGTCTCTGAAAATACTGGCTGTCTAAAGAGAATGCAGTTTTTATGCCAGGCCTTTTCATTTTGGAAAGCTTTCCTGCTAAATGTTTTCTTAAAATAATAAATCATGTATTAAACTGTAAGAGGGCTCTGTGGCTAATTTCATTGCAGAGCTATTAAACCCAGGTGCACCCCAGTAAAATAAAATAATAAAAAAACAAATTGGAAACTCTGTTTTGTGTTCCATTGTCCTTCCAAAGCCAGCTGTGTTTTTTCCAGATGTTCAAGTTCTTAACTCACTGTTTGGACGTCAGGGTCTTATAATGAGGAATGTGAGCCTTAAAGGGATACGCAACATTTTGTATCTATTTTTTTTTTTATAATAAAGTATATACGATGGGAATTTTGCCTGCAAATGACAAGCAAAAATAAAATATGAACTATCGAAGTTGTTTCGCCTTTATTAGAACTACTATAAGGTATTTCCATAAGGTCTATTGTTTATCCAATCTGCTCTCTTTCCTATTATGACTGTAACTGACTTGAAACAGAAAAATGCATCTCTTATGCTGTGACGGGGTGCGCGTTGCCAAGGAGACGTAGAGACCATGAACCTGTAGTTTAAGCGCTTACGTGCACAATTATTTACAGCACTCCAAACAAAACAAACACATACAGTAGTTTTGTCCACCGCACCGTTTCTTCACCAACACAATTCTAACTAACACAAGTGATCACCCAATTTATACACCTGTGGCTGGAGCCTTAATTAATCATTCAAACGTTTATTCAATTGACGGCTCCAGCCACATTCCCACGTGTGTTTGCAGGGAGGAATTTAACCCCCTCCCTACCACCCAATACTCCCCACATATACACACACCTGTGCACTGGCAGGGCTTTCACCTTAACAAATGTGAAGGAAAGGAAACAGCTAGACACACTTTTTAAATTTGTGATTTCACTGCTTGACGTTATCAGGTGATATATTACAAAGCACATGCTGACAATTCCGTTTGCATAACAAATAATGCAGACATGTGATTTGACGCTTATTTTACATACAAGTTTGTCCTACATCTAGCAAATTTTTTTGATGTTTTGTCCAACCTGAAGTCAGGGGGGGTTAATGCTTTAGATGAACTAGAATTGAGATTGAATATTGGTGGTGTTGGTGCTGTGCATTTGCTTACAGAAGCTACCAGACATGCCATGCGTGTTGTTATATAGTCATTGTCTGCAATGATGATGTGTCACCCGCAGCTGTCGGTTCATTTGTTTGCTGAGCTTGTATTTGACTTGCAGGCTCTCGGTCTGGCTGGAGATGAGTCCCACCCTGTATCTTCCAGTGACTTGTGTCCTGTGTTTCGACACTGCCCCGGGACAGGGCCCCTGTGGGAGATTGATAAGATGGGTGTGGGAGGCTATGAGAGCTGCAGTCTCTTTTGTATGCAGTCTGTTTTGGCCTGAACACAAAATAACAGTATGAACTCCAAACAGAAAAAAGGGCTATTGTTGGCTTTTTAACTGTATATTTAACCCTCCTGTTTCAAACAGTTCAAATGACTGAATAGTTAAAAGGCAATTGACAAGTATTTATAGCAGTAAATTGATAAGTATTTATAGCGATGTGTTATTCGGAACTGCACACCCTGGCATTTTTCAAACAAGCTGACTTATTTTTCATTCATTTTTCTTGTGTTGATGAAAGCAGCTTGATTTGACACCATTGTCATCAAAAATCAACTGTTACATTCTAAAAGGATCACATTTTATTGCTTGTTGTAGTCCATAGTTACAGTGTGTCTTTCCTCCATTTAATGGAATATTTTTTACATAAGATTTTTAAATGATCTTAAAAACTGCTGCCAGTACAGCCAATGTGCTCAAGGCCATGTGCAGGGAAAGGAGGTCCTTGACATCGGCCCACTTCTCAGACATTCACATTAGATTTAAGGAACAATTAATCCCCAGTGTGGGATTACAGTAAAGTTCATACTGCATCCCAGGGTATCAGAAAACAGGTCTCCTGCCAAGGGTCAAAGCGGATTAAAGGAAGTCAAATAAGAAGTCGTGTAAAAGAACAGTCCATCCAGAGTTTAGGCAGAGTGTTTAACTGTATGCTGCCAGCAAACCGAACCTCTCCAAATGGGCTATATTACAGCATGCTTGGTGAATTGCATGATTGTCTACAGCAGTGGTTCCCAACCTTTTCTCTGCTGTGGCACACCTTGATATAAAAACAATTCAAGCCACCCTCAAAATAATTTTTTCTTATCAGTTTTAAGCTGTTTACAGTGAAAGCCATTCAATGCCACAGTCTACAAGTCGGAGCTATAGGTAATGTTTTACCTAGATACCTGTGTAATACAATTTTCAGATTTATCCCGCATGTAAGATTTTAAATGTTTTGAAATCCAATGGCCCAACAGCCTTGCATTTCTCAGTGTAAAAGTTGGTATTATTGAACAAAAGAAGTTACCATTTAGAGTTTCAACTGTTTGTTATTAAGTAAAAAAAAAAAAAAAAGGGAATATAAAAACTGCCAAGAAGTTCAATATTCATAAAAAATCAAGTTAGAACTGGTGAAAACAGTAAGATTAATTTTGAGGATTCGCTAGTAAAAGCAGAGACGGCAGAGCAAAAAACAAGAGAGTAATAATGTGCAACAAATTACCATTAATGTGAAACCTGGGCCTGCCTGAGGGAGCAGAGTAGCTTGATCCGGGGTGGAACTGAAAATAAGGCAACTCTCTTAGGTCCTGATCCACTGACAGGCTCTCCCTTCTGTTGTTCTTTACATGGATAAATCTTACTACAACACAGTTGTGTGTGTGGGGGGTGGGTTTTTTTTGCGTTTAAATGTTGTTTTCTTTCACAGTCAAAAATCACTCCCAATGCGCTGACTTGGGTTGCCATGGGCTGGTCCCATGCTTATGGGTGCGTTGTGTTGACAAGTTTAAAGTTCTTGCTAGAAACAGAAATAAGGTACAGTACATTTTTTGGTACCTTTTAAACACTTTTTATGACATTTGAACAGGTTTTAATATATTTGTAGTCATTTTTTAGACTTGCTTAGATAAAGTTTATTCACTGAATACAGCTTGTTTTGACTTGGTGTTATACCGTTGGCCTCTGAAATTTCGCGGCACACTTGAGCAGCCCTAGCGGCACACCGGTTGGGAACCTCTGATCTACAGTGCCAGCAAAATAACAGATCCTTTCATGAGAGAGCAAAGGCTTGTTGAGAACAGGGAGTGTCTTCATCCTGGGCACGGCTATGTTCACTTTGAATATTCTCAACCGTTACTCGCTCTTCAACTGACTTCTGAACAGTGGGTAGTATTAAACCCCACAGCAACTTTATTTTTCAATTTTGATTTCCCTGTGTCTCTTTCTTCCTGGTATACACATCTTTGGTAGAGTTTACATAGCTTTTATGCACTGCATAGCCTTTGAATATTTATTATTGCAGATATGTGATTGTGTTTCTTTCTGTGGTTTTTTTTGTGGCAGGATTGATGCATGAGACTTATTGGCTGCTTTGAACTGTGGCTTGGGGCTTGGAGCTTGCAGCTTCAGCAGGACAGCACTGAGGGTCTAATAGGGTTAAACAATTGGGGACCTATGTGTCCCACAATGAGGTGCACGGAACAGGGTTTAAAATGTACTGACAGGTTGAATCTAGTCATCCAAATGATCAGTTTCCTTGTGATACTTGAGTTACTCTCAAATGTATTTTAAGAAGAAACCGTTTGAACAACCGCTCAATTCCTTGTGAACCTTAAGGGGTTGATATCATTAAGTACAGAGGGTTTTAGTGCTATTACAAACAGACACATTAATTACGAATTAATGTTACACTGTATGTTACCATATGCCAGTGGAAAACCGAAATACAATTGTAACAGGGGGAGACCTGTACTGACTCTTCTGATGTGTTCGAGGTGCTGCAGGAAGAGGGCAGCAGCCCGTCAATATTCGCCTGTCAGTCATGGCAGTGACACGGAGAGGTGGGAGAGTGTGTGTGCGGGCTTTCCCTCTTTCTGAATGACTGAGCGGCGGGTCTTAGGGGATTGCTGGCCCTATAAAATAACATTCTGCTGTTCCCTCAGGTCTGCCCTTTTGAGAGAGAAACGGACGTGCGGACGCACTGATCCCGAACACGGCCAGGGAGGAAAACCCCAAAAGAAATAAAAAAAGAAAAGAAAAGAAAGGAAACAGGGTTAGCGGGGAAACCGTGGGCAGACCCCATCAGTATTTGTTTTAGCAGTCTGAGGGAGCGGCGAGGGTAGGACGGAGACCCGGACCGCGTGGTAGCGACGGTCGGGGTGAAGCTGCCGAGTGCAGCACCTTTTGTTTGTAGTTTTGATTACTGTGTTTTATTTTCCTTGTTCTTTTCTCCTTTTGCTTATTTTTTGTGTTTGAGCACCTGCGAGTGCGCATATAATTTAGAAAGGTACCACCCCTGGTATCTCTGTGGTTCTGTCTATCATTGTTGATAGGCAGACCACAGACAACAGCGACCTCTGCGGGCCAGAACGTGGAACTGCCCCACTAAAATAAAACTGGGCACCTGTGCGGTGCTGTCAAAATCACCTGTGTCTCCCGTGTGTCAGTGAATTACCCACCACCCTTCCACACGTGGTGTTAGAGTGGGATTCACTGGCACTGCCCCCTGTAAGCAGTGCACACCAAAATGGATGCTACCCAGTTCGCGGAGATGATGGATCTCCTGCGCCAGACCCTGACGGCTGCAGTGCAAGGGGCTGCTAGACCGGCGGGACCTGACCCCCGGTTGATGAGACCGACGAAAATGACGGCAGAGGATCGACCCGAAGCCTACCTGTTCGAGGCCCTGGCGACCTCTGCCGGGTGGGATCAGGCCCAATGGGCCAGTTACCTCTTGCCCCAGTTAACGGGGGAGGCACAAGCAGCAGCGAGGACGCTGTCTCCCGACCGGATGATGGACTACCCCACGCTAAAAGCCACCATCCTGAATCGCGTGGGGGCTACACCGGAGGGATATCGCAGGAAGTTTCGGGAGGCGCGCTTCTCGCCGAGGAGCACCCCAGAACCATTGCCCATCGCCTGAACGAGTACGCCATGGGGTGGTTAAACCCGGATGCGACCACGAAAGCCAGGCTGGTGGAAGTAATTGTTGTGGAGCGGTTTCTGGAGTGTTTAGCTCCGGAACCACGGCTGTGGGTACAGCGGCAGGCACCCGCCACCCTGGATCAGGCAGTTGCATTGGCAGAGCAGTACCAGGCAGCCGAACCATACGCCAGCCAGGCTGCCTGGGCGAAGCACTGCGGGATCATCCGCACCACCAGCCCCGGATAGGGCGAAGGGACTGGGGGGAAGGGGTGTACAATGGTTTGGACGGGGGGGGCGGTGAGAGCACCTGGCCCGGGAACCGGGCAGGGTGGGGTCCCCACGGGCTGCTGCGGTGTCGGACCGGGGTCTCGCGACGGCCTCCTTACCATCGAGCCCCTTTGATGGCTCGGTGTTTCCACCTCTTGCTGAGGCTCCAGGGCGAGAAACTAGCCCACTGCGGTGTTGGGCGTGCGGGAGGTGGGCCACCTCGCGGGATTGCCCGTGATGGAGTGTGACCTCAGCCGACCAGGTAAGCCTGTTCAATTACCTCAGTCACTTCAGCAAACGGGTTTTGTTATTCCTGTGACAGTGGATGGTACAAAAACCCAGGCGCTCCTGGATTCAGGGTGTGGTCAGTCCCTAATACAGGATAGCCTAATCTCACAGGGGCATAAACAGTTATTGGGACAGGTGCATATTAAATGTATTCATGGCGATGTACGCTCCTATCCCAAGATCAGTGTGAATCTAACTATTGGCCAGCAGGTGACGCCAGTGCATGTAGGATTGTGTCCTCGATTGCCAGTACCAGTAGTTCTGGGTCGGGACTGTGGGCAGTTTAAGGAGTGGTTAGCTGCTCTGACAGCCCCGTCTTCCCTATTGACTAAGAAGGAGGAGGTAATTGGAGAGATCTTCCCTTCTGTGACCTGACTTGGTTTTGCCATAGATTTAGACCCGAAAAACTAAACGGGAACGCCGGGCCGCTAAGAATGAGGGCTGGCAATGGAGGGAATCCGAGAGGTTTCAGGTGGGGCGGTTGGGGAAGAGTCGGGGAGGCTGCGGAGCCAGCACAGGGAGCTGGCTCTGCTGCCTCCGCTCTGGACCGACCCGACCCGAGCTGGAAGCCATGGGAGCTGATTTTTAGCTTCGTTCCCGTGACTTCCGACTCGAGCAAGGGCGTGACGACGTGCTGGGCAGGCTCTTTGACCAAGCAGCGGTGGTTAATGGTGGTGTGGTCGAGCCCAGGCGCGCCGCCACGCACCCTCACTTTGAGATTAATCGAGACCTTCTGTACCGTGTTGAAAAATTACCCCAGGCGGGGAGGTGCGTCATCAGTTGCTCATCCCTCAGCCCTTTAAGGAGGATTTGTTGCAGCTTGCTCACGCTATTCCCCTGTCTGGTCATTTAGGAAGGGACAAAACCAAAGCGAGGCTTGTGACACGGTTCTATTGGCTGGGGCTGGATGGTGGCGTCAGACGGTTTTGTGAGCGGTGTGGGGAGTGTCAGAAAGCTAGCCCTAGAGCCGTCCCACGAGCACCACTGGTGCTGTTGCCCCTAGTGGAAGCTCCGTTTGAGCGTATTGGGATGGACATAGTGGGGCCATTGGAAAGGAGTGCGGCGGGATACACACACCTATTGGTTATTTTGGATTACGCGACGCGTTATCCAGAGGCCATTCCCCTCCGATCTATGTCCGCTAAGTCTGTTGCCAACGAGCTCGAGAAGGTTTTCTCCTGGGTAGGGATCCCCAGGGAGATACTGACCAACCAAGGCACCAACTTTATGTCCCGGCTAATCCACGGAACATGTAAGCTTTTGGGGATTAAGACCATTAGGACCTCAGTGTTTCATCCTCAGACCGATGGTCTTGTGGAGCGTTTTAACAAAACCCTTAAGAACATGTTGCGCAGATTTATTCGTAGTGATATGCGTTACTGGGACCAGCTGATTCCTCCCCTTCTCTTTGCGATCAGAGAGGTACCCCAGGCTTCCACGGGCTTTTCGCCATTCGAGTTGCTGTATGGTCGGAGACCCCGGGGTGTGCTCGATCTGGTCAGAGAGATGTGGGAGGAGCAGCAGGATAATTCGACCAATACAGTCCGGTATGTGTTGGACCTGCGCAAACGTCTTGAGTCTGTTGGAAAATGGGTACATGACAATTTGCAGCAGGCTCAGCACAGACAGGAGACACAGTACAACAGAGGAGCCCGGTTACGCACATTTCAGCCAGGGGATAAAGTACTTCTATTGTTACCCAGTTCTGAGTCTAAACTTCTGGCTAAGTGGCAAGGACCCTTTGAGGTTACACGCCGGGTTGGGACGGTGGACTATGAGATCTGCCAGCCGGAGCGACGAAGAGAAAAACACATTTATCATATAAACCTCTTGAAGCCCTGGCTACAACCGGAGGCATTGGTAGTGGCGCAAGCCGATGACGTCCCAGATCTGGGACCTGATCTTTCTGTGCTGGGGAGAGAAGGGCGGTACAGATTGCGGAGAATCTGACACCAGCGCAGAGGGTCAGGCTCAAGCTCTGGTGAGGGAATTTCCTGATGTGTTTTCTCCGTCCGGGGCAGACTCGAGTAGCCCATCATCACATTGACATTGAGCGGAGCCAGTTCGTCAGAGGCCATACCGTATACCTGAACGTAAAAGACAGGTAATAAAGGCGGAAATTGATGAAATGCTTACTGGGGGTAATAGAAGAGTCCCAAAGTGACTGGAACAGTCCTGTTGTTTTAGTGGATAAGCCAGGCGGGTCAACTCGATTTTGCATTGACTTCAGGCGAGTTAATGAGAAATCGAAGTTTGATGCTTATCCCATGCCCGGGTAGATGAATTGCTGGAGCATCTTGGCACGGCTCATTTTATGGCGACACTGGATTTAACGAAGGGTACTGGCAGATACCCTGACCCCAGAATCCAGAGAGAGGCGGCGTTTTCAACTCCCTTCGGGTTGTACCAATTTAGGACCATGCCTTTTGGGTTGCACGGGCGCCAGCCACTTTCCAGCGGATGATGGATCGCGTTTTGCGGCCCCATCAGCAATGCGCTACTGCTTACATAGATGGCGTGGTTATCCACAGTGAGGATTGGCCAAGTCATCTGTGTAAGGTAGCGGCGGTATTGCAATCCTTGGGAGGCTGGGCTCACTGCTAACCCAAAGAAATGTGCCATTGGGAAGAGTGAGTCGGAGTATTTGGGGGTATCGGTAGGGAGCGGCCAGATCAGGCGGCTGATTGCTAAGGTGAAAGCCTTGGCTGACTGGCGGTCCCTACGACCAAAACCCAGGTGCGCTCTTTCTTGGGACTAGCGGGCTATTACAGGAAGTTCATTCCGAGCTTAGCCACGCTTGCTGCTCCCTTGACAGACCTAACCAGGAAGGCTGCCCCAAATACGGTTCAGTGGGCGGAGCCGTGCCAGAGGGCCTTTCTCGCTCTGAAGCGAAGGCTGTGCAGCAAGCCAGTGCTATGCAGTCCTAATTTCAGCAAGAGGTTCACCCTGCAGACGGATGCGTCAGAGACAGGTCTCGGGCGGTGTTGTATCAGGAGGTGCGGGAAGTGAGCACCGGTCCTGTATATCAGCAGGAAGCTCCTTCCCGTGAAAAGAACTATAGTACCATCGAGAAGGTGTGTCTTGCGGTAAAATGGGCAGTCGAGTCACTCCGGTACTACCTCCTGGGGCGACACTTCACCCCGGTTACGGATGATGCCCCTTGGCATGGCTTCACGGATGAAGGATAGCAATGCCAGAATCGCAGCGGTGGTACTTGGCCCTGCAGCCCTATGCCTTCAGGGTTGTCCACCGAGCAGGAAAGCTGCATCAAAACGCAGATTTTTTCTCTCGGGAAGGCATGTAGGATTTTCGAATGGACCGGTGGTGCCATTCTAAGGGGGAGGATGTGTAACAGGGGGAGACCTGTACTGACTCTTCTGATGTGTTCGAGGTGTCTCCTGTGTGTCAGTGAATTACCCACCACCCTTCCACAACAATATAAAAAAAAGTTCTGAAATGTTCCTTTTATGAGTAATTTGCTGCAGTTTTCAGTGCAGTTTTTTATTGGTGAATTTCATGTAGGTTATTTTCTGTGTCCTGTGCTTAGACTAGGATCTTTAGCAGTCTGTCTGAAAAGTGGCGCCAGGCGTGTTGTGTCATGATGGATCTAATGTTTTAATGTTCATATTGGTTAAACAAATGTTGCATGTGTGCTCCTCGTTAAACAATTTAATAACCTGATGTAGACCTCTCGTAGCATAAACAAAACCAGACTATAAACAACCAGTGCAAACATGAAGTCTGGACAGATAAAACAGTGGAGTTGCCCATATGTAATATTAGTAACATTGCAATGAAACTTGGCAATGACCATTTCTTGGTACATCTTGAATTAGAATCCACTTCTCAGCGTTCCATGTACACGGGTGCTCTACCTTCCAATGCACGGAGTGAATGAAGGCTGTGTTAAATGAGCTTTTTTACTGGCAACAGGCCTTTTTGTTAGTGGCTACAACACAAAACAAAAACTGAAAAACAAGGTTTGTGTTTTGAATCAACATGGGTATGACAAATTAGCAATACCAAATATTGTGCTGTTGCACTGATGTCTAAAAATGAGATCTGCAGATGCCCCATTTTTTTTTTTAAAGAGTTATTAAATTGCATTGGTTAAAAGGTATTTCTTAGACTTTCTAAAGTACAGTTAATACTGCTCTCGGAGGAATCTTAAAACAGTATAATTCAGTTCTACATTACTCGAGACAATGTGTTACCTGCACTGAAGGCTTCTAACATCTTGTATTCAGGTTATTCAAATAGGCCACATTATTGGGAGGCGTCCATTTGTGGAAGATACATTAACCCTTTCCTGCCTAAATAGAATGACCATATATGGGCATGAATGTGACCACTTTGTGTTTTATCGCTTTTAGTTTGGCACCCTCAAATCAGAGATTAAAACTCAATACATTTCCACATAAAGGCCTTACGTAGCTGTTTCCAGTGAGATAATGTATTTTGTTGTGGAATGTATTGCATTTTTATATAAGCCCCACGCCCAAAAAAAAAAATCATAAAACAATTAGGGCCGTCATTTGATTAAAATTTTTGGTTGGTTAATTTTATGGGCATTAGTTGGTCCTGCATAGTAATACAGATGAACCCACTTTATATTATGATTGTCGTGTAGGCATAATTTGTCATATAAAGCGAGTCATGATAAACCGAGTCATGATAAACCGAGTTTCATTTTTGCCTAGGACAGCACATTACGAGTGCGAGAAAAAAAGAAAGAAAACTAACGGTGAATTAAAGAGCAGTGTTTTAATACTGTACATTTAGTCATTCTTTACATTTAAACACATGCATATCATTTACTACAGGCCAAATACGTGTTATATCATTAACTGGAACGAAACCATTTGTGTCATTATCTAATAAAGGCATGAATTTTTGACTGATGAGAGCTATCAATTGGGCGTTGCACTTGGTGTTTTTTTGTGTGCATTTGTATAAGAATGACTGTTAAAGAAGAAAAATCTGGCGACATTGGTGTTTAGTAGCTGAACTGTATCCCGTTAAGACCGCCCACGCACCATTTGACAGGCTGCACAAAATGTCAGTTTATCAGCCGAGATGATTATTGGTTGTTAGTTGCGTTGGAAATTGATTATATCCTGTGGTTATAGTAAAGCCCGGCTATGCAGCATTTGACAGGCTGCACAAAACGTGGCAATAAGCGGGTTTGTGAGATGATATTAAGAGAGGTAATTTCTAAAAGAACCTATGGTGCATGGCGAGTGATTTTTCAAAAACGGGGTATGATATTAAGCCAGGTTATATAAAAAGGGGTTCATCTGTACTTCTAAATCAAGAGAATCTAAAATAAATAAATAAATAAATAAATAAATAAATAAATAAATAAAAATAGCCCAGTGGGAATTTGGTCTTTTTAAAAGCATATTTATTATTATTTTTATTATAGTAAATGTAGCACATTTCACAGAACAATCGTTCATTCGGGCCACTCAGTCACATACCTGAAAACTCAAGACAGCTGAGCTGTGTTTCCCATTACAGCTACGCACTTGCCTTTCTGTACTTCTCCTTTTTATTGCATCTAGCAAAACCTGAGACCCCGAAGAGATGAAGTCGTTCTGAATCTTGTTAGAGGTACCCGAGAATACTGTGGCTATTGACAAGTGATTGCTTAACATGCTGTTGAAGAAAGTATCAGAGAAAGTAATTCCACATAATTCCCTCTATTTGAGGATTTGGTGCCTTCATCGTACCCTCTGAAAGCCGGTTCTTGCTTGCCAAGGTAAACAACAAAATCAATCAAGCATTTAAGAACCTCATGATTTTTTCTTACTTGCTCATTGTGATGTATTGTATCACTATGCTTCTGCTCATCCAGTTGAACATCAGTCCAGGTTTGTCTTAAAGTTTTGGGTGTAACAGTGGCTCGCAAGTGACTTTGGGAATGCTCATTGTCTAAGCCCTTTCACACTAGCACTGGTACGCAAATTGTGTACTTGCGTCTGTCACCCAGGTCAACCCTGCTTTATCAAAGCAGTGTAAATTGCGTTGCCGACCCGTCCTGACCTGGGTAGATTCTGACCCGGGTAGAGCATGCCAGTGTGAAAGGGGCTCTAGTTTGGATACCTTTTAATAATTTACATTTTGGAAGTGGCGAGTATACCCCATCCCTTCCTGTGTCGGTTCGGGTATTTGTGGTGTATACCTCCCTTTTTTAACAATCTCCGAGTTCTTCTTGAAAATTGATTCAAATCAAATCAACTACAATGCCTCTGTCTGCTGACATTTAAAAAAAAACAACAAAAAAAACGTAATTCTCAATATTACTCTGAAGTTCTCAATATATTTCTCAATAACAGTCTCTATCGGGTGTCAAACTCGGTTCCTGGAGGGCCGCAGTGTCTTCTGGCTTTCGTTCCACCCGATCTCTCAGTTACTTAAATGGTCTAATTATGTGATTAATTGGACACATTTAACACTTCTCTCCAGGCCTGAAAATGTTATATAGGTAGTGTACCTTGAATCAAGTGCATTTTTAAAACCATCAACTGTAAAAGACCTTGAAAAAATATTAAATGTGTCCAATTGAACAAATAATTAGATCAATGATGTTAATTGAGAGCTTAAGATGGAATGAAAACCAGAAGACCCTGCGGTCCTCGGACTGGAGTTTGACACCCCTGGTCTCTAGAATAAGCAATGTCCCGAGAAATTCAGCTATTCTTACACCGCTTACCCTAGCATATCTATGTCCTGCCTCTGCTCACTCATGCACACAGCAATGAAAATTTCAATCACGATTTTCTTGAAAACAGTTAGTCCTACACAAAAATTGTAAATAAAGTAAAATATTAAACGTTACAAGATCTACAACTTTTGTTCATAGCCTTTTCCGGCGATTTAGTTGTTAGAAAATCGTGTTGATTTTATTTTTTTTGATCAGAAATAAAAACTGTTTAAATGGTTTATTATAGTAATCATTAAAAATCTTAAAATAAACATAATAAAACCATGGAACTTGACCTTGCTTTCTGAAGAATCGATTCGTCTGGCCACAAGGTTCCAAAATTATGATTAAAAATATGGTTAAATAAAATCTTTAGAATTTGTCTATACAATAAACTATAAATAAATAACACTGTATACAATGAAGCAAGCAAACGCGATCTCTAAAATCAAGGAAATAAAAACGCAGGCAGAGTCAAGATTGAAACGGCTTGAGAACTGGTTGCTGCTGCATGGACAGTGTTCAACTAGTGAAGGCTGAATACTAAGTGAGTAGTTTTCTAACTGACCAAGAGGGTGCTACAATTCGTGTCGCTAATGTCGTCAATTTGTACAAAGCAATATCTAATGAGGCAAAACATTTCCAATGGCCACGCTACCGTCGCGCAGCTGTTACTTCAATATGGAATGGAGGGCCTACAAAATATAAGGGCCTAAGGCTATAGCCTTATTAGCCTATGGGTTAATCCAGCCCTCACTACAACTTGGACATTCTATTAGACATTCTACACAGATTGTGAAATAGAATTCTTTTCCCTTTTTTACTGCAGTTTAATAAGTGAAAAAAACAGTTGTTCTATCCGAGTAATATTTCCACCCACTGAATGTTGTATCAAGTTACATATACAGTGAATCGGCTGTGTCCCACAATCCTGCTCAATTTCACACTTAATTAAAATTCACTGGTAACTATTTACTACATTCTTCGATAGATTAGCATGCTGTGAAGTCTGACTGTATTATATATTGCTTGCAATTTGCTTACCTTCCACAAAGTTGTTGCCCCTTTCTTGAAACCTGCTTGCTACTAATACCATGTCACACTATGAGAAATATAAAGGAGGAATAAAGCTTAGTTGTGTAGAGCATGTGGATCTCATCAGAGGCAGTTTAACTTGGCTTGACAGGTTACAGCTACAGACAATGGCCTAAACACTGAATACAGGAGTGGCCTCACTAATATTGAAAGTGACTTTTTATTGCCATCACTGGGAGCAAATTGGGACTCTAAAAAGGTGGCTTTTTATGAAAGTACTATACCTTCAAAAATGTATGTCGATCAACCCAATGCTTTTCATTTAAAATATATTCCTGAACTTGGTGAGTGCTTTTGATTGGGCCTCAATTTTCATTTCAAAGCATAATTAGCACAGACACAGCAGTAGAAATCGGAATACTGAGTAAACCTGATGTAACCGTACTCAAGGCAAATGTACACATGACACAACATACTTCGCTGCAGGGTCTACATTTTCTCATACTAACATATGGAACAGAACATATTACAACATTCAGCTTCAATTACATTGAAAGGGAGTTAGGGGTTTTGTTCTAAAGCGTTTTCTTTTATGATTTAAGCTCTAGTGTTTTGTTAATCATTGACATTTGTTTTATTGGATTGCAAGGCACTTTTATTTGCTTTGTATTCAATATTAAATAACCCTATTCTAATCCAATTAAACACACAAATATATCCAGTTTGATACTAAAATATTATTACAGTGTCTGATTACTACAAACGTCCATAGTTAAGCTGTGCTATCAAAATGTTGATGGTTATTATCTTCAGTTCTATCTGAGCAAGCAAAACAGAAATTAAAAGGGGGGGGAGGGAACGCCTTTGTTCAAATGGTGTTAAAGAAAGGTGTTGGCGTCTTTCCCATTGTGGTCAATGTGCTGATGGTAGAGTCTTCCACGCTGGCACTGGCAGTTTTTTAATTTAAGAATTCTGTAAATCATGCGTTGTAGTTCAAATGTAATTACTGTACATAATTCTACATAATTATAACTGGAACTTAACATACCAATGAGTGTAGACTGAAACTCACTATTAGACACTTTTAAGTTAGAAAAACACCTGTTTAATTTCCACGGATTTAGGCCTACAGCTTGCCATTATCATTTCAAGGACGAGCGATTCCCAAATTTAGACTAGTCTGGTGTCAAAAAAGATTATTTCATTTTCAAAGCACCAAAACTGTGATTTCATATCTGAGTCTAAAAGCAATTTTAGAGGAAGCTTGAAGAAGGAACTGCAAGAATTTTTGAAAGTTCTTGGCTAAGAATTTTTACAACGTGTTTGTCTCTGTCTGTGTGTGAGGGGAGGGGTGAGGGGTATTCTTGCCATTCTGTAGTTTTTACATTTTGGGTCTCACTGTGTGATACATTGTCAGTTTTCTTGTATCTTTTTGAAGAACAGCAGGCTTTTTAATTGATGGCTTGCTGTAATGTCTTCTGTGCTGTAAGCCCTTCACAAAGGCTCCATTGTGATGGGATAGAAGGGCTGAATTGCAGCCAGGCTCACAACATTGACACTTGCAATGTAGCTACTGGCCTGGCTTTAGCCATGATGACCTCCTCTCGTTTAATGCTGTGTCTGTTTGTTAGGAGTTCTGCTGTTTGGAATGCAAGATGTTTTTAAAGAAGCAGCATTTCAATTTGAGGAAAACAAACTAGTTTAGTAGATTTAACATTGTGACACAAGTGCATGTTTGGTAACGAAAAGTCTGTTTGGATCATGTGAAGAAATTGGCACTGGCCTATTTTAAATGGCTTAGCCAAAACGTGAAATGCCAAAAACCAATGAATGTGCACATGCCAAGCCAAGCTCTTGAAATGCCAAGCTCTCCACTGATCACTCCAGCAGAAGAAAAGTAATTCATAACACAGGTTATAGTGACATCCCACTTTCTACAACTCCGTATTTTATATAAAACAATCCCTTTTTTCCTATTTTAACAGGTGAGTTACCAGGTTCATATAAAACTTTCAAAAGGGGCTTTGAAATGTTGTTCTGCTTTTTTTTTTTTCTAAACAAAATGCCTATGATTTGAACAATACAATTTCATTTGAAATATAGCAGGGATTCAATTTAACACAAAACAACATTTAAAGAAGTAACTTACTTTTTGTTTAAAGTATTCCTGATGATCAGGTGAAATCAGGTCATTCAAGTTGTTCAGGTTTTGTTTACAATATGTGGGAGCTTAAATTGACTTTACTTACACTTTGCATTAATTGTATGGGTACAGCTACATTCAAGAGCCTTTGCAGAATTAGTTTTTGCAGAAGGGATTGACGACTATAGGATTTTGTTACTGTAATTATTCATTAAGCTGACAAGCATCTATAGTCTCAAAACAAAAAGACAAATACTGTAGTAAAAAAGCATGCTTCGAAACTGTCAGACTAGCAATGTAACTCATTTGTAAAATGTATAAATCTATACTTTGATAGTAAAACAGACCAATCAGGGGGGAAACAATCAGCTGTACTGTACATTTGTAATGTCATAACAAACAAGCAGTTTGTAGATTTTGGACAGCTAGTAGTGTATATTGTGTGATTCTTGCCACATACATTGAAATATTGATTGGTGTACATGTCTTGTTTTAAAACATGATGAGCAGTTTTCAATTTGTGCAACTATTACTAATATCAACATGTCAACTGCCTGCTTGTCGTACTTTTGTTTTTAACTTGACAGCCAGAACTACTGGTACCCTGGCTGGTATCCTGGCTGGTACCCTGGCTGGGTTATGTGTTAACATTTCTCACATTGGCTATTATGAAGATTGAAGATTTCACTTCTGGGGTTTACATAGAAGGTCTACTGCTGCTCCCAGAGTCTCATTGCTATCCACATACAAATTTAAGTAACCTGAACTTCTTGTTGATGTGATAAGCATTAGGATCTTGTCTGTAATGCTTCTGTGATACCCGCAGCTGTTTCTGGATCTGCTATAGACAGTAATGACAGTACAAATTACACATTCTATTACATGTGAAAAAAATTGGTACTAGTTCCAAATGTCTGGATTTACAGCTACAATCATAAACTAGTCAACAATGTTCTGTTCAAGTTGTAGTCTCCAGCTACCTCTGTGACTATAAAGGGGAGTTATTACATATTTGTCAATTTTGTATTTAATTTTTTTTTTTTTTTTAATTCAACATTGCTCGACTGAATTTTAAACTGTTTCAGTTAGCATGTGTTTTTTATATAGCTCCCACATGCAATTAACACTAAGCAATAGCTAATTAAATACAACAAAGACTGAACATGGTGAGAAAAGATTTTTGAATTGCAAAGTAGTCATTAGATATACTGTTAAAAAAATATGTGATATTTACATGTTGATGAAAGCCCAGAACAGTTGACTGGGGAGTAAGCTTCCCCCTAATCAATCAGTCAAGAGGAAGGTGAAAACGAGCCCAGCTAATGATGAATAATCATGTATCTGAACTGCAGTACCACCACCTACTCTCTGCTATTAATTAAGATCAAACACAAAAACAATCATAGCTTCCTTTGATAACATTACCCACAGCACAGCGTTGCATGACATTCGTGGCATTATAAAACTAGCACGTTTTTCTGGGAATTATTTTCAATTACAGTTATATATAAATAACAGGGCATGCTTTTTTATATTGTGGCTTCTCAGAACCATATATTTAAAACGGACAGACTCGTGTTGGACAATAGAGTTTACAGTGTAAGGATGGCACAGATTCACCATGCACAGACTGCAATGTGTCCATACTGTTCCAGAGGGATACTCACTGGTTACCACTTCTAAACCATTTGGTTGTGGACTTGGTACAATACACACTTATGTTCTCACAGTCCAAACTTCGTACAGCAAATTGTCATATTATAAATCAACCACTGTGTACCATCTAATCCTGTGTGCAGATGTGATTCAGTGCAAAGAACGTTCAGCACAATTCTAAAATTTAAAAGAACCACAGTTTTTTGTTACTGAACTTTTTTTAAAATGATATACAGTACAATTATGTAGGAGACCTGTATCCTTGTAGGCAGTTCTTGTAGCAGTGCTTCACAGCTGCTTATCCATCCGCTAACTGGATATGGGGGCAGCACTCTAACTTTCCCGTCTATCCTGAGAACAGATTTAAAATAAATAAATACAATAATAATCAAAGCTGCTTGTCTAAACTAATTTTGTGTGCTTTTTAAAAGTGATTTAAGTGTTTACACACAAGAAAGGCCGTGGTTTAAGAAAAATCTGGTTTTGTGCATACGATTACAAGACTGTTATTATAATCTAAGTTTGTTTTCTCTTTTTTCCAGGTTCGTTTTATACCACAAGTGAAGTTTGTGTAATTGGCTTGATCTTGTGGCAGCTGTTGCCCCAGGCCTGTCTGTGTTTTTAATGCCGTTTCTAATTAAATTGCAAATGAATGCTTTGCAGCACTTGAGTAAATAACCTGTCAATTCTTAAATGTTACTTGATCTTATGTTGTTCAAGACTAAATGAAAGCGGCATGTTGGAAATGTAATAGTGTACTTCTTTAAATGTACACACTTTTACATGTTATATGGAATTTCCTGATGTTTGTAAACTGAGAGTAGAACAGTTTTCTGTCACCACCATGCTAGAAGACAATTATATTGTTTCTCGAACCTAGAGGGGTCTGCATTCCACACTTCGTGAATCCTCAGGGTCTCTTTACTTGCGCAGAAAACATCTAATCTCCTGTTGTTGTCACTGGAGATACTGCAGACAGGCTCATCCCAGAGCTTCTCTCCTATCAGTTCACAGATTAAGTATTTTATCCTCTCAGTTGTGTATTTGCAAAGTCAAATGAAAATGTTACTGGACAAAGTAGAGAAGCATTTCCTTAGTCTTGGTAGCATGCAGTAGTCCTCGCCATCATGTTTGGAAAGCGGGCCATCTGGCACATCTCGAAAAGAAACCGCTTGTAAACTCTTTGAAGTATCTTCTGCTTGAATCCGTTACAGAAGGCACATTGCACTATACCTCGCTTTCTACAAATTCATGAAACGTTGTTTTCCGATTTCTGCTTGTTGCATTCTGCTGTGATTTCTTAAAATGAATGAATAAGTAAATAAGTAGCTCTTTATTATATATTTTTAGGTTACATTGTATTCATGTTGGTATAAACTCAGTTTAATGCTGATTCGACTAAACCATGATGAAACTGTTCAAGCAGACTATTTTATTAATAAATAAACACCCTTTGGGTGAATTCAGAACTGTTAAAAAATAACAATTGCAGCACAAGCAACAGGTCGGCTGACTAGGGCCTCTTTGCTATTCAGGACATTAAGGATATCCAAGTGAATTCAATTTGCCAGTTTCAGTAATTTAGCCCTTTTTTCAGTTTTTATCCTTAGTTTCAATAAAATATTACATCACCATTTTTTATTTTTTATATCAAAAAAAGTCAGTAGAATGAGTAAGAAGAGAGAGAGAGCAGAACATTGAGATGAAGACCCCCTGCTGGGATTGGCTGACCCTGCAGAGACAGGATCTGACATCATAGCAGTCGCATTTCCTCTCTACATTACAGTCCGGAGAGATGTGGGGAGTTATGCTGTGCCGGTGAGACGCGAACAACAAGAAATAGGCTTAAAATCCCTTCAATTGGTCAGAACAACTGCTGATAAACATAGTAAACAGACAGGTCTTGTTATCCAAAATAGCAAATGTACTATAAAAATGTGAGAATTCAAGCACACTGTTTCTCGTGGTTCTTGAGGGTGTTTATGGACAGCATGTTACGTTAGCTCACCCCCATTTTAAAACATAATAAAACTAGCAGGACATAAACTAGGAAAGGAAAAACTACATTAAATGTATGAAAAAACACTAAATTATAGCACACTCAAAAAACACTAGGTAAGGACTGTGCTTTTTAATTGAACTTTTATTAATTAATTTAAGAAAATATAGGATACTAGACCCATGGTCTGCTGCATCCGCCACATGGACTGAGACAAGCTTGTTCGGTGAAATTGTGGTCTTCCACGGGTATGAACTTTCCTAAATCGACAGATAAGGGCGATTGCCTGCAAATCAGACCTTTATTCGGTCAGTAAGACATCTGAAAAACAATGGTTGCTAAATTTTTTAAATTTTTTATTCAACAGACAAAGCAAGAGCGGAGGCGCCTCTTAACGGTTTTGAAAAGGAACATAACGCTTTCTCTTCATTTAATATCTGCCCTGTGGTTTCCTTCCATCTGTTATTTGGTAAAGCACTAAATCAAGTGGCACAAAGCCCTGTTCTGAGGGACTGCTTTGTTAGTTGAGGGTTCTGTGTGGAAGATTTTCAATCCAAGACATTCTGAATCTGGCAAACTGGGATTCCAGCTGAATTTGTTTTTACAGCAGTTCCACTTTAGAAATGCAATCTTTGTACTGAATGCAGGCAGCAATAATGCACTAGTCTCTAAGCATTCTGAGTAACACTGAAGATACTGTGTCTGTGGACTCCAGGCTCTGAAAGTGCTACTTTATGGATTGAATTGCAAGCAGAAGCGTATGTGCAATAGTTTGATGTTCTGTGAAAACCTACAGTTTTAAGGCAGTAATTGAAATTGTAATTTTAAAAGTCCTTAAAGATATAATAGTAATAAACATCAACACAATGAAATTGTACAGCTGGCAGATGCAAACATGACATCTGCTAATCAGATACATGTTATCATTGGTCATCATAATAGTCTCTAGGCTACCATTATTAGTTGTTGTTGTTGTTGTTGTTGTTGTTGTTGTTGTTTTTATCAAGAATAGAAAGTGTACTTAAGTGACTGTTTGCTTTGTGTAAATACAAAGGTGACTCCCAATTTGTGTTTAAATAATAGTTTATGGCATTATAAAACAATCAAGAAACAACTTGGAAGAAAAGTTTAATTGCTCCTGCAACCAACTTGTTCCTGGCTTGTTCCTAGTTTAATGATCCTGCTCTTGTCCAAGATCTTTATTCTACATCTTGTCAACACCAATAAAACAAAAACCTGTTCTTGGCAGAACATTTACCTCCTCAGTCCATTAAAAGCTCCTATTTTATAAAATCATAAACACGTGTGTGTTGAAATGAATGAAGTTCATTCTGTGTAATTTGTCTGTAAAGCTGCTCTGCTACAGATGGGTGCCCTGTTTCATATTTTGCAGAAGTAATTTACCGCAGCCAGGAAATCCAGAGAGTGCACATGGATTTGCCTGGTAAACACCCTTCTAGTCTGTTTTCCATGTTAAGGAAACCTCACTTTAAGAAGGTATAGGCTGAGCTTGGTTAAAATACAGTAACCCTATTTGAATCATACATTCCCTAATGATTTATATATACTGTAAACATTCATCATATGTTCAATTTATATACAGCTATGGCTAAAAGTTTTGCATCATTAGAATTTTAGGATTGAGACATAACTAAAACTATATATAATTACACTGTATGAACATCATTTAGATGTTATATTTAACATAATGTAAACAAAGAAACTTCAAAATGATATTGCAAACGTCTACCGGCAGCCATAATCGCAGTGCAGTATTTCATGTTGGATTTCGAATTGACACATTTTTCAATTTTCTCAATTTTTCATTAAGTATATGGAAAGTGTAATACATAGCCCTTATTTGGAAACAGCTGTAGTTAAATTAAACTTGTTCAAATATTATTATTATTATTATTATTATTATTATTATTATTATTATTATTATTATTATTGTGCTTGAGACATTACTAACCTGTAAAGAAGCTGCCTTGTTTTGGTGGATTGTTATTAGGTGACATTCACATTCAATTTCTCTTTTTGTCTAGAGTTTCAAACTATACAGTACCAGCGTTCGCTTTTCTTAAAGTAGATACATTGAAAAGTTACTGACTCATATTTTCCTCCCAGCGTGTAGCTGTCTATTGCAGAAACAGCTTTGGGTTTCTCTAAAAGGGCTTTTAACTAATGATAATTTTGTTTCCCAAGTCAAAAGATGAAGCTTGTTAAGCTACAGGAATGTTTTTCCTTCATTTGTGTAGATCAGCTGACACAGATGGATTTATAAAGAATGAGAGAAATGGCTTCAGTTTTAATGTGTTTTTGTTTTTTGTTTTTTAAATCAGATGTGGTTAAGAATACCAAGCATGGCCAATGTTAGGGGTGTTGGGTCAAGCAGGGCTTCCTAATTTGGTCACTAGTTGTTTGGAATCTGTGGACAGCTGGGGTGTTTGTCTGATAAATAATTGCAAAATTGAATCCCTGTGGGTTTACTTTCTGTAATTGGGTGCATTTGTGTGTCATGAGGTGCACATATGGGATGGCTCACCCAATTGTGACGAATCTTGGACATTCTTTTGCAAGTTTTTGAAAAAGGAGGGACAAGGATTCTTTCTATCTGCCTATCGCCTCCATTTCTACATTACATACTGTATATCTGAAGAATCAGTTTACCAATTGTGACAAGACTTCCCAAGAACATTCTTTTAGCAAATGTTTTTGACAGTATCATAATCAGTTTTTTAAAAAGCCGGTAGTGCATCAAAATAACAAGTTTATGAGTATATAATATGATTAATAACGATTTCCTTGTTAAGGGAAACCAAGATGCATTTAATAAGGAATCTCTTTTTTTGTGTGCAACAACCCCACAATGAAGAGTCTGTCCAGATGTATAGCCAGCCTTGCAGTGATTTATGAAGGTGTGATGTGCTCTATAACCGGGATTTGAGTATGCATGGCAAAGTCAATTGTAAATCAAAGCTTTCACATGATTCAGTTAAGAAGTTACTGTGCCCTGGCAGTTTTGTGTTTTGTGTTTATTTACTGGCTTTATCTTTTTTTTTTCAATGTTCTTGTTTGGACATTGCTATGCTTTGTCCCAGTAATTATCTAGCTAATTCATTTCCAATTCTTCCTGTATGTACACACAGTGATGCCACTTTTGAAATGCATTTTCAGCAGTACAGTAATATTAAGGTTGGTGACTTCCTCCAATCAACTGTACCAGTAAAGCTTCTTAAAGACGTTTTATTCCTGTTTGTGTTAATGTCTGCCTGCACTGGCGTCTTTGTCATTTAACTAACGTAAGATTTTGGATTTGTGGTCCCCATAACTGCAGTGCATTGATACAAGTGGGTTAAAATCAGAATAAAGAAGTCATCGTGTTTTTATGTTTTCTACTGCGAGTACACCTCCTTAAGACCAGTGCACCATTAAGACCCTGTGTCGGTCCCTTTTTATTTGGGAGACTCTGAAGCTCTCTATAGGTTGTTACCATTTTACTCTGTCCCTTTTGGCAGAGTTAGAAACTTGCTAGTACTGCACCAGGTCCTAGATTTCAGAATTACCTTTATTTAGGTATATTATTGAAATGACCATGTAACACCAATCAGACCCTGCTAAATCTACTCTGAAGTGATTGCACTTCTCACAGCAGGAATACATCTCCACTAAGTCTCAAATTAGGAGTTGTTCATACAGGTATAGGGGAGGATTAACAGGAGCCTGATTGCATAAACTCCGGCCTCCAGATCATGTTAATAATATACTTGATTGAAGGTAGTTCTGAAACCCTGGACTAGTTGTCGGACTAGTGTGAGTTTTATAGTTTTTTATAGTCCCATGCCTTTCACTTGTGTATTTACATATCAGTCTTTTCCTTGTTCTCCTCTCTGGTGCTGATGTACCAGAATACTGAGAATAGACTTGTATTTCCGGACTGGAATTGTTGGAACAGGTCCAGACCTCTTTCGGATCCCTCTTGAATACAGAGAGGGACAGACTTGCTGGAAGTCAACAGTGGGCTGTGCCGGCCTCCATTCTCTCGGCCTCTCACTAGGGGGTCTGTGCATTTCCGCAGGAGCTCAGCTAGGAAGTTTTCTCATGCCCCATTTCTCAGGCAAGCGCGGAACTCTGCCAAAAGTTTAAGATGGAAATCAGAAGATGTCTGTCTTGGGTGTTTGGGTTTAAAATGTATAATTTATTAAAATGATGAATTGTAATTCCTTCTTAAAATGTAAACAACTTCACTTTTTCTTCTTTCATCTGGTAAAGGAACCCATGCAGTCTCGAAAGCTTGAACTTATGTGGATTCTTTCTTCTTTCATCCATCATCATCATCATCATAACAATCTAGTCTGTATAAAAATATCACTGAACGAAACTTAAGAAAAGCGAATGATTTGGAGAGTGTGTGTGTGTGTGTGTGTGTGTGTGTGTGTGTGTGTGTGTGTGTGTGTGTGTGTGCGTGCATATAACCAAACACAAAGAAACGGTTACATTAATTTGACCAAACAGACAGTACTTTCTATATTATTTATTACAATTGCTTCGTGACAAACCACAGTTCAACCATTGTGCTAGAGGTTATTAAACCGTCTTTAGATGCCATGTGTGTGGCTCTCTAGTATAATTTAATTTAAAAACAACTACATTCTCTACAGACCTTCAATGAGGCTCTAACTGTAAACAGGAAATGGTAGCAATGGGGTACGAAAAACAGATCCTGGCTGGTGTCACTGAAAAAGCATTGGAGACCTGCATTCTCGCCTGGAGCCCTGGTTTAGTGTGTCACAAAAATTTAACCAAGAGTGATTTTTAGTGTGGGGTTGAGTTGATACAACTGTTTAAATAACATACCTGTAATTTTCATTGTTAACATCCTTACAGCTAAGCAGCTCTTTTCAAAATGACCACTCTACAACACTGGGGTTTGAGACCTGTCCTTTAAATCACTGCAGGAAGAGCGATTTAAAAAAAAAAAAGTGCTCTGGTTTTTCTGTTCTGTACCACATCATGGATTGTTATTGCTGTGTTACCTGTTTGACAATGTGGGCATTAATCCTTACACTATCAGTGCACTAGAGCGGACATTTTGAAAAGAGCTTTGAAACACTTTTTAAAGTAAAAAGTTGTCAGGTTAACAATTAAAAGAAAAATTACAGGTACGTTATTTAACAGTTGAAGCAACACCTGGGGATGTATAACTCTATTTTTCGGAACCCCTCTACTTACTCTTTAAACCCTATAGAAAAGTATTACTTATTTAATGTTTATAGAGTGGACGGAATTACATCTGGTTCCCAGCTGCAAAAAGATGCTAAGAGTAAACAGTCCTGGGAGCCACACAGTAATACACAGAGTGACTGACCTGACCGCGAGATAATGTAATATGTGAGGGAGAGGCATTTTACATTCATTAACAGAATCAGGCAGTAATACCCAGCACAGATGGAGTTACCAGAGATCAGCCTAATTTACCAGAGTGGTTTGGGATGTAACTGTAATTTCTAGTGTGGTGGGTATTATTGCCATTATACTGTATGTAGATATGTGATGCATTTGAGGTGTTGTATCCTTCCACTGGAGCAAAGTAGTTCCTTAAAAAAAATGCTTTGCTTATCCATGTGGTGTGTATAGGGATGACGTCTCAAGAAAGGTTATGAAGCCATAAACTAATCAACTTGCAAATTGTATAGCTCTTGTAATTTGCAAATTGCTTGCAGACACTTATGCAAGCACTTTTGAATGCAGCAGTATAATGTAATAGTCATTTAAAGGGACCCACACAGCTGCGGACCATGGCAATATCTGTTCTGCTTGAGGAAGCTAATGCAAACCTTTAAACCCTGTACCGGGCAATGGGGGCTGATCTCAATACTGCTGCCATCTAACTCCATATTACTCTTCCTGGTTTGTTTTCCTACAGGCATGATTTATTGACCCCTTATTTGAATGAAACCAGCAGAACAGTAGGCTTAGATATGTTAGGAGAGGGGGTGAATAGCATACATCCTGAAAAGCATCGGACAGCACTTCTGCCCTTAAAACCGTAACTTGTTTTGAGATGGCTAAAATAGCTTTAATTGATATAATAAGTAAGACGATAAATTTGTAAATTTATACGTGTGCAGTCTTCTTCCACCTTTCATATATCATGTTTTGGATTCTTGTAATGTGGTACTGTTGCCTTAGCGTTTAGTGTCTGCATGTCAGCTGTTATTAGGATGAATTCAACCTCATTAAGATTGGATCCAGATGTTTAATGTTTTTAGATTGTATTAGTAGGTTAAACTGCTCTTTGGGGTGGGGGATTTAAGGACGTCCAAGAGTGATTTGTGTTCACATTTAGGGATGTGCTTTTGGTATCTACCATATCTACATACACACATACTCTCCTTATATTACATTCTGATACTCACAGCCCTGGTTAGTATTTTCTAAGCAAATAAGCAAATAACGTTTTAACATCACAAAGAATTAACTACAAAGTTAAAAAAAAAACCCAAACACGTACACAGACTATATATTTAAATGTTTATATTTATGGTTGTAATTAAAGTTGCTAGTGAAGTTGCTAGTGGAGCTATAACTATACATACGGTACATATTATAGTATGTTTTTAGAATAGTGTGTTTCTTAAAGGTTCATTTAACAACAAAAAACAGGAAGCTGTTACGTTTTTTTGTAGTTTTAAAAAAAAAAAAATTTATAAGTAACTTTGCCCAAAATTATGTTTAAAAAAAATAAATGTAAAAAGAGACGAACACCACCCACTGTACAGCGCTAATGCAAAATGGCTACAGGAAAGCGAAAGCAATTTGTGCTTACAATTAAAAAAAATGGAAATACTTTCACTTCTGGAAAAGGTAATTTACCTGCGATAAAATAGCACAATATTTTGGAATTTTAAAGACCACTGTGGTTTTAAAAAATCTGCCTCGGAGATTTAAAAGTTTGCGGTCTTTGATATCTGTTTGAACCTAATGTCTCAGAGGTCCTTTACTTTTAGTGCAGTAGTTTCAACACAAATAAAAATTGTACTAAACATAAACAGCAGTTCGGTCCAAAAGCTAACAGAACAATTTCAAGTGATAAAGGCCTTACACCTATGGGAAGATTGGGGAATGGGGTCCAGGAGTCTGTGGTAATTGCAACTTTTTTCCCTTTTGAAAGTTTTGTATGAACAGCTGCAGCACGATTTTCTTTAAGTTTTTGCAGCCTCGCTGTTATTGTTTTATGGGTCGCCACAGTATTGGGATAATCTTACATCGATTTCAAAACTGCAGCATTCACGATTCACACGCACTGAAAGGGGATAACGTGATCACGCCCTGTTCGGCCAAATCTATAGCAAATGTTGTTATGGATTTTTGCTTTTTATTGCCATCAGTAGCTCCATCCACAATAATTCTGAATGTTTTCATTTCAAATTGTGAAGCATTGAACTTATGTTTTTTGTGGTACGGCAATTTTGTTTGGCATAATTATTTACATACCACGGTTTTCTCGTTCCTCAAAATACTTCCAAACGTGTCTTCCTTTGTTTAGAGATGCCATTAATAGAGATGCCATAAATATAGAGCAAACTCAGCAAAAACGCTTGTCATTAACGTTATTACATCGTAGTGGGATTGATACCATACCACGTCTAAGGTACCGCGGATGCAACGGTTGGTGTATATTTGTGTGGTGCCTGCCTTTCTGCATATTCTAGGCAACATTGTTGCTAGGTAATCCACTCCCATTGGCTCTAGCCTATACCATACACCGCGATAATTAAACGTGTTTTGTTCTCCTTTGTTAGTGTGAAGGTAAAAGGCAGGCGGATTTGTTGAAAGGTTTGACAAGTACTTCTCTAGTGATGCTACTGGACACAAGCGACTTCCGGGCTCTTCAAACATGAATCCGTGGTGACATTCTTTGTTCTGTTCGTAGGGATTTTTGTGATTTCTTTTTTGTACTTTCGTTAAAGGTCATGGTGGCATACTTAGCTCCGTTTTCATCTGTTTTTATAACAAAAGAATCTGCCAGTAGTTGTCTGTTTCCTTCTTTTCCCTTGCGTCCAAAATGTAACTGGACGTCAAACCAACTTTACTTACAAGACCAACAGCTGTGCCAGGGTTCAGGGCTTCAGAATGTTTGATTATTTGAAAATCTCTTTCATTTATTGCATGGTGATATTGTGTTTTATCCCGGCCTTCTCGTCAAGGTTTTTTAATTATACCCACAAACACGTTATTTGAACTTGTGAATTCTGTCGCACATTGGTTCTCTGTTCACAAACACATTCACCTGATTCTGTTGGCCAATCAAAGTCTGATTATTGTGGCAAGTGCTGGGCGTAGTAACTAGCTGGATCAAAAACTAAACTGAAATACTTAAAATAGTTTGAGTGGATGTGGAATTGGGGAGAAAATGTAAATCAGTTGAAGGATATTCAAAAGAAAACAAATGTTTCGAATAGCAGAAGTGGGGCCAGATGAGGCAGAGGATGCATAGCATTGCAAATACTGCTGCATTGAGGTACATGTTCGCGTTGAGTAAGCGACACCTTAAACTAAAACAAGAAAGTGAACTGAGACACGCAATCCATTTCTGCGGCTTTTACACGGGCTGTAATAAAAGCGCGCATATGGATGTTAATGAGTTTGTCAGAGCGCTATGCTTTGCTGGACAGCCACGGTTTATTACAGAAGAGGGCTGTGTATTGGTGACTTTGTGTGACAGTACTGTCCATCAGCTAAAACACTGCCTAACACCAACAATCTTAATCGTAAATATTTGACAGAAAATGATATCCCTATTTTAATATTTGTAAAATAACATTCCAGGGATTTTTTAAAGATAAAAACCAAAAATGCGGACCACTAAGTATAATACAGTACAATACAGTATACATGATAGTTAACAGGAAACGCTGTATAGAGCTGATAATCCTAGCATGGGCTAACAAGGTAGCCACCCTTTTATGAAATACTATTTATAAAACTGAATGGAGTATGCACTACACCTACAAGTGCTGTGTTATTCAAATGTACTGACAGCGAGAAATGTTGATTACCTGTTTGATTGCTACAGATGCAACTCTATGTTTTGCAGGGGATTCATTTAAAAAGTGATTTGTCTATTGTAATTGACATAACTGAAATATTTCCATAGTAATAATAACATTAATACAAAACAAACAAGAACCACAGCTGCACGGTTCCCTGTAAATGACATTATGGCGATGCATTCAAAGTGTTTGCATCCAGACAGGACTGAATCTCTCGTGTGTGTGCTCCAGTACCCTGCTTGCAGGCTTGAATTAATTAAACTGGGACACAGGGCTCCATGGCAACAAGTGTTTGTGTTTATTAAGTTTGAGCTTAACAGAATATATATTTATTTAATTTCGAACATCAGACTGCCGGGGCTCCCGAGTGGAGTGCACGATGTGCCCTATAGCCTGCAGATCGCAGGTTCGAATCCAGGCTATGTCATTGCCGACCATGACCTGGAGTTCCTATGGGGTGGCGCACAATTGGCTGAGTGCCGCCCGGGTAGGGAGGGCTTATGTCGGCAGGGCAATCCACGGTTCACCGCACACCAGCGACCCCTGTGGCTGATAGGGCGCCTGCAGGTCTGCAGTGGAGCCGTTCAGATCTGTGTGATCCTCCGGCACTATAGGTCTGGTGGCTTTGCTGTGGATCCGCAGTGTGAAAAATGACGGATTGGCAGGAACACGTTTCGGAGGACGCGTTGTTCAGAATCCGTTTCCCAAGTCGCTAGGGGGTTGCAGCGGTAAACCGGGATAAAAATAATAATTGGGCATTCCAAATTGGGGAAAAAACCAGGGTAAAAAGCATTGGCGACGACTACATTAAAAAAAAAAAAAACACCTTTGTACTGCTAAAACTACCTAGACTAACTGGACAGTAGAGAAGGTGGTATTCTGATACGGTAGGCTAAACTACAGATGTACTGTATGTAGTCAACAGACTACAAAAAATGAAAATCCCAAAACAAATCATTATTTTATAATGAGTAGATGAACTAGAATACAGGCATGGTTTCTTTCAATATGTTCCACATCAAATGCATGTCAGCAGTTCGATATTTCTGGGGTGGTTCTTCACAGCATTGTCGATTTTGCAGCAAATTATAAATTGCTTTCTGTTTCTTGTCAATTGAGACAACATGAAATCCATCATTAGTGTGCAGTGATCTTGAAGGATGGCGCACTTTTTAATTTCAATTGTAGTATTTTTTTTTTTAATGATTTTTATTTTGTCTTTGTTCTGAAGGAATCTCACAGTCAAATAAAGGAACTCCACCCCAGACTGTGTGTCCTGATCCGAGGGGAGACCGGCTATGGATTCAACCTTCACAGTGAGAAGTCGAAGCCGGGACAGTACATCCGGTCAGTGGACACAGGGTCGCCAGCAGACAAAGCCGGATTGAAGACACAAGACAGACTAATTGAGGTAATTAATGGGCTTAGCAGTCCTCTATTTCTAACTTATTCTTAAACACCAGTCGTGGGTATACTCTCTAAAGACTCCCCTTGTATTTTAGTATATTGGATTGCTTTAGGGGTTTTTTAGAGCATGCAATTAGTGGATCTGGGATTGCACTTAAAGGGTTAAAAGCTTGTCTAAAGCTTGTCTCTCTGGAGTCCTTGACATCTTTTTGGAAAGATCTGGAATTGATCCACACTGCAGTGTAAATACTAGCAATATAAACACCAATCCATGTAATGCAAGGGGAGTTGTTTATGGAATGCAGGTGTATTTCCTGGAATCCGGTCAGAATCGTTGACGCACACACTGACCTGTTGCGGTAATGGAACGCAGATGTCGGCCGCTGTTGGAGAATTCCGGTCACATGATTTTAAAACCCAGACATCACTGTAGTTTATGGTTCTTGATTAAAAGCTTTTAACCAAAAACAAAGTAACTAACTAGGACGTGGTTAATCTTGGAAAGCGTGTTTTGTTGTAATAACACAAGAACCTGTTGCAGGTTAATTCAAAGCAAATTCATGCTGATGGGCTGTGATTTATGGCACCACAAATCTTGCATTAAAGGTGTGGCCTTAACAGTCAGTATACCACAAAATGCTCAGTCTCCTGTCTTAAACCATAAATGTAAAGTCCCTTTGGTGGCTGCTTGATTCAAGGTTGTTGATTTACGTATAGGCCTTTTCATTTTTAGATTCACCAGTTGTCATGAAACTTGGCACTGACATTCATCAGCACACCTTCTTGAAAGAATCTTTATTTAGCTTATTGTGACCGATATGTACATTTTCAGTACATTTTTCACAGATTGTAGTCAAGTGTAATATTACGCACTGCAAGTGCAAGCAAATCCTGCATCGCCAGCACTTATTCAAGTCGTTGTCTCTGTTTAAGTGTAAAATTAAACAGGGCTGCGGTACTTACTTTACAGGTTTTCTACACCAGAAATGTCCAACGTGTACAGTAATACAGCTGCTGTAGTTCAGTCCACTTGTCACAGTTCTGGTAGAATGATCGCTAAAGAGCAAGAAATGGCCTGAGGAGTTGCTGACTTTCAAAAGAATTTCAAAGATGACTTTTTCATTTGTATTTTTGTTTTAAATAAGCATTGCGGTATTGTGGGCCCTGTGGTATTTACCACATCGTGTCAGTAAGTTGTTGTTTTTTTTTTGCCCATGACATTGATACATACAGCAGTTGTAATGATGTCAAGATTTGACTGTCTGTTATCCTCTTCCCAGACTAAGTTTTCATGGCACTGTAGCTGGGTTGAGGGACATTTTTTTTGGAATTGTATTTTTGTGGTGTAGGGTTTTGGATTATTATTATTATTATTATTATTATTATTATTATTATTATTATTATTATTATTAATTTATTTCTTAGCAAACGTCCTTATGCAGGGCGACTTACAATTGTTACAAAATATCACAGTACAAAGTATTGCATTTATAAAATATCACATTACAGACTATCATAGTACAGATAAGAGCAGTTATGAAAGTACAATAAGATCAAATTTAAGTAAGAGCAAAATAAAGAATACAGTAAATTATAAGGAAGAGAAAGTTTGACTAAGAGCAGTTATAACGTATAGTAAATATTTGCTTATATGAGTAAGTAAGAACATGTAGTAAGTATGATGAATGGATGAGAATGATTTCAAATAAGAGCAATAAAAAAAAGAAAACATGAGTATGGTTACCTAGAAGAGTAAAATCAGATCCAAGATACAGTTATAGTTAGGCGCAGTAGTTGAATGCAGTAAGGTATGGAGCAGTTCAGTGTAGGTCATGCAAGAACTGGTATAATTGGGTGCCATATACAGTGCCGTGAAAAAGTATTTGCCCCCTGTGTGATTTTCTGCATTTTTGCACATTTTTCACATTGTATTTGGTCAGATTTTTTTGTGGATTGTAGTAGTATATAGAAGGAGTCTGAGAGAAAAAATGACACCAAAGTTTGGTGCTTCTTTCAGTTATTTGGTGTGCAAGGTAATCAAACATGCAAGGTGTGAAAAAGTTATTGCCCCCTAGTTAACTAAACCCAATTAAAGGGATAATTAGGGTCAGCTGTTTGAGTACTTTGGTTAACAACCAGGCCTGATTTGGGCCAGCCCTGCCCAATATAAATCTGACTAACTTTGGCCCTTACCATCATAGTGAAGTTGTCAGCACACAGGTTCTAGAGGCACATAATGCCACGAACAAAAGAAATTCCTGAAGACCTCCGGAAAAAAGTTGTTAATGCCTATCAGTCTGGAAAGGGTTATAAAGCAATTTCTAAGGCTCTGGGGCTCCACTGAACCACAGTCAGAGCCATATTGTCCAAATGGAGAAAGTTTGGGACAGTAGTGAATCTTCTGCCAAAATCTCTCCAAGAGCAATCGTCCAGGAAGTCACAAAGAACCCTAGAACAACATCCAGGGATCTGCAGGCCTCTCTTGCCTCGGCTAAGGTCAGTGTTCATGACTCCACCATCAGAAAGACACTGGGCAAAAATGGGATTCATGGCAGAGTAGCAAGGCGGAAACCATTGCTCGCTAAGAACATGAATGCTCGTCTCAAGTTTGCCAAAAAGCACCTGGATAATCCTCAAGAGTTCTGGAACAATGTTCTATGGAGAGATGAGTCAAAAGTGGAACTTTTTTGGCCGACATGGGCCCCGTTATGTGTGGCGAAAACCAAACACTGCATTCCACAGTAAGAACCTCATACCAACGGTCAAGCATGGTGGTGGTAGTGTCCTGGTTTGGGGATGCTTTGCTGCATCAGGACCTGGACGCCTTGCTATCATTGAAGGAACCATGAATTCTGCTCTGTATCAGAGAATGTCAGGCCATCCGTCCATGAGCTGAAGATGAAGCGCAGCTGGGTCATGCAACAAGATCATGATCCGAAATACACAAGCAAGTCTACATCAGAATGGTTGAAGAACAAGAAATTTAAAGTTTTGGAATGGCCCAGTCAAAGTCCAGACCTAAACCCCATTGAGATGTTGTGGCAGGACCTGAAACGAGCAGTTCATGCTCGAAAACCCACAAATGTCACTGAGTTGAAGCAGTTCTGCATGGAGGAGTGGTCCAAAATTCCTCCACGGCGCTGTGAGAGACTAATCAATAACTACAGGAAGCGTTTGGTTGCAGTTATTGCTGCTAAAGGTGGCATAACCAGTTATTGAGTCTAAGGGGGCGATTACTTTTTCACACGAGGGCATTGGGTGTTGCATAACTTTCTTTAATAAATAAATGAAATATGACATTTTTGTGTTATTTGTTCACTCAGAGTCCCTTTTATCTAATATTAGGTTTTGGTTGAAGATCTGATAACATTCAGTGTCATAAATATGCAAAAATGCAGAAAATCAGACAGGGGGCAAATACTTTTTTACGGCACTGTAGTCCAGTATAGTCAAGAGTTGAGGTTTACAGATGCTGTCTGAACAAGCGTGTCTTGGATTCCATTCTGTACTTCTGATCTGAATTATTTTATTGCAAAGTCTGTTATTGGCACACACTAAAATGTTCAGCTATTAACTTGCCAGGCACCAGAAACCATGTTGCAGGTCAATCTGATAAGCCATGTTTGATCAGACTTAAATCCACCTCTGTACACTAAAAATTGCAATGACTGGTCATGTTTTTCTAGATCAATCTTAAAGTCCATCAGCCAATAATAAGCCATTTTCAATGTGTTGTCTTTTATTGTGTATATCTGTATAAACACAGGTAATCTTTCCCATATGAGAATATTCCTCATGTTAGATTAATTTGGTTACCTCACATAAATTGCTGCTCAGTTGGAGCCTATTGACTGGAAGCATCACTCGGGGAAGATGCTGTTTTAACATTTCGAAAGTATAACGTTGCTGAGAAAACTGGCTCTGCAGGGAAGCTGCTGCAGTGAGTGTGAGAGACAATGAAAGCAGCAGGGTTAGCTTCTCAGACTCTTAACATCATTCTGAATGTGCAGCCCCAAACCGTCAGAGTGGCATGGGTCCAGGAACATGAGGTAACTCCATTGTCAGTGAAGCTGAATGCTTTGATGCCCCTAGTAGTTTGAAATGAAGAGAAAACGTTTGAACCTGGGAAATGGCCCAGTTTTATAGGCCACCATGTTAATGTAGGGCCCTATGAAATCCGCATTAATGAGAACAGAACACAGACAGAATCAAAAGGATAACGTGGAATCCAGCGCTGTACGAAAAAATAATAATAATAACAGAAAAAATGCATTTGGCAGTATAAAGCTTGAAATTACATATTAAGGTAAAATGTGAAACCTTTGAAATGTGCATGCACTGTGTGCAGTACGGGGCAGGCAGTCGTAGCTGCCGTGCTACAGGATGCGCATTAACTGCTGGTCGTTGCTAAAAGACGCAGCGCAGAGCAGGATTTTTCACTACGCTGCAGACTAAGTTACCTCACTAGTAAAAGACTTTCAAAAATCCTTTTACAACTGGAAAATCCTCAGTAAAAAGCTTAGAAATGAAAAAGTAATACCAAAGTTAGTTGAGTACGATAAGTCAGTTCCCTAATGACAGCTACGAATCGGGTGGTATGTTTTTAACGTTATAATATTATTTTTTGATTTAGTCATTCTAACTGAGTTGGGGTTGCACTATCTCACCAATCCTCTTCCTGGTGGTCAGTGATGGTCATGAGACAAAGTATAGGTGACACCTGCCGTGGCATTAGGTGGACACTATCGTCCTTTCTTTATGACCTTTGGTAGAATAGATCATATGCAAGAGAAAATGTCAAGACTATGTAACTATGACAGACATGTTGGTATGAATATTAACATCAAGAATCAGGTGATCCATCTGTCCCTCCCATCACTTTACCTGAGCAGCAGTTAGTAAGGACATCAAAGCTAGACTAGTGAAAGACAGATACGTCTTCTGGCAGCTTAAGGAGACCTGGAAGAGCCAGGTTTTTAGCTGTAAGTACAAGATAAGATTGTACAGAAGTAATGTGAAGTCAGTCTTAATGTGCCTGAGAAAGATCTCCAGCTTTCACACCACCAGGCTGCGGAGGATCTGCCAAATGTTCTGGCCAAGGAAGATCCCCAATGAGGAGCCCCTTCGAATCACCAGAATTGTTTGTGGATGCCTGCAAAGAAGTATGTAATAGTAAAAGCACAGCAAAGTGTAAAAAGGGCATAGGGATGCATTGTAAAGCTCAGAGAGGTATGGTGTATCATTTTTAAAATATGGTAAATGCATAGTAGAACCATGGGAATACTGCAAAATGACTGTCCAAATTTACCTTAGTTATTTTTTTTAAGGGAAGATTAGGCTGGTAACCTACTTTTAAAAATGAGGTGTACTTCACAGTGTAGTGCACTGTACTTGGGATTAATGAAGACCTCTTTACTAGATCCATGTTGCAATGTTTTTTAATCATTCAGAGGGTCTGTAAGGCTAACAGGATCCTTTGAGAATACTGCAGTGTAAAATGACGTCTCTGAGAGCTGAGGCTGTTTGGAACTTATTGTGCAATATCATTATCTAGCCAGTGCTTCAGTCAGCTGCTGAGTTATCTCATCGTTGTCCTTAAGTACAGAAAAGCCAATGGATTTGAAATGCATGGAAAAACAGACTGTCATGCGTTTGTGCAGTCATTGAAATTCTAGGAAGGGATTTTGAAGATTCATATTACAGGAAGAAGATTCAAATTCCTGTTCAAAGTGAAAGCTGAAGAAATAATCCATAAAAAATAATTTATAGATTAAATTACTTAACCGTAGTGTAGTGGTAATGCGGTGAGGCAAAAAAACATCAATCAATCAAATCCTTTATTGTTTGGGCCAGCTGAGAACAGGTGAGGAACAGTGGAGGAGAAATAGACTTGACCAGGATAGAGCTTTGTTGACCTGTATTATATCTATATACTTGTTGCAGTTTGGTTTGTTTCAGATTGCTATTCTTAACTGTACCTGAAGTATTAGGGGAATTTTTTTAAATCTGTTTATCTGAGGAAAGTGTTGCATTCAGTGAAACAGTGGCATGGAGTATTTAGAGAGATTCTGCGCCACACAAACCAATCAAAAATGGTATTTAAAATGTGATTGAATGGGGGAAATGCTCAATTATTTCCAGCAGGGTGGTAAGTTAATAATAATGGCTGTTTAGTGAAGACTGATCCACGTTTGAGATCACAGGAGGAAGCCGCTGGTTAAGAGGGCAAATTGTATCACCAGTGCAGGGAGTACATGGCACACAACACAGAACAGCTTCAGCCTCAATTTCATTTCTTCGATAGTGAATGTTGGAGGTGCCCATAATTACATCCTTTATTACATTATTAATAACCTTAAAGGGACTGGACAGTTGGAAGAACAAGGTTGTGGTAAATAGGCAGTTTCCACAATTCTATACACAATGCATGTAGGTTATGGTAACCTACGTGTTTTATTTTACCAACACTAATTAATGTGTAAGGCTATATCTATTATTAACATATCTTGTTTTATTCTGCTCTATTCGTCAGGGTCGTTTTGGCAAGCGACCCTCAGCCAGAAACCGAACCACGGCTTCGCTCTTTGTGTTTTTAATTTTCTACACGATAGCCTGGTCTGGAACAATAAGCGAGACATATCCAGTCACATAGTTTATGAAACATGAGAGTACATCTCTGCATTCATTATTGCATTTCATAAAGGATAAATATTAAAACAAAATACCTTTTAAGACACTGATACTTGAAACCCACACTATTTGCACGGTGCCTGTTAGTGCCATACATAAATATTTGATTGGAAACTGTGGCTATATTGCACAGTACAGTCAGGAGGCCTCTCTGAGGTCAGCACAGGAAAAACGTTTGCAATTTTTTCAGTTTGTATTCTTTACACAAGGTCATCTATATAGACCAAACATGTTGAAAGGATAGTTAAATAAATGTATGTCCTGACTACAGAACAATGTATAGAATAGAATAGAAGGAAGTTGTAAGGTGACTTTTTTATTAGTAGTTGTTCTATCTCAATGGCCAGTGGTAACTGGAGAGAAAGTAAGAGGTTGCTAGGAGACCGAAAGATACTGCAAATGAGACACATGCACAGAACAGCTCAGCATTATGGGAGATTTCAAGAATTTAGGAAACACTTGGAGGTTAGACGGTTGTAATGGAACTACAGGTACAGTATATGTGCTGGGTTTCTGTACGGAGGTATAGATATACAGTATAGATGCTTGTAATAAGTAAATGGGCGTACCTTTTTACTTAAGACACGTGTATACAGTAATTATTTAAGACTGCAGCAACTGAAGAAAGAGGTTTTGAACCCTAGAACCAGAGTGTGTGCAATTACTCTGGCGAAAGATGTGCAAAAAAAAAAAAAAAAATTCTGTGGCCTTGATATTATATTATATTATATTGATACTTTCTTTCACAAATACTGATACTCTGAGTGCAAATGACGTTAATACATTACTGTTCCATTAGGTTTCATTTGATTATAAGGCTGTAAAGTCAAAGAGAAAGCTTTATGTGTTCGAAAGAATGTAGTATAGTTTTATATTGGCCCGTCTTTGGGATGAGATGTTTGTCATCGGTTGCCAGCAATGACTCACACTATCTGCAATCTCAAGACACATTGTAGCATTTCCAGTTCTAATTCCCATCTCAAAACAAAAATGATTGATTTATTTCCTCAGGACCATGCATATGTAAAACAGCATATTCAAACACATCCTTTAAAGAAGAAGAACAACCAACCTCTCCTCCCATCAATGAAAGAAGCATAGAACCTTAAAGCAAAGTATTTCATTTAAAATGACTTGGCTCACTTTGAAATATGTAATAAAAAAAGAAGAACAAAGTTTAGGGTGTAATGAAAACATAAAGTAAGTTACTAGTTAGAATTCATTTTAGAGAAACAAATTGCAACCACATGTTTCATATAGCACGTTAGTTTCAGCAGATTTAATTAAAAGGTATTTAAAACCAAAGGCTGGATTTTACTTATGGAACTCAAATCTGTTCCATATGTACCATAAGCCTTTTACTTGGGGGTAAAGTACTTTTTAATGACTTGCCCCCAGTACTGTTTGTTCTTGTATCCATTGTTTTTTGCTCTGGCTCTTTGTTTCATTTTGGTGTTAGATGGCCCTCTGCTGGCTTCAGTCTATTTTTAATGGTAAGATGTTGTCTTTTTACAAGTATAGACACATTACACACATAGTCGCACATAATAATTGAAATAACACTAAACCCTCATCAAAGGAGTAGTATTTTTTAAAGCAAGTTACACCACAAGAGTGAAATGCCTGATATCCATTTGTTCAATTAAAAAGGCTCCTGGATCAGTGACTCCAGAAGTATATACCCACAAACAGAATACAAAGGCTCAGACTATTAGTATCTGTAGTTTGGTGTTTTGTTATTGCTGTAAGCTTCCTAACGTCCTAGTTTGGTTGGCTAGGGTTTCATCGATTTAAGATCAGGACTGAAGAAATGTAATATTTTTTAGTTTATTGAGTTTAGAGAATGGGAAACATGCTGTTTTATTAACAATTCATATGATGAGAATATTTAAATGGAAGATGTAACAGGATCCTGTACATTTGTTACAATTATTTTGCTAAAAATGCATAATATGCCACATGATGGTTCATTTCAGGTCTTTCTGTAAGAGCATTCTGGGACAGCAGACACCAATAAGTCAAGCCCTTGTGTCTGAGTTGTTTTTTAATGCCACTGTTTCCAGGTAAACGGAGTGAACATCGAAGATCTAAAGCACTCAGAAGTGGTCGCTTTTATCAAATCCAGTGGGGAGGAGGCCAGGCTGCTGGTGGTAGACCAAGAGGCAGATGAGTACTTCAAGAAACTGGGGGTGACCCCCACAGACAGCCATGTCAAAGGTGGGGAACATTGTGCTCTCTGGATCAAACTGGAGGATAGCCAGAGCGGATATTGACAAAAATTCAAGTACAAAACAGATTTGTACTTTAGCATGCATTAGACTGTTTTGCATCTTGTGAACATGTTGGAACAATAAGGGAACCTCACACACAGTTTGCTAATATTATGTGTATTAGCCCTTATGCAAGAGATGGTGAATTTGCATGATTCTGCTCACCTGGTAAAACTAATTTAGTACCTTCCCTTCTGATCTGATCTGAACTTGCTTTACTCAATGCCAACTCTTTATACCATCTTTGTATATTATTATCTTCAGATAAATCCACCTATTGCCTGTTTTTCTTTTGGATTTGGACAAGGTATTTTAATGATATCATGCTCATCAAACTGTTTACCGTGATTTACATTTGAGCGGGGGAAATAATCCCTAGACCCAGAACTTACTGTAATAAAAACGTCCCGATTCATGCTGCTGCCAGCAGGGTAAACGGCAGAAACAATTGAGATCTCATGCCGTGAAATACAGTCAAACATGTGCTTCCTGATTGACTGTCTTGCTTTTCACAAAGTCAACAACCCAGACAGTTCAGAAGTAGAGTAAGCCGATGATCCGGCCCTGCTGCTAGATACCCATGCCTTTTAAGTGCAAAGTGCTAACAGTTTGAGAGCCTCTTTCCCAGCTGCAATGGTATAGCCAGGGCTCTGATATGTCAGATTGCTTTTGCCAAGACCAGTTCCAGCTCCAATCTGGCTCTGAAACAGTAGCTGTATTATAGCAAAGGGGGGTTGGTTTGCATGCATTAGCTCGTCCATTGTGGGGTGTTTCATCTGTGTTTGCATGCTGTCTAAATCGCAGCATCTGGTGTGCATAACAAACCCACAGAGAAGCTTAACAAGATCTGGGTGATGAATAGATATGAAAGGATGGGAAACCAACTTGAATTTGAATCAATACAAAACTTTTTAGTACATTTGTGCTCAGCAGTAACTGTATCATCTGCAACCAGTACTCCGATGTAGCTATTAGTAAATATGTACTTTTTTTAAATGTTTTTTTTTTTCTTCATTTTTTTAGAAGATTATTATTTATAAGATATTCTTTGAATTGTGCAAAGTGTGGGGGGGGGGGGATAGTTTTTAGTTGTGACTGAGTTGCAAGCTATATCATTTGCATTTATGAAACTGAACATTTCTTTTACAGACATTAAATTCACCAGGGCAGAAATCTGGTTTAATACATCATACAATACAGCTGATTTAATACATCATACAATACCACTACAGTACAGTGTCCAGACAGACTTTTTGCTAAACTTTAGCAGGCCCACATACTTGGTGTGTCATTGACACCAGATGTTTTTTTTTTCCTTTTTTATTAGACCCCCTGCCACAGCGAATTCCCAATGGGTCCCCAAAGCCACAGGTGAGTGATTTGAATGCCTGTGAGCAGGACAATATTGCATTATTATTACTTAAGACAGAGCCCTTTTATTTATTTTGTTTTGAAACATCACCTTATTTTTGAATTCCTGTGCTATGTGGACCTTTATATGTAGATCAAGGACATACATCATGTGCAAAAGAGTATAAACACATCTTAGTAGTTTTATACTCTACACTGTAATGTTTATTTTGTGACACTTGTGTTTTTTGTGGTTTTGAAATATAGATTTATATCCAGTATAGATCTTATATTTTTTTTGAATAAAGAAAGCTTAATTTTATTTGAAATTATATTTTCAGTAAAACAGCTGAGATTGTTCTTTCCTATTTTATTTTCCAAAAGTTCCTAATGAGCTGAAGAATAGAATAGAATGTTCTTGGGTAAAGTTTATTATTTATTGCTATCCCAATGCAAGCCCAAATCTTCTTCATTTTCTGTTTTTTCCTTTTTTTAATGCATAAAATGATGGTAGCAATCTTCCAAGGTATGCCAAGTTAACCTTGTAATTTTGAAACAAAGTAACCATCTATCTTCTTTTTCTGTATTTCTGATCAGCTGAATGGAAGTTCAACACCAGAATCTTCTCGCAGAGAAATCACCAGTTCAGAGATTGCAAAAGAGGTAACTGAGACAGGGCTGTTTTTTCTTCTGCAGATGTACTTTTCAAATTTGTCTTATGATCAGTGCCTTCATTGTGTCAGTTTTGTGTGTCTTAGTGAAAAGAGTTTATATAAATCCAGAGACTGCAACAAAAAACTGTCTTGAAATACAGTGACATCCTTTTCACTGCAGGAAAGCTTAAATATTATGAAATATGGATCTATTTACGTAAACGATGTACAAGCCTGGTCACCTTCATGTTAATTCTAATAATGTATCTATAGTACCATAGAGAGAGTCTTGAATATTTTTTGTAACTGCTTTGGGTTCAAACAAATGTTTTCTGAAATTTCAAAATATTAATTTCAAAACCTTGTCAATCCAATCTGGTTTGCATGTGCTAACCTAACTAGCAATTAACAGTAACTTTTTTTTAAGCTAAAGTATCATTTAAACATTTTGTTTTCATAAAGTGTCTTAGGGAAATGGAGCCTCCCTGTACTCACTGCTGGGTCTGCACACTTTGCTGCCACAGGCTCTGCACACTTTGGAATCACTAGGTCCCTAATTTAATACTTCCTTTGTCACTTTTAACCCTCATCTCCTATCTGACTCTCTCTTACTGGGTTTCTCTGCTTGCTTCTTTGATATATCTCGTGCAGGTTTGGCTGTTTTATTAATATGCATTGCTTAGAAATGCAAATTGCTAGCATGTATGTTTTGCAGGTAAAGGCTTGTTTTTCTCCTTTTGTGGTGGGTATTTAAGGTGCATTTTTTTATTGTAAAAAAAACGGTTGCCTGGTGAAGGATAGGGTAAGATAATGTCTCAATAATGACCCTCTTCAGATTTGCTTCATATTTTAAGAAACCGTACTTGTCTCTGGCTTTGAGCTTGTTTAATCATTCTCTGTGCTTCCTGTCAGTATAGTATAGTATAGTATAGTATAGTATAGTATAGTATAGTATAGTATAGTAACCAGTTGAGCCAACAGTGTTGAGTTCAAAGTCACACGTGATTTCCCTGCTATCAGGAAGCTCAAACAATGGCTAAACAGCAAGGGTTGCTCAAAGCTCCCTGTTTTAAATCCCAATATTGGAGCCACATGACTGAACCACTCAGAAGGATTTCAACCCTCATGAAAAGAGAGAGTGAAAAGCAGTCTGGAAGGCTTTGGAAGCTGAGTGCACAGTAGGTCAGGGCTGCCCAACCAAGAAGAACCCAGTGGGCTCTTCCTGAAAATCACAGACATGAAATTGTACACATTTTAAACATTTTCATAAAATGATTTAATTTTGTACTTATTAAACATTTAACATATGGTATGACATTAGCACTAATCTCGGATTGCTTTACTTAAAACCACACAAACACAACAAATTAAGAAAATAAATACATTTTGCTGCCTTTTTTACTTACCTTCTACCAAAAGCACCCATTAACAGCTGTAAATGGGATGCCTCATCAAAAGAGCCATCAGTTGGATTTAACAACCAAAGCCTAACCAAGCACAGCAGCAGCACAATTCCTTTATATTCTTTGCAATTGTTTACATTTTTTACTTTGAATTGGGAGAAGCCCATTCCTCCTGCTTTAACACTGTAGTTTCACTCCCTGTGCAGAAGGTTTTAAAATCCAACCTGAGACGCATTTTAAAGTCATATGAGGAGTTTGATGTTTCAGTTGGGGTAGTCGTATACCTGTTGCACAGAATACCAAGGAACGAGTTGCCTAATTGTTAATAAATAAACAGTAAGCCTTGGTTATTGCCCCATTGGGTAATTTTTTAAAACATAAATTCATTGTCGTTTTTTACTCTTGAGCACAGATTAAAGAAGTTGCCCACCAGGACCCTTTCGCAGAGAGTGGTCTCAGCCTGAGCCCCACTGCAGCTGAAGCTAAGGAGAAGGCACATGCAAAACGAGCAAAGAAAAGGGCCCCCCAGATGGACTGGAATAAGAAGCATGAAATTTTCAGCAACTTTTGAAAAAAAAAAAAAAAAAAAAAATTCACTATTTAAAAATAACAATAACATCAGCAACCACAAAAATTGTGTTTACAAACTTCTGGGAGAAAAAAGAGAGGACGCTGAAAGATTTTGGTTTCTTGCGCGACAACGTAATCAGACATATTGTTTTTCTCTTGTGCATATAACAAGTACATTAACGTGCTTTGTGATTTAATTAAAAAAAGATTGATTTGTTAGTTTCTTTAACTGAACTATTTACAAAAGTAGTGGATGTGCTGTACAGTAAATGTGTATTGCTTTTTTTGTCATTTTAGTTTTTTCATAAAAGATTGAACTATGCAGAGATATTATGTCTGTCTTGCGCAGAACTGAAGCAATTGGACTGTGTTGAAAAAGGACAATAGCCACATAACTTATGAAGTATGTTTTCTCATGTGATCCTCAAGGTTTCATAGCTGAAGGGAAAGTGAACCACTATGAACCACAGTGTAAGTTAATTGAAAAGAAAAAAAGTATTTTCTTGTAAGCTAAGATTGTCATCTGTGTATTATATAATATTGGTATGTGTTTGTTAAACTAGTATGTACTTTAGTAGTTATAATAAGGAAGCATTTTATATTACTCAAGTCTAAATAAACTTGTCCCATTCGTGGCAATAGGGCAAAACTGCATATTTGGAATTTCAGATTTTTTGAGAAAATGCACATAAAGAAAGTCATCATGTGCTTAAAGGACAAGACCAAACAGACTAAAAAGAGAAAGATATTTATTTTTTCTGTATAAAAAGGGCCAGGTGAGCTCTTGCGTGTACTTTGCCTTGTGTTTCACAGATGCCATGCTGACAGGTGACTGGACATACTAGAGGCATTAGGGTTTGTTTTTATATAAGTGTTAAACTGACCAGATCTCGCATTGGTGTTCAAGAATGAAAATATATTGCATAGCTGTTTTCAGATGCCATTTCTATTTTAATCAGATGACACACCTGAGCTTGTTGTCTATCTACTGTCGCCAATAAAGAGTCTAAGAGCAGTTTTAAAAACCCCTTGATATGTGAAGTTCCAAGGCCCTGTAAAATAATCCTGCTACATTTTGGATTTCATGTTTTTATTCCAAGATATTCTAGAATCTCTTTGCAATCTTTCCACACATTAGTCTTGCACGTTAACTAAACTGTAGCCATGTAGTATTGGCCCATTCCTGGCCCCGCAAGCTCCTATGACTTTTTGTTGGTTTTCCATAAAAGGCATTTAAATGTACAAGTGCATGTAATAAATAAGTAAATGTTGAGCAATATTAATTTGTTATAAAATATCATTGATGTTGGTGTTAACCTATTAGCACATCCTGTCAAATCTGTTCTATTTACAGTATATTGTTTAGTTTAAAACACTAAAAAGTGAACACCTCTCACTGTAGCTCACAGGTCTTATTGCAACCTGACATCAGAAGGTGCACAAGAGAAAAATATCACATTCAATCTGCCGTGGTATTGACAGGTGATGTTAATTCCATTAAAGAAAATCTCCAATCCTGTATAATTTCATTGAACAGAGCAATGCCTCCTATTTTTGAAGCGTAAAGTGCTGAAATGTATGTTTCTTTTTTCCATCACCTCTGTGCTCTGGAATTACTATTGCGATGGTTTTTCCGGTGTTCCTGTGCTGAAAATGAATTATGAAACGCACAAGCTTGCCTTACATGAATAGCACAGCAAGTGATACATTTCATCTGTATTGTGTTTTTTAATTCATTTCAGTTTCACTATCAAGTAAGGGAAAGCAGATTCAGTTTATAATGAGCAATAAACTGGTTTCACTGTTCTTTATACAATGTGTATGTTACACACTCATGTATTTGGTGTTATCTTGCAGTTAGGGGTCACACTGTTACCTTTCTGCTACAAGGCCCCCATCCATTACATTAATACATTGTTCAAATTGGTGCATTAATTTTAGGGGAGGGAGGGGGAATTACTAGCTTTTGATTCAGTTTGAGCAGTGTATATATATATATATATATATATATATATATATATATATATATATATATATATATATATATATATATATATATATATATATATACAGTACTGTGCAAAAGTTTTAGGCAGTTGTGAAAAAATGCTGTAAAGTAAGAATGCTTTCAAAAATAGACATGTTAATAGATTATATTTATCAATTAACTAAATGCAAAGTGAGTGAACAGAAGAAAAATCTAAATCAAATCCATATTTGGTGTGACCACCCTTTGCCTTCAAAACAGCATCAAGCATCAATTCTTCTAGGTACACTTGCACACACTTTTTGAAGAACTCGGCAGGTAGGTTGGCCCAAACATCTTGGAGAACTAACCACAGTTCTTCTGTGGATTTAGGCAGCCTCAGTTGCTTTTCTCTCTTCATGTAATCCCAGACAGACTCGATGATGTTGAGATCAGGGCTCTGTGGGGGCCATACCATCACTTCCAGGACTCCTTGTTCTTCTTTACGCTGAAGATAGTTCTTAATGACTTTCGCTGTATGTTTGGGGTCGTTGTCATGCTGCAGAATAAATTTGGGGCCAATCAGATGCCTCCCTGATGGTATTGCATGATGGATAAGTATCTGCCTGTACTTCTCAGCATTGAGGAGACCATTAATTCTGACCAAATCCCCAACTCCAATTGCAGAAATGCAGCCCCAAACTTGCAAGGAACCTCCACCATGCTTAACTGTTGCCTGCAGACACTCATTCATGTATGCTCTCCAGCCCTTCGGGCGAACAAACTGCCTTCTGCTACAGCCAAATATTTCAAATTTTGACTCATCAGTCCAGAGCACCTGCTGCCATTTTTCTGCACCCCAGTTCCTGTGTTTTCGTGCACAGTTGAGTCGCTTGGCCTTGTTTCCACGCCGGAGGTATGGCTTTTGGCCGCAAGTCTTCCATGAAGGCCACTTCTGACCAGACTTCTCCGGACAGTAGATGGGTGTACCAGGGTCCCACTGTTTTCTGCCAGTTCTGAGCTGATGGCACTGCTGGACATCTTCCGATTGCCAAGGGAAGTAAGCATGATGTGTCTGTCATCTGCTGCAGTAAGTTTCCTTGGCCGACCACTGCGCTCACGGTCCTCAACGTTGCCCGTTTCTTTGTGCTTCTTCAAAAGAGCTTGGACAGCACATCTGGAAACCCCTGTCTGCCTTGAAATTTCTGCCTGGGAGAGACCTTGCTGATGCAGTATAACTACCTTGTGTCTTGTTGCTGTGCTCAGTCTTGCCATGGTGTATGACTTTTGACAGTAAACTGTCTTCAGCAACCTCACCTTGTTAGCTGAGTTTGGCTGTTCCTCACCCAGTTTTATTCCTCCTACACAGCTGTTTCTGTTTCAGTTAATGATTGTGTTTCAACCTACATATTGAATTGATGATCATTAGCGTTAATTGTGTTGTAAAAAGTGTGTCTTAAAAAGACAGTATGTCTTTCTGTTTTGTGTTTGTTTGTTAATAAACGTGGTTGCACCTTTTTCATTTTGACAAACCTGAATCCGTGTGTCATTCCGAGGCCTCCCACGATCCATTTCATATTTTCATTTTACTTAAACAACAATCATTCTCACATTGCCTGTCCTTTAACTTAAATGTATGCATGTTGTGTTCTAGCCTGTCATTAATAAATACAGCTTGTTTTTCTTTGAATTTTGCTTTTTTTCCCCTCGGTGTGCGGATCTGTTCTGTATGTTACTCATGCATTTAAATGTAGGAACATTTTCAATACAACTTAAAGGTTGTTTTAATATTTGATTTCAAGAAATAATACTGTAATTAAAACTACTACACTGTACAATACTGTATAAACCACACATACTGTATAAGGCCAACATATACATTTAAAGTGAACATTGTAATGGCAAGGCACTAACCAAGGAAAGGGAAATTCCAGTCCTAAAAGCAACAAGGGGCCTGCATTAGCGACCCTTTGAAGGAGACTTTGTTTTTTGTAGGTTTGCTGAGGGGCAGATGTCCCGGTTGAGACAGTCGGAGCAGCGAGGGTACACTGGCTGGCAGACCTGCTGACCAAACCCAACCAGCAGCCAGTTGATTTCACTCCACAGATCCCTGGGGAGACAACGGCAGAAAATGTTACAATATGTATATATTTTTAAACACCATTAAAGAGATCACACAGCCACAAATTAAAACACTGCACAGGCAACTCCTACTGATTATTAAAAAAACTGGTCAGATTCTGTAGGAAGGCATTTTCTAGAGAGCACATTGGCTAATCCATTTTACACATACAAAGGAATCCTACTATATTTTTCCTTTTGGATGTTGTTACTCCAGGATTAAGAATAAAAGTCCCCCATTTCTGCATGCACACTAGGGACTAAAGAACACCTGCTTCAATTGCAGGCACTTCTCTTTTGTACCGGTTAGAATGAACTAGTTTCATTTTGCCTGAGATGTGGTAGTTGTGCAAGAAGGGTTTGGTATATTTGGACCCTATGATCTGTTTAACTGCCCCCACTCAGCTTCACTGCATCTACCTGGGCAGCCAGTCCTCCAGCCCCACTCTCGTCTCCTCCGGCGTCTTCGTTTCTCTCTTCATCCATCTCAGCCGGTTTGCGATCCTATGGACGTGAGTGTCGACTCCTGGGAGAAAAGGAACAGGATTATTTATCAACAAGAACTGTTACAGTGCATTTGAACCCCAGCAATCAGTTTAGCTGCAGAAATCCCACCCGTCCTCCACTAGCTACTAACGGGGCTCTATATGTACTGGATGCTGCTATGGTGTTAACTTTATAGCATGCGTAACTTTAAAAACTTTACATTATTAGCCTGAATCCCGTAAATAGAGATACGTACAGCTAAGGTACAGTCCAGAACTATACATACTGCATTTCCTGGTAAATGAATAACAGGTGAGAGTTCAAGAAATAGCAAAATAAATAAACTATAAATCCGTCCTCTATGATTGAGTAGTCTGTATACATGTAGAACTATTTCTATTCTGGATATAATAGTCTGTGTTAGTGTTGCCATTTATTGCATTGCTATCCACTGGCTGCGCTGATATATTTGAAAAATGTTCAATACGTTCATTTGCAACTACACCGTACCAATCCCGGATACAGTGTTCCAGGCAATGGCCATGGTGAGATGAGCCATCTTGGGTCCAATTCCAGGCAGCTTCACGAGGTCAGTCACATTGTCAGGAATATCTCCATTGTACTGTTGCTGGAGTATCTCTGAGCACTGCTTCATGTACTTCACTTTGCTCTGTAAAGAGTCATGCCTTTAAAAATCAAGGTCAATGTTATCTTTGATATTTCTAACGCACAATATAAGCAAGTGAAATAGGGATATTGACTGTACATAACAACATGCATGGTTTGGTGGGGTTAGTGCTCCAAACACAAACACTGGCCTTTGCCAAGCAGTATCATTACCTTCCAAAACCCGACAGGATAGATCAGCTCCCCTAAAGTCTTGTCTTCCGTTTGCACAATATTTTCCACAGACAGCCCATGAGCTTGAAGTTTCTTCATGGCTGCAGCTGTCACCTCGTCCTTTGTCTGGCTGGACAGCATCAGCGATATCAGAACCTGGTATCGGATAACCTGGAAAATCAGGGACAGCTTTACACAGCATTGGATCATTTCTTATAATTTCAAAAATATAAAATAAATAGTCCCACAATCATGTTCAATTTGATTCCTGAATTAATGATTTCTACATAATGCAGTTCTTTCTGAGGACATGAGAAAGCAGGCTGCTTTGGTTTGCTTGTTTTTTCACCTGCAGTGGCTGTCTGGTATAAATGCAAAGGGAAGCAAAACCGAATCTAAACAGGGTACCACCTTTTCTGTATGATTCAATTTTACAATAAACACCCATAAAGTTTGATATATCCTGAAGATGGGCTTGTAAGGTAAACATTAACATATGTGAAGAAAAACATTAAAAAGCATATGGGGGAAGTATCTTTAATTAGGTGGAAATGTATAATAAACATTTATTTTGTCTCAGTTTCCCTCATTTATATGTGGAATTGTAACACTGATCCCATGGGATTTTCAGAAGTAGAAATAAATACATGAAGTGCACATTCGATTTCAGGACCAGCTTGTGTTGCTTTGCATACGAAACCAAGGCTAGCGGTGCACAACAACACTCAAATCCAACAGTGCAGCACACACACAATGACACTGAGTCTACAGTGCAGTACACACACAATGAGACTGGGTCTACAGTGCAGCACACACACAATGAGACTGAGTCTGCAGTGCTGTACACACAATGACACTGAGTCTACAGTGCAGTACACACACAATGAGACTGGGTCTACAGTGCAGCACACACACAATGAGACTGGGTCTACAGTGCAGTACACACAATGAGACTGAGTCTGCAGTGCAGTACACACAATGAGACTGAGTCTGCAGTGCAGTACACACAATGAGACTGGGTCTACAGTGCAGCACACACACATTGAGACTGGGTCTACAGTGCAGCACACACACAATGAGGCTGGGCCTACAGTGCAGTACACACAGAATGAGACTGGGTCTACAGTGCAGTACACACACAATGAGGCTGGGCCTACAGTGCTGTACACACACACAATGAGACTGGGTCTACAGTGCAGTACACACAATGAGACTGGGTCTACAGTGCCGTACACACAATGAGGCTGGGTCTACAGTGCCGCACACACAATGAGGCTGGGTCTACAGTGCAGTACACACACAATGAGGCTGGGCCTACAGTGCAGTACACACACAATGAGGCTGGGTCTACAGTGCAGTACACACACAATGAGACTGGGTCTACAGTGCAGTACACACACAATGAGGCTGGGCCTACAGTGCAGTACACACACAACGAGGCTGGGTCTACAGTGCAGTACACACACAATGAGGCTGGGCCTACAGTGCAGTACACACACAATGAGGCTGGGTCTACAGTGCAGTACACACACAATGAGACTGGGTCTACAGTGCAGTACACACAATGAGACTGGGTCTACAGTGCAGTACACACAATGAGACTGGGTCTACAGTGCAGTACACACACAATGAGACTGGGTCTACAGTGCAGCACACACACAATGAGACTGGGTCTACAGTGCAGCACACACACAATGAGACTGGGTCTACAGTGCAGTACACACACAATGAGACTGGGTCTACAGTGCAGCACACACACAATGAGGCTGGGTCTACAGTGCAGCACACACACAATGAGACTGGGTCTACACTGCAGCACACACACAATGAGACTGGGTCTACAGTGCAGTACACACACAATGAGACTGGGTCTACAGTGCAGTACACACACAATAAGGTTGGGTCCAGCACCTCCCTTTTAACAATGCAGCTGGTACCTGAGGAGCTGCTCTGGGATCGAAACATTTCCCTGCTCCCATCTGGTCCACTGGTGCATCCTTGCTCTTCCTCATCTCCCGGATGTTGTCCAGTTGCTTGATCCAGTCCTGGGGTTCCCACCGGGATTTTTTGGGATTGTTTCTGTCCTGCAGTTCCTTATCCCTGCTTCCTGCTGTGGAATCATACTCAACCTTGATGCTCTTTCTCCTTGGCTTGACTTGAATGTTGCCAGTTTCTTCTGTTGGGCGGGTCTGAGTTTGATGTGCCTGAGAAACTAGACATACAGCACATGAGCGAGGGGGTTACGATTCCTATACAACAATACAGAGAGATACAAATATAGGCTGTTGTGTCTGGCATACATTCCTTGAGACATGCTATTAGTAGGTATTGTTGTCAGCTGAAATGGTTATCACTCAGTTAAGTGTTCTGCACAGGAAATTGCTTTACAGTGAACAATTATTGAAATCAATAGGCTGCCAATTATATTTTCCAATCCCTTATTAGCTTTTCACAGCTCCCCTTTTAGGTAGTTTTGTTTGTTTTACTTTCTTGTGTGGATAGAACATATGTACTTCCAGCTAGAACTCCCCTTAAACAGTTGATATAGGCGTCTGCTAAATAAACAAATAATAATAAAAATAATAATAAGTTGAAAAACATATTTTACTATAGGCTAGGCCCTACTCTTTTCCACATGAAAACGGACCGTAAACTGTTAACAAACTATAAAACCCATTCAATTTCACTGTATTTCAACTTACTGAGTTGCACACACCGCTTTTCACAAACAACCAAGAGAGAGTACAGTATATTATTAATAACAACACAACGAGTTATTATTTACCTGCAGTTTTAAGTTTTGTTGAACGGTGATGTTGCTTGCCCAAAATCTCGGATCTGATTACATCATGGTCGCACTCTGCTTTAACTATTTGTTGTCCCTTTTGTTTTAAAACTGCCGCTGTCTGTTGTTTGGCACTTGATGCAGATGTGTTTGTTCTGACCGCTTTAGTCATATTTCTAGTTAACATTCTTTGACTCTTCTGCAAAAAGTAAGGGGACGAAGTCATTTTAACAGATACAAAAAAAGTGTATTTATTTGAATGAATTACATAAGTGCTGCAATGCACAGACCTTTACAACCCTGCCCACTATTTAAACAATTAAAACACAACCACGTTATGAAACAAGTACCCGGGTGTAATCATAACATTAGTCTTAAGGCCTCAAATGTAGCTTTCCACTATACGCGCTAAAATGAGTTTAAAATGACTCACTTTATCAACAACAGCAAAACAATTAAAAAAAAGAAATAATTTAATAACAGGAAACGTGCAAGACCCTGCAGGTCATACCTCTGTTTCTGTTTACAATCTCCGCCTATAAAATTAAAAACTCCATTTCCCAGAATGCTAAGAAAGAAGGTGTGGTATTTAGGAAGTACTTGCTGTCCAGCGAGGGTAACTTCCTGTAAGAGTTTCAGAGAGGGTGGGTGAGGGGAACTGAATCGGCTGCAAAACAACATTTTAACATTAGAAATGCATTGACAACTAGTACATTATCAGCGTTTAATCAAACCATCAACATTGCTACCGAAAAACAGGTAAGTTTTCTTTTTGCAGTCAAGATGTATTTTTTTTTATTATTTTAGTTTGCATTTTAATTACGTAGATTTTTTTTTAGCTTGTTTGTTTTCAAATTGAGTTAAGGGAGACTATGTATCACTTACTGATACACATATGTTATGCTGGTAGAATGATCCTATATTTAATTATTTGTTTCTCTGCAAACATTTTTTATAGAACAAATCTTGTCTGCTTTTTTTTTTTTTAATCAAACGTCACTAAACGCCATGGAATAAGAAATATTTCATAAAGTTAGTCAAGCGAGTTTTATAAACCTCAAACTACTCTTTGCTTAAATCTCTGTAAATATCCAAGTTCACTCAGGTTAGTGTGGGTTGATCTTAAAATCACAGCTGTTGCCCACAAAAGATGAAGATTGAGCTAATCAAAGTGCCACTAATAAAACATGCTTGCAGCTTGGTCACTCGTGCAACACAGCGTATTGTCGCCTCATACTGTAAAAGCATGAAACTGGATACGTTTATGTGTATGGGAACTAGGTAGAAGTATTGGATCTTAAAGCATTGTGACAGATTTTAAATTGGTAACCTATGTGTACCACTGTTATTTTGGATCAGTGATTTTTAAAATGTAGTCATTGCCCTATATAAATACAGTTTCCACATCTCCCCTTATAGTGGTGTAGTTATTGTATTTTCAGTAGGACATGTTCATTTTAAAGCACTTTGGAAACAAACTGTAGAATAAATAGTGTGTGTGTGCAGAATACTTGCAGTACTTGCAATATGTCTTTGCACCTATCAGGAAGCCACCAGCCTGTTGGGCCCCACGACCCCCAGCATGAAGAAGCAGCAGCAGCAGCAGCAGCAGCAGCAGAGTAAGGAATCTCTGACGGACAAGATGAAGGGTCTGTTTGGGCTGAGACAGTCACGCATCAACACTAGGCAAGCGGAGAGCAGACCCGCTGAGTTCATCATCACTCTCGACACCCTAAAGGTGCTTGCTTTCTGGGTTTATTCTGGAATTTGTCTTTTTAGATCTCTCCTCTGATAATGCGTTATGTGAAGAGCAAATGACAGTGCTTTCCACTTTGTCAAACCCTCTATCTCTGGTATTTACAGTACATTCTAAATTATGTGTAAGAAATGAGAACCAATGGCAGCTATGAGTGTGTCACAATTTCTGTTCCTCTTATCCTGTGGACACATTTCGTCCTGTGCACTGAACACTAGTTGTTCTTGTCGCATGGTATTCTGTGCACCTTCTTGTTTTTATTACTCCATTAAAGCAGGTGACCTTTAGAAATGACTGCCTCCACTACTCTGTGTTCCTTGCTGTGTTCCTGGCATTTACCCTTCTCTCTGTTTGGATGGAACAGCATACAATATGTTAAATTATTGACCTGGAAAAGTGGCTTTCTCTACAGCAGTGGCTCCCAGCCCTGGTCCTGGGGACCCTCTGTGTCTTCTGTCCCTTAACTGAACTGATACTTTTGTTAATTATACCTTTTTATTTGTTTTCAGCTCTTAAACAGTTGCAGATTTAAAGTTAGCTATAGCATTTTATAAGTAACTCTGCAACTGTTTAAGAGCTGAAAAAAAGTAAAAAGGTATAATTAAGCAAAGTATGAGTTCAATTAAGGGTCTAGTTAAGTAACTGAGAGCTCAGTTGGAATGAAAACCAGCAGACACAGTGTTGTCCCCAGGACTAGGGTTGGGAACCACTGCTCTGCAGTATGGGGGACTATGATAGGTAATGACCAGCATAGAGGAGAGCACAGCTACATTGTTTCATATTCTGGAACAGCAGTTGTGTTTGACTACTTGTGCAGCATAAAGGATCAGGTGCAACAGCCCAATGCACCATTGGGTTAATTGTTCAGATTATGTGTTCTCTCCTTGTAACTGGTGTGCACCTTCTAAGAAAATTTGTATTTTTTTGTACTTTTAATAGAGTGCAAGATAACCCTTTAATAAAAGTTTGTTTCGATGAAGATAATGTTTCCTGCTTTTCGTTCTAGGCTAATGTGTTTGAAAGCAGTGGAACTAGCTGTTCATGCATTAAAGTGCATACAATTATTAGGATGTTTTAGTTTAGACCAGTTTTAGCTTGCATCACATTAGTATCATCTTACCCAAGTGTTATCCTAGCATTTCAGGAAAGATTTCATTATACAACATACAGGCATTCCGTGATCATAAGAATACAGCTAGATGGCTTGCATTTCAAGTTTTCAGGAAACAAAATAATAATATTAGTTATGAAAACAGGCTTGAGAATGTTGATCAAATAATATTAATGATATGTTTTCGGAAAACCAATGTTGTTGTGTCCATCTTAGCACTCTGAGTGGTATTTGGATTCTTCTCATTTCTGAATGTCTCTCCTTGGGTCTAGGAGCTGAATCCAGAGTGTGGACTACACAGCAGAATCCGGGTCATTAACCATGTATGTGAGCTTGCAAAGTCCAAGAAATTTGAAGAGGTAGGTTTGTACTTGTTCTCTTTGTCATGATTTTGCTTTTATTTTATGATAGTATAGTAATCTTTTCTCTTCTACTTAAGTAGGGTTTTTTGTGTGTGGTATTGGTAAAGGAGAGGGTTATTCCATTGGTTGCATGATTTTGTTTTTGAAGTTTAACACTAAATAAAGACTATTTGAGATAATATACTGTAAGACACGAGAGAATGGGTATGTTACTCTATGCTTGTACTGGTGCAGAATTAGACAGTAAAGGAATTTCTAATTTCTGGATTAGTGGTAATTTACTCTATTATATAAAAAAAATGTGTTGCAAATACAAATGCACTTTCAGTAAATAAACGCCTTTTTCTTTTTGTAGAATGCAGTGGAGGCTGTTTGGAAAGCAGTGGAGGATTTGCTGCAGCCTGATCAACCGGTAGAAGCCAGACATGCAGTGCTTCATCTGCTCAAAGCTATCATCCAGGGCCAGGTAAGGGACTGGTGTTCCAGTAACTAGCTTACAGAAATCCTACTACATTATACTAGTCACTGGCCTGGAGCAATGGATTATGTTGCTTTCAAGGTTCATAGGAGTTTTACTTTTACACACCCTAAACATGGTTACATTCAAACCGTGCACAGCTCAGTAACCCTCGTTTTAAAACACGGTAAAAAAAATACAAATAAGCAGGGATGGAAATAATACTCCTGTTGCATAGCAGTTTCACCCATTCCAGGGTTTAATATGTGCTTGATTTGAATGTGTCTTATTTAATGCATAATAAAACCAGGGGTCTATCAAACTGCTATGCAATGGGAGTCTTCTTTCCATCCCTGGTGTTAATAAAAAAACAAAGTTTTAAGCCATTTGTCTTTAATAAACTTCTGCAACATGGACTATATTTTGTCGCCCTCCGTCCATGTCAACAGGGTGAAAGGCTGGGGCCTCTTAGAGCTTATTTCTTTAAGATCGTCAAGGACTATCCCTCTAATGAACACCTTCACGAAAGACTTGAGGCCTTCAAAGCTCTAACAGAAAATGGCAAGGACATCACGTACTTGGAGGAAGACATTGGTATGCATCCAGCTGTGGTATTTGGGAAGGAATGGTACAGAACATTCTTTCTGTGCAGCCATTTCCTTACAGGCAGCATTGCATTTTATAGTTAAAGCGACACATACTAGTTCAATGCTTGGTAACAGTTGTTGATGAGGTTTATTGTTTGAAAAGAGGTGATTGTCTTGAAAACAGGAACGGAGGTCATCCGATCATTAAAAAAACATTAAAGTTAAAGCTGCATCCATGTGATTGTTTGTTCTACTTGCAGCTGACTTTGTGCTTCTGTGGATGGACACTGGTCTGACTGCAGAATTCCTCCAGGTTCTTGTCAACCTCGTCAAATTCAACAGCTGCTACCTGGATCAGAATGTTTCACAGATGGTCCAGTAAGATATTTTCCCAAGTCCCTTTTTTTTCTTTTTTTTTCTTCCGTCCCCCCCATTCAGAGTACAAAACTAGTGTACGTTAGGCCCTGGCAGACGAATCAGCGAGGTGTCTTTAACACGTGGTGTGTCTTTCTTTTCTTTACAGTAAGATATGCCTCCTGTGCAACAGGACTACAGCTTCAACAGATATAGAGGTAATCACCTCTCTCTTGTAAAGTGTTGAGTTTGCTGCTGTTAAACCGCAATGATTGTATGTCTTCTCTGAGGGTCTTCTGGTTTTCATTCCGACTTAAACTTTTGTTTAATATTTGTCAAGGTATTTTACAGTTGATTTTAAAAAATGCACATGATTCAAGATGCACAACCTATGAAACATTTTGAGGCTTGGAGAGAAGTGTTCAATTTGTCCAATTAATCAAATAATTAGACCAATTAAGTAATTTAGAGCTCGGGTGGAACGAAAGCCAGAAGACACTGCGGCCCTCCAGGACCTGAGTTTGACAACCCTGCTACTTTGTTCTTTAGGTTTCTCTGCAAGTGATGGATGCTGTGGTTTGTTACAACTGTCTCCCCTCTGACTCCCTGCCTGTTTTTATCATCACTCTGTGCCGCACAGTGAATGTCAAGGAGTTCTGTGAATCCTGTTGGAAGGTGAGGTTTCACACAAACACAGTACTTTTTTGTTCTGCTTTTAATGAACGGTGAAAGCACAGTGATTGTCCCTCTGAACTGAGTTGTCTCGGCACATCTCAGATCTCAGTCTTGTTGTTTTGTAAGTTTCGTGTCCAGGAAGCTCAGGATCTTGCTTGGGGGGTATTGTCAAAAGGACTTTTTTTTTCTGAATTAAAAAAAAAAAAAAAAAAAAAAAACCCACTAATTATAATTAAGCCAGCCCATATGTTATCATTTTTAACCCTAAATTTAAAATGTTACAATTGAGTAAATAGCTTTAAGAATGTATTTACAGATTTTATGGAAAATACAATTCACATTTAAAGAAAGTGTTCCTGTGTATTTATTTTACTGAGTAACACAACAGACCATCATTGCAGTGATTGCATTCAAATCATGCACAGCTCAGTAACCCTCGCTGTTTTAAAACATGATTTAAGAAGAAAAAAAAAAGGAAAAGGGTTTTGCTTTTGAGCATGATTATACCACTAGATCACTAGCTAAGGAGCAACCAAATAGCCATAGTAACCTGAAATCAATGGTCAAAAGTGCTGTACAACAGTATTGATGGTTGTTTTGTTACACTAGGGATTTCTGCGTGTCAGTAAAACATGATCCCTATAGATCAGGGATCTCCAATCCTGGTCCTGGAAGGCCAGTGTCCCTCCTGCTTTTTGTTCCAGCTGTACCCTAAATTACTTACTTGGATCAATTAAGCTTCTAAAAAGCACTTAATTGATCCAATTAATTAATTTAGGGTACAGTTGGAACAAAACCCAGACAGGACACCAGCTCTCCAGGACCAGCATTGGAAACTCCTGCTATAGATGCACTTGAACTGTAATGTAAAGCCCCAACTGTAATGTTAATGATGATGCTTGTTTTTATTGTGCAGCTCATGCGTAAGGTCCTGGGAACTCATTTAGGACACAGTGCGATCTACACCATGTGCCACATCATGGAGGAGAGGTATGAAGCCAGCGCTATAGGGGGACAGAACTTGCAATGCAGGGTTGAATTTCAAAGTTCCTAGTGATGTCTGTAACCTGAGCTCTATGTTCTAAGCAAACATGTGAATCTGGGGTCATCTCAAAGCTCATCCACAGCAGGGGTATACACAAGAAACTTCTGAACAGCCACTATTTAATTGTATGATTTCTAACGTAAGTGATCCCATCATAAAAAAAACCTACAGAGAAGTAATCTTTATTTAAGCACTACCCAAATGTTTTTATTATGTATGTGTGTATTATGTATGTTTCTTTGATTATAATTTAACATGCATCGGTTTTGTAATTTGTAACCATAGGAATGTGAAACACATTTCTAAAATCGATAGCAGTGTATTGTACTTGGTTAAGCAATGGGTGGCGGAGCTGAATTGTTTTGCTGGTTTTCAGAGCCTACGTGGAAGATGCAGCCCTGTTGCGGGGGGCTGTGTTCTTCGTAGGGATGGCACTGTGGGGGGCTCACCGGCTTCCAACGCTGAAGAACACACCGACATCCGTGTTGCCGTCATTCTATAAGGCAAGTCCTAATGCTTCTTCCATCCAGACCTATGAGATTTCCAATTTAAATCTGTACATTAATGTACAGCTGTGGCCAAAGGTTTTGCATCACCCTAATGTTGCTTCATAAAGTAGAATGAAATAATGTCATGTTAACATATTGAATTACATACCGTGTTGTTGTTTTCCATATACTTAACGAAAAACTGACAAATTGAAAAGTGTGACATTGAAATCTAACGTGAAATACTGTACTACTACAGTACTATTGCTTCCGGTAGACTTTTGTGATATCATTTTATAGTGTCTTTGACATGATGTTGCATAAGATCTAAATTTATGTTCATATAGTTTATTTTATTTATTTAATTGTCTCAATCCTAAAATTCTAGGTGATGCAAAACTTTTGGCCATAGCTGTACTATTTATTTTTCTTTTACCCTACCCATGCTAAACTGTAGCTCCTAATTAATGGTTGGCTTTATATCCTAAATGCTGGCTGCTGTGCAGTATTCTGCCCTGAGGTTTGTTTCTCTGAAGCCCTGGGTGAAATATCTTTTGTCTTGTGGTATACCTTTCAGGCCATGACTTGTACCAATGCTGTGGTATCCTTTGAAATAGTCCTCTCGGTCACAAGATTGATAAAGAAGTATGGGAAGGAGCTGCAGGATGTCACATGGGATATTCTTCTAAACATCATTGAAAAGTTACTTCAGCAGATTCAGGTGAGATGAATTGAGTACCCAGTACATGCCTAGAAATACATGATCTGTCCTAGTATTCAACCCCTTGGTTAAAATAATTCCAGACAACAGATTTCTCCCTGTAATTTAAATTTTTACATTTTCACACCTGCACTGATTTCATAGAGGGGGGACGAAAAGCTTGGCACAGTGAAAGTAAAAAGAATGGACCTCATTTTCTTCAACTTATTTCTTTTTAGACATTAGGTAATCCTGAACTGAAGTTCATTGTCCATGAACTGCTGTCCACAGTAGAGGAGCTGTATGAACAGAACAGTTACCATGGCTCCCACGAGAGGTTCTTCGGGCTGATAGAAACATTTTCAGATAAGAGACCTGTAAGATTCATTGTTTTTGCAATTGTCCATATCAAAGGTTCTTCAGGCTAATTAGAAAAATGTTTGGATAAAAGACCAATTATCTATCTTTTTTATTTTTAAATTGCTTTGATTTAAAATGTAAAGTTATATAACTTTATTTGGGGGACATAAGCATTTTTGCGAGATTTTTATTTTAAAGTGCTTTCTTCAACTCTACTGAGTTGGAACACGGCTTACAGGAGTGGTAATGCAATGGCTAATACAGCTGGCTGTTTGATTTACAGGAAGCCTCTGTCTTGACACTGTTGTCATTCCGTGCTCATTCCATTCACCCAGCAAAAGATGGCTGGATTCAGAACCTACAGAGGCTGATGGAAAAGTTCTTCAGGTAAAGTATGCAATACAAGGACATAGAAATTACTTTTCAAGGTAAATAATGTTCAGTCATACACGGTGTGAAACGTGTGTTAGATACAGGCAGAAGGCATTTAATCAATGTAGCGCTAAGCAGTTAAAGAAGTGATGATAAACAAGGCTTTTCTTAGCTTATTTTCTTAGCTTGTTTGTTCTTATTAGCAACTGGCAGATTTTTCAAATTTCAAACCTTCAAGCTGATCTTCTCATTATTGTAAAACTGCTTAAATAATTAAGCGCCAAAATGATCTAACAATGCATGTTTTTTAGTGTGTAACCTAAATGGGCAGTGAAGTTTAAATAAAGCCTGTTTGTTGTATTAATTTAGTAACCTCGTTTGGCTTGTTTGCTACAGCCTAGTCCTCTTGCACATGCAGATCCTAACCATTGGGCTCACCAGCCCATTCTTGCTGTGTTCCTTCTCAGGCTGTGACACGGTAGCATTAATTACTTGCTTTCTTTCACGGATATAGGAATGAGACCAGGAGTAACATTCGAATCAAAGTTCTTGACATCCTGTCGTTTGTGCTCAGCATTAACCGGCAGTTATATGAGGTCAGTATTCTTGCGAGACGTCTCATCGTCTTCTTTAAAATCTATATAAATGCACAGCCAGTCAGACTGTGTACCATGTGTGAAGAACGCTTCCATCGTTCACCTGCACGGCCTGTCCTTTGTGTTTCAGGAGGAGCTGATTGAGTCGGTGGTGATTCCCCAGCTCAGCCAGATTGCTGATGACAAGCACCTTCATGTTCGCAGGCTGGCCACACAGCTGCTGGTTGACCTGGCTGAGGGCTGCAATACTCATCATTTCAACAGCCTCCTGGACATTATAGAGAAGGTAGGGTGAAATGCCTTTGCACCACATTTTTATTTATTTTATTTTTTATTTAGTAACATACAAAAAAATGAATGATCTGAAGTAACATGTGTCTATCTGGGATTGCTCTAGGTGGTGAACCGACCGTTGTTTTGCCCTGTTGCTGCTGAGGCAGTAGACGGGGAGATCACTTCTGAGTCTCCAATGGAAGATGTGAAGACCGCAGTCCTTGGACTTCTGGAGATACTACAGGTTGCCCATTTATATCTATTTTAATGTCCTTAACATGAGGACTATACCTATTCAAAAAATGAGAAAAGGATTGTGTGCCATTATCCATATTCTGCATGTATTTGTTAGTCGTGTGTGCTGTGTTTCAGTACTGTCGTTGCATTGTATCCATGAAAGATGTAATGACTTGGGGTTACTGTTGATCCCAGTTCCTACTATGGAAGGGGATCTAATGTTCAAGATTCTTTAAAGAGCCCCACAGAACACTTGCATTTCTTAGTCTCAACGTGAGAGTGAATGATCATCGTAGATCATTGTTTCCCTTGCAGTGGGTCAGTAGTGGAGGTATAGCTGTCTCTTAGTTTATTATCTTGCTAAAAGCCTTCTCCTGCTTTCCAGACCAAACTGTACACCTTGCCAGCCACCCATGCCAGCAGAGTCTACGAGCTGCTGATCAGCCACATCCAGCTACACTACAAGAACAAATACTCCTCAGCCATTGCCAGCAGCATTCGCCTACAGGTGTTGCCAGGTTTATACATCACTGTGTAACTACTGTGTATATATAGAGAATAATGCATGCGGTAGTGTATGATAAATGAGAATTTAATGCCCATCTGGTGAGCAGTTGTGTTTTTTTTTTTTCCGGCTGAGAAGCGAGAGAAAACCTCAGCTACGATTGGAATTCCATTCAGTTTGACAGCTGGAGCTGTTGCAGTTGTTAATGAGCATGTCCTTCCTGCATCGCACGCCATGCGATATGGGAAATATCAACTGGATGAGCCCATTTAGAAAATTGCTCACCAGTTCTAGTAAAATAGCAACTGATTGCGAAAGATTATTTAAAATATCGTACAGTATATACTGCCATGCTGGAGTCCCATCTGCATTTTTTTTTTTTTTTTTTTTTTTTTTTAATTTAATTTGCAGTCAGCTTTGTAAGAGATTTGGGATTTGACAGGGCTGCTTCTGCACAGATAAAGCAGTTATGAAACTTTCCAACAGCTACCGTTTCTGAAATCGTGGGCTTTTTGTTCTTCACTTTCCAATGTCTTCAGGTTTTTGATTTCCTCTTGCTCTTACGTGCTGACTCCCTCCATCGTTTAGGGGTTCCCAATAAGGATCGCGTGGTGAGGTTCAGCCCTTACTGCCTCTGTGATTTGGGGTGAGTGTTTAAGTATGGGTACTTATTACTGGTTCAAATGTGTACACTGATGTGGGGCTTTCTAAAAGCAACAATGTCATGCAAATTGTTCAGCTGGGTTAAACATGTTTTGCTTTTAGAAATACTAAAATTGAAATGGCAAACGTTTTGATAATCTTTAAAATGGAGCACTACTGAATTGTTTCGTGTTTGTTGTACTACAGTGGGGTGGTGGTGATGCCACTTATTCCCAGCTATTCTTCTTTTAAGATTGTCGAGCATTATTTGGGCCTGTAAATGAGTCTGTAATGTGACTGTCTCCTCTTTCTTTGCTAGTGAGCAGGAGAAGAGAACAAGTGAAAAGAAACCGCCAGGAACAGTGTCTCCTCCTGCTGGTAGTCCTACTCCAAGCACCCAGACCTCATCCTTAATTCGCATGGGATACCTCCCCTTCTCGTTGGCTTTTGGGCTACTCTTGCAGTGTTTGAAACTGGTGAGTAACGAAGGCTGCCACGCACAGTGTGTGGATATAGCAAGAAGTAGCATTTAATGGGCTGTGGCTTTTAAAACTATGAACTATTTGTATTTGTTTGTTGAAAAAATGAATGTGTTCATTGTTTTTTCTTGGAACTTGAATTTGATGCTTGTCCCTGTTGCTTTTCCTGAGAACAACATTGTGCATTCACGTTGGTGGTGAGAGCGGACTTTTATATGTACCCTGTGGCTGGCACTTTGTTCTCCTGTCCCGGAAGCTGATGTTTCTGCTGTTTCTTTCTGTACACAGGAGACCGACTGGAAGGTTGTAAAGCTGGTTCTGGATAAGCTGCCTGAGTCTCTGCAGTACAAAGTTCTTATCCTGTCCTCTCCATGTAGCATTGACCAGCTGTGTACTATTCTGTGCGCGATGGTAATGTCACTGTAATTGTTTTTAAATGTATATATTGAATATCAAATGTGATAATGTTTGGGCTGCCACAGCACGTATTAGATCGAGGATGTCCAGGTTTAACAGGCAAAATGGGATAATGAACTACTCCAGGGGATGGAGGTTTAATTGGTTCAATTCAACAATTTAGAACAGGGCTGGAACAAAGACCAGGGGTGGAACGGCCGACTTTGATCACCCCTGCATTGGATAGTTTGCTTATTAAAATAATGTATATCTTTGAAAAGTGGCCAATTTATCTAGTGTTCAAGGTTTACCTACATATTTAACAAGCGATTCGTCTGATTGCTGTAAATGCCAAAAATTCCCCAGTGCCACACACCAGCCCAGATTCAGTAGGCCACAGTTATTTTTGCTGTTGTGCAAACTCAATATATCCCCCATGTTAAACATCCTGGAGCCAATTTCACAAAGCACTTAAAGCACTTGGCAGGCTACTAGCTAATGTAGCTGCTATCTTCTTCTTCTATCTACAAAATAGTAGTGGTATAGTTTTCTAATTTGTAGAAGCTACTGATATTTTAGATGCGTGCATCGTATCATTGTGTATTGCATGGAAAATGATGTAGCATTAGTATTAGTTGTACTGTATTTGTACTGTAAGATACAAGCTGATTTTCACCCAGTTGTGGCTACCTGCTGTCACCTCTCATGGGTACAGTATTCTATATAGGAGTCAGCTCAGCTATTCTGAAGGATTAAATGGTAAATGTTTTTTTCAGTTTATTTAACTGGATTTGGTAGATGTCTACCTGCTGTGGTAGTGCTTTGTGGAACTGTCCCCTGGGCATAAGTAGCTTTGCCTGTAATTTGAATGGTGTTTGTTTTGAATTTCAGTTCACAGATCGGCTGGTTTCAGAGCGGTCACGCAAAATCATGGATAGTTTTCCCCGAACTGATGCACAGCTGGGTGTGGTTCCGGTGCTGGCGGCTTTAACCTCCTTCCATAACTACCTGGAGCAGGGCAGACAGGTAGAACAAACTTCAGCTGATGCTGTTCAGCCATAACCACATTTGTAGTTTAGAACTAATGTCAGAATACAAAATGCGTTGGTGAAATCATTAAACTGTTTAAGCCAGAGGTGTCAAACTCCGTTCCTGGAGGGCCGCAGTGTCTTCTGGCTTTCGTTCCACCCGAGCTCTCAATTACTTAATTGAAACCATTCTAACACTTCTCTCCATGCCTCACAATGTTTCATTACCTTCAATCAAGTGCATTTTTTAAAATGATCAACTGTAAAAGACCTTGAGAAATATTAAGTATGTTGAATTGAAGAAATAATTCTATCAATGATGTCAATTGAGAGGTTAAGTTGGAATGAAAACCAGAAGACCCTGCGGCCCTCGGACTGGAGTTGATCACCCTTGGTTCAAGTCATTTTGAGGGTGATGCAATTTCAATGTGCTTGTTTGTTTCAGCGGGAGCTGGTCCAGTGTTTGATTTGCCGTTGTGGCAGGCAGTGTGTTGTAGCCCTGACCATGTGCACCATCGAGATGCCAGACATTATGGTCAAACTGCTTCCTGCCTTGATTGTGAAACTCACTCACATTTCTGCCACTGTTGTCATGGCCTCTCCTATGTTAGAATTTCTATCAAGTAGGTATTTTGTTACTAGAAAAAAAAATTGTCATGTGCCGTTGTCATGGAAAATATTTTCTGCAGCAATTGCATACCCAAAAGTCCAATCGCTTCATGGGTCTAACAGTGGGGGGAGTTTTTTTTATGTATCGTGGCACTTAAATTCGTGTTGCTGTTTTAATGTTCATATCCTGTCTCTCTCTCAGCTTTGGTCAGGCTTCCACACCTGTATGCAAACTTTGTGGCTGAACAGTACGTGAGCGTGTTCGCTCTGTCCTTGCCGTACACAAACCCTTCCAAGTAAGCACTGAATTCTCCTCTTTAGCTTGTGCCACCTTCAGTTTTAAGTTTGAAATCCAGTGGCTTAAACCAATAGCTCAGACATTGTTTTTTGACTATTACTACTGTTTGTTTAATGGTGTAATTTGGATCATGGCAGTTAACCACTAATAATGTACTTTGTATGTCTTTTTCTTCAAGGTTTAACCAGTATATAGTGTCTTTAGCCCATCATGTAATTGCCATGTGGTTCATCCGATGTCGTCTCACATTTCGGAAGGACTTTGTGCAGTATATCACAAAGGTGAGGCTTTTAGAATCTGTGTTTTTAAAGAAAATAATAAGAAATTAGAAGACGGACCATTCCGTTAAGACACCAAACAAAATAAGCTATATAGTTACTGTATTTATTCTTATAGTTATCTAATCTTGTGTTTTGTTATTATTAAGGGTTTGAGATCCAATGCTCTTCTTCCATTTGATGAAAGCCAGGAACAGAGCAGCTTCCGTGCCCGCAGCACCAGTCTCAATGAGAGGCCCAAGAGGTATGGAATAGCTGAGCCCTGTCATGAGCTGTAATGTTGACACAGTTGATTTGAAATACCTGCTCTATGTGTTAAAAGTAAGATGGTCAAGTTTAAACAGACTGTCATGCATTTAGATGTTTTGGAAGCTGTGTTATGAAGCCTGCTTCCTGGTTCTGTTGCCTTCTGCTCCTATACACGGCAGTAAGATCACTAAGTAAAGGTTGTAAGGCTGATCTGTAGCTGCAAATATCTCCCTGTTTATTTAACTGGATTGAGGTGTGTGTGAGATATATAGATAGATGGATGGATGGATGGATAGATGGATAGATCAATTAATTGCAAAATTTGCATTCATGAAAATTCAATAATTAAGTCTGAAACTGAGAATCTTAATAAAATAAAAAAAAGCCACGGTTTCTCCCAATACGGAGTAATCTGTAAATTCAAACACCTGCTCTTCAATTCCTGTTACCGGAATCACCCCCAAAATTAACCAAATAATGATCCTTTCGGTGTTGTTGCTTTAACTAGCTTGCTCTAATTTCTAACTGGTCTCCTGAAATATTAGAATCATCAAAGCAACACTCAATTAAATACTCTGCACGCTGGTTTAAGAACACCATTGTGTAATAGATGATTGACTTTAGAAGGGTTGTACTGGGCTAGTCTGTCTTCATGGAACAGCCTTCTCTTTGGCGGTCTATGCGTTATACTGGGGTCAGTGGGTATTATCTTTCCATAAGACTTTTTCAATAAGAAATATTAGTTACTGTTACTTAATCCTGGTAATCCTTTCCTTGAATAAATTTGCGAATAAGAAAGATTATACTTAATCATTTTTCCACCAGTCAATCAAGCATCATAAGAACGTTTAACCAAACCCAACACCTGCTTTTCAATCATTTTGTTCAATCGGTTTGTATTTTAATTATCTAATATTTTCATTTTCCTTTATAAATTGCTCTCATTTAAATTAATTTCATGCAACCTTTATTCTAATTATGTACTTTTAATTTCCAAGGTTGGAGTATTGGATTGGATTAAAGATGACATTTTTTTTTTCATGTAAAAAGTAAACCATTTTGAAATAGGTGGAGTAGGACAGTTGTTCTCCTACAATGGAGGTCCTTGATCCTTTGATGGACATTTCTCAAGATCTTTGCTCCAAAGTGCAATTTAGAAGAATAAATACATTGTTTTTATCATTGTGAAATTACCAAGAAACAACTTTTTGCAATAAATGTGCATCTGTTTACATTTTTAATCATTCATAATAAAGAACCTAAAACATAAAGGCAGCCATCCAGGTTAATTTCAGAAAGTTTAGAAATTGCAATATTTTGTGCAAACTCACTTCTGTACGTTTACTTGCTGAAGTTAGTGTCGTTCATTGAAGTAGTGATTTAGTTTCTTGCTAGTTTTATACCTTTTGTTACATTAGCAGCCAGTTGGTCATTTCAACTCAAGTGGCCCAAGGGGGTTACTCAGCCCCATATTGTACGTCAATGGCTCACATCAGTTCATTATTATTAGCCAGAAAACCATAGGAGCTGCGTTTTTAATTGTGTTCATACATGCAAGACTGTTTTGTAGGAATCCTTTTTTTCACAAATGGAGTGAATTGAGCAACTCAAAGGTTTAATTTCCATGATACTGCACTAATAATGATTAATAGCAACAGCAATACATTTTTACATGATCATTCAATTTCTTTAACAATTTTAATTTTTTTGTTTAGCTGATTGTACTTTGGGGTGAAGACCCTTTCAATGGCCCCATGTTATATAGCTGAGCAAGGTATCAAATATTCTAAAGCAAAAAACTAATATATTGTGTGCCAATGATATGATCTGAAGTATTATTCATTCTAGAAGACTTTCAATGCTCTATTCCAATCTGAAGATTTTAGCTTTTTCTTTCTGACCCATAAAATCAGATATTCTTTCTGTTTTGCTGTGTTCATTTGTTCTGTAATATTAATCTAAAAGCATAATCTAGTGATCTACTTTGTCATTTGTCATGTTTCAGAGTTGTTTTGAAATGCTTTTGAAGATATATATTTTTTCCTTATTTTTCCTCTTGTTGCATTGTGCTAATTTTTTGTTTGTTTCCTTTACCTCACTCTTTTGGGGGGGGGATCACTCCACTCGCTTGACCCTCTGAACTGCACCATCCCTGCTGCATTGGCCCTGTGACCCGTGTGCGTGTGTTGACCCTTTCTTGTTGGTGGGGGTTGCACTGTGACCCTTTTCCTGTTAGTCTGCGGACTGCAAAATTCACAAAGCCAGGCTTCAATAACTCCTCCCCAGTTAAAGAGCTGAAAGATCTCTCCGCTATCGATGCCTTCCGCTCCCGCAGCATCAGCGTATCCGAGCACGCCGTGCGCAGGTAGAGGCCCTGGAATCTATCCAAGCTCCTTCCATGGGAGATGTCATTCAGTGGGATGGGGAGGGCAAAGGGATGGGGTGGTTGGTTTGCATGCTGGGGGACTTGCATGCCGCCTGTAGCTGTCCTCATTTAGAAGTGTTCTAATGTGGTGGGTTGATATCTGAAAAGAATCCCATGCATGGTGTTCAATTGAGTGGTGGTTTTACAAATAACTCCAAGGTGACTCTTAGGAGTGACATTGTTAAAGGAACTGCCCTGGGGAAACACTCAAGACAAATACAGCAATCCATTGCATATCCGCCATGATCAATCTCTCTAGCAACGTTACTTTATTATTGAACAGAGAGTTCAGAGATTGTAGACCCCACCAAGGTTTTCATACATTGTGTTGTATGTACTCCGTGCGCAACCATTGCTGTAGTGTCACGTAAGCTGTTCAGTGTGTTGACTATGAAAATAAATCCTGTTTGCCTGCGGGGCGTATCAACTTTAACCTCGCTCTCCTGCCTGTCACTCAGCAGCGAATGCATGCACCCACACTGCAGACAGCTACTCTCTCACAAGCATTAATACCCTGTATCTTTCTAAACCAGGGATTTAGGGGAGCCCCCTAATAAAAGCGGAATCTCAAAACAATAATTGTGTGAATATAGTAATTGTTACAGCTGCGTATAATGGTATTTTAAAACAGAATTAATTCATCTGACATTTTACATATCCGCCCTGACTCCCACAGCAGTCGGATATGCGATGGATTGCTGTAATTGCGTCATTGTTAAATGATTTTTATAAAAATGTTTTGGTAACTATACCCATTTATTTGTATGTTTCATCCAAAATGAAATATACAAAGAAAATTTAAATTAATTACAATGCAGATTTTTAAAATGTGTTTTGAAAAGATTGTTTACAACTAAAACTATGTTAAAACAATGAGAATTATTTTACTTTATTTACTGATGGGTGATGAAAATTACAAATTTCCCAGAACTATTCTCTTAGTGACCTGGTTTTATATGATCTCTCCACTGCATAAAATGAAGGTTTTCTGGGCTGTGGCTCCTACCACAGGAATGGGTTACTACAAGTTATTGAATTTGTCATCTTTTGATTTATAGCTTATAGTGGATAAAGATCATTTATATTCTTCTAAAGGAACCACTGGATCATTACCAGACGTATTCTTGTAAAAAAAACAACAAAAAAAAACAAAGTCAAATAAATGCCAATGGTGCAAATATTTCTTTCTATGGTAAAATGGACACATTGCATTTAAAAATCTTGATTTGTTTATGCTTAATAAGGCCGGTTAAGATAGCAATAATGTACCCTTTCTGTGGTTAGGATGGATTTCTGCAATTTTATGTAAAGCCAGTAGAGGGCAGCAGAGCCGTGCGTTTGGGCTAACCCAATCTTTCCCATATGTAAGTTTTGTTAGTTTTTATCAACATTAAGCTTCCTATTGTCTTCATCTGCTAATCCCGTCAGTTTTCTGGCATTTACCAGAACCTACTTGACTGTTATGCTTATACGGCCTAGTGTATAATCTTAGCATTAAGGCAGTGTGCTATTAAGAGGTACCCAAAACATACGTGCTAAAAAGGTAGTATTTTATTTATTGTTTTGTCTAACACAGCTGGTTAACTGCATTTGATGCATGGTTAGAATGGCGGGTGGGGGGTGATGGAAAAAGAATACTGTACCCAAGCTCTCCAGAGTGGTCTGTACTTTTTCTAAATATTTAAAATAGATTTTAAAATGGCTGCCAATGCAAAAGGACCAGGAGCCCATTTTAAAGGCTGGTGGCAATTTTACTCCAGGGTTATACCTGTTTAACACCAATATGTTTGGAAATTGCTATTAATTTACACCAGTTCTCACTGCATGCTTGAGATAATGATGTCTGAAGCAAAAGGGTACAAGATGTGACTTGGTATTATTTGTATTTGTGAAGAAGAAAAAAACTGCATTGCACAAATTCACATTCTGTCTTAGGAAAAATATTTTATATATATTAACAGATTAATTCCACCTACTGTAGATGTGTTATACATTTAAAAAAAAAAAAAAAATTAAAAAAAAAAAAATATATATATATATATATATATATATATAATTACAATCGTGATTCAACGTTGCACAGATGGGTTATATAAATGATTCCAAATCTGTGGTTGCATCTCACAGTAATCGACTGTTTTTATGGTACTACAGCATGCCAAGGAAACTTGTACAAGGGCGATTCCTATGAAATGCCACTCAACTCAACTGGGGAAGCAAAGGAGCAGGTTGCTTTCTAGTGTGCATCCAGAGTGGGGTTGAGAGACCAGTTCATTTGGAAAAGTGTACTTGAGTTGAAGATACATTTCTTAACTGATACAAACCCCTACAAGAGACAGAGGTAAATAGATGCTGCTAGTACAGACCCCCAAGTCCCATCTCGTACACTGCAGTTGCTAGCTCTGTCTTGTGGTGCAGTGTGGTCCTCGACAGTGAGCTGATTACCTGTTGCATTAGGATGCAGACTTCCATGACCACCAGCAGCCTGGGCTCTGCAGACGAAAGCTCTGTGGCTCAGGCTGACGATGTTTTGAGGACCGTCCATCTGGAGCTGACCGAGACCTGTCTGGACATGATGGCGAGATACGTCTTCTCCAACTTCTCTGCCCTGCCCAAGAGGTAAGACACACATTGCTGCAGTAACGGATTCCCTCTGATCGTTTTCACCATTGCAGTGTTTTTGCAAAAGTATCAAGTAATGGATTAATAAGTTCTACATGGCTCACTGTTTTTCTAATTTGTTGTTGTGTGTCGGGGGTATTGCCTCCAGCCTCTGCTGCAGACTGAATCAGGATACCAACAGAGACCTGATTTTATACAGTGCATATATAGCTATATTGTTTTTTACAGATCCCCTGTTGCTGAGTTCTTACTGGCTGGAGGAAGAAGCATGACCTGGCTGGTTGGAAACAAGCTGGTTACCATAACAACCAGCAGTGGAGCTAGGACCCGATCCCTGCTCGGCCTTGATTTGACAGAACGTCAGAGTTTGGGAGAAATGACAAGGTAACGACGATTCCATTTAGTGTGGCACTGCTCCACTTTACTCAATGAAAACAAAATCAGTATGGACCCCAGCTTGAGCTTCTCCAAGTGGAAAATAAACTGTGCTGCTGTCCTGTTAGTCATTTTCTGCATGCTGTTCTTGTGCTGTTAACTTTATTTTTTTTTCCTTTCTCAATTTAAAAATTGAGCTTGATCGTATCAATAAAAAAGAGGAAATCCAAGATAAAGTGAAGTCAGAAGAAAACAGAAAGGACAGGGCAGGGTACTGGACACACTCTCACTGTGTGCGGTATGAATTACAGAGCTCTTCTTTTTGCATGCACAACACCTTTTCAGGATTATACTTTCATGTATCATCCAACCGCAGAGATCCCACTTGAGCTGGAGGCTTTCCTGGGGGGCAGTGTCTTGACCAATGCATTTGTCTGCCTCTTTCACCCAACCTCAGACTTGTTCCTCCTGTATTTCAGATCCGACCCTTCCCTTCACACGAGACTAACCAAAGAAGCTCCTGCTAAACTGGAATCCCAGGCAGACCAGCAAATCGGCAAGACGATCCGCATCCGAGTAAGATCCATGTCAGGTAACACGCTCCTCCTCGTCCTTTTGGTCCAGTGGTTAAAGAAAGGGGCTTGATGCCAGGCAGTTCCCGGATCAGCCACTGACTCGTGGTGTGTGACCCTGAGCAAGTCAATTAACCTCCTTGTGCTCCGTCCTTCGGATGAGATGTAAAACTGAGGTCCTGTTGTAAGTGACTCTGTAGTTGTTGATGCATAATTCTCCCTTTTGTCTCTGGATAAAAGTCACTTTGGATAAAAGCGTCTGCTAAATTAATAATAATGATAATAAAGCATAATGTGCAGTCGGCACGGTGCTGATTATGAAAAAATAACACACTGAAAGGTTATTGTATCCACCAACAGTGAAAGCTTGACATTCCTGTTGTGAAATTGCATACAGATGCACTGTAGACCACCTCTGACCATGGATTGCATACAGGCTGTTCAGTATGAGTTGTCTGGATTCTGAATGTGTAAAGAACAAACTCATACACCTTCATGCAATTTTAAAAACATCACATAGCGCTGGGATAATCATGTTGTTTTAGTATATAGATGCAAGACCACATTTAACCCCAAACATTAATTTTATACACAAAGTTAATATACAAAACTTATAAATACCCGCTGTGATTTTCAGGTGGGCACGCCCTTCGTGCTGGCACTGCGCAGAGCTTGAGTCCACTGGTGTCCCCCTCCGACAGTGAATTCTATGACCCCCCTTCCCAGTCCGTTGAGGTTTCGGAGAACTCGGCAAGATTCAAGCTGGAGCCCCCAGGAACGCAGCCCTCTCTCCAGAAGGAGAAGCCAGGCCTGGGGGAGTATGCGCCCCTGCTCACGCAGGGCTGGGCGGAGATCTTCATCCGCAGACCCTCGGGTATGGAGATGTAAAAAATCTTGAGATCCTCTTTGTAAGGTTGGAATGGTTGTAACCCCTTACACAGATGATTACATGCAGTTGTATTTTGTCTTTCAAGTGGTTACTAAAGATCCTGAACATTTTATTAAGTCATGGCACCCCCTCCCTTCCCCTCCACCCCAACAGGGAACACGAGTTGGTTGATGTGCTTGGAGAACCCTCCAAGCCCTTTTTCATCAGAGATCGGAAGCATGCCCCTGCAGGAGCTCTCTAATATCCTGATGGCTGTGGAAAGGACCAAGAAGCCCAGGGCATCTGAAGTCTTGAAATCAAACTCTGAGCCAGGTTCAAGCCAGGCCTACGTGGCACAGAAACCATGTGCACTGCAGCGTTCGAACACAGGTGAGACAACCAGGTGCAGTCAGACCCTGCTGACTTCTGATTCCCTGATCAAAGCCTTTATAACACTGGCCTCAATGGCAGTCTGACCTGCATAAGATAAGTGTAAAATTACTTGCATAATAGAAAAATGCACAATAATTTTATTTTTATTTATTTATTTATTTATTTATTTATTTATTTATTTTAGCAGATTACCATCTGCATCCAGCGGTTTTCACACAGTTTTAAAAAGTAATACAGGATTGCATCTTGTAGCATGAAAGAACTGTTTGTGGCAGGTATTTAGTGTATCTGTTACATTTTAAAACTTGTTTTTAATTGAAAGGGTGCATTGATGTGGATTAATTTTAAATTGGCCATTGATACAGTTGTAAATGAATTAAACAAAACAGCTCATTTATTGTTAGAATGGCTGCATACTGGCTAAACAAACTAATATGCAAAAAATCTCACAACATGTGGATTGTGTACAATACTGTATGTGTTGCATTCAAATGTTTTGATCCAGGGCAAAACTTCCTTTCTCTCCAGACACACTGGAAATGGTGCTGCTGTAATGCAGTATCTAAGACCTAGTAGAATTCTTTTGTTTTGCTTTTGACTTGGTTTGCTTTGACTCCCTACCTACTGGGAAATTCTTAATCTGACCGGAAAATTCTGAATCTCACCTAGCTATTCCTAAAAAACAAAACCTACAGGAGTCGTAATGTGAAGAAACAAAGTAATAGCTTAGAAAATAGAGTAGAACATCTTTCTAAAGTAATAAATGCCAGATCATTTACAAACATACGTGTCCCTCCCCGTTGTGTTGGATGTCAAGAGTCACCCATTAACCAGGGTTTTATACTCAAGCAGGATTAACTTTTACTATTTGTTTGCCCAATTTTGTTGGAGGAACAAGATCAATGTATTTGTCATTTTTTATTTTGTTTATATATTTGGATTTGTAGCTCCAGCTCTCATTTTTTATAGTTCTTTTGATGTATTTTTTATGTTTTAACATTTTGTTCTTTTGTTTTCAGTCTTTTCAAGCTTTGCTTTGCTTTATTTTTTGTACTTGGTTTCCCTTTTGCAGTGGCATCTTTCTCTCCTGTCCACCAGTCCAGTGCTCAGGGGAGGTTGCACAGGAGTATTTCCTGGGCAGGTCTATGCATTCACAAGAAACCAAGTATCACTGGCATAGAGAGAGGAAAAAAAAGAAAATTAAACACCCATGATTCATGGCACCTCTGCATCCTTCATTACCTTAAACCTCCCCTCCCTTGATATCATTAACTCCAAAGCACTATATGGGATCCTAAACATGAGAAATGCCCAAGTCAAAACTGTGGTCTTGCAGGTGCCTGATCCGTTCTTCATAGGAATATCAAGCGTGTGTTCTGACTTCTCATTACAGGCTGCGTCAGTAACTACTGGCTTCAAGGAGTTGACAGCTGAAATGCTCCAAGTAAATGGAGTGTATTGTGTAAAATAACATTTTATAAATTAACAAAGCCTAATTTAATTAAATAAGTACATCTTCAAATTCAGTGCTATTCAACTATGGTTGACTCAAATTATTGGTTATGAAACTGTGTTTGTAAGCAGTTTTAAAGGTAGTAAATCCCGATTTTTTTTTTTTTTTTCTTTCTAATGAGGAACTGTTTTTAGATTGCCCCATGCTTTACCAGTTGCTGTAATGTTGCGAGAGTCCGCTCAATAGACGCAGATTTAGAAGTTTTTTTTTTGTTTTTTTGTTTGAAATCATAATCACTTCTATTTCTCTTACCACTTTCAAATGCTTGGTGGCTAAACCCACATTACCATTGTTTAATTATATTCTTTCAATGTATTGGTCTATTAAAATGTAAGGCACATTTGCAAAGGAACAGTTTTTGACATGGACATTATCTCCAGACCAGCACCTTGTGGTGTGTGTTGTGTTTTTTTTAGTTTGTTTTTAGATGGAACTTGCAGCTAACTTAAATTGCTTGTCTTTAATCCCGCTGATTCCTGTGTGGAGGCCTGCGTGTCTTTTTGAAATGAATCCACTAGAAACTCTTTGGAGTATCACTGATTTTGAGAGAAACCTTAATCTTCATTTTCACTCAGATAGAATAAGAGAACTGAGAGAGTGGGCAGGCGGGAGGGAGGGAGGTGGGGGGGCATTACTCTGCCACTGTTTCACAAGTGTGTCACAAAGTAATTTTATTGAAATTTAATTAATTTAACCCAATGTAGTTTGGTACTTCTATTTGTATAGTAGGAGTAAAATCTAAAAGTTTTCATAGAATCATGTTTACCTGCCAGTGGTTAGATCTGGTATTCATAGCTCTGCATTCATTTAAAAGCAAAGCATATTAGTTTGCAACAGCCTTTGATGTATGGTTGTATATGCTGCCTATTTGACACACTATGTCGTAGTTAACCAGCTTTTTCAAGCCCTGTGAACTCCGTTCCATTCTAACTAGCCTCATCACAGCGTGCTTGACTATTGGTAGGCGAGGGTTTGCTTGAAGTCTATTTTTAGCATTAAACACAGAAGGTTCATTTAACTTCAGCCTAATTCCGTATTCAGAGGTTCTCATTTCAAGTCAACATTTATCAGCCCACTCGTCTCTGTTCTCTTATATAAGTAGTCCAAGACACAGCTTTTTGATTGTAGGAAGCTGTGGTTGGTATAGCACCAGCAGTTCTCCTGTATGATGTTGGTGTCTCTTTGCAGATTCGGTGGTGGTTCTGGAGAAAGGGAACAGGCTGTGCGCTCGGCCAAAGGAGAGAGTTTCACCGACGGGTTTCCAGGACCGCGAGGAGTTTGAAGCAATGCAACCAGAGCCCATTTTCGTGGGAGACAAATTCAGCAAACCCCAGGAAGCCTACAGCAGGGTAAGTGAGTCTTATGCCCATAATCAGAAACAATGCACCATGCTTTTTCCTATGGACTTTTGTGTACAGCGTGGGGGTAACATGCCTGCAGGAGTCTTGAGTCTTACCAGAATCAATTATTGCAGCAATAGTTTGAAAGCAAAAACAACAATCGAGACTCCTATTAGGTGCGCATTATACCATAGCAAAAACTAAATGCTAAGAAAATGTAGATACAAAGTATCGTTTTAATTAACGTTTCAATTTCTGTAGTCTTCATCCAGCTCGAGCCAGGAAGATGATAAAAGCACTCCTCTAGAATATGTCGGAGGGGGTGCCATCCCTATTGAGAAAGGAATCTTTCACGCTGCTGGAGACCCCATGGAGGAGGAGGAGGATGATGATCTTTCTTTCCAGCATTCCCAAACCCTCAACAAATCCAGTTCGTCCCCGGAGCTTCAGACTCTGCAGGAGGCCTTCAAAGATGCTCTGAACAAGGAAGAAACCCCTGCAGGCAAACTCAGCATTGAAGCAGAACCAGGGCCCAGTGCCGTAAATAGCCAGTTGGAAGCAGCAGCAGCAGCAGCAGGAGGAGGAGGAGGAGATGGAGGTGCTGCTGCATTTGGTGTTGGTGGTGGTGCCGGGGCAGGTGCTGCTGCTGGTGCTGGGGCCATGCCCAGGTCCAAGTTGGAGTTTTCAGCCCCGCAGCCGACTCTTGTCTCCCCAAGCGGCCACCGACCCCGCGGACACACAATCTCAGGTTCCGCCCCGTCTCATCGGGAGAGGAAGATGGATCACGATTCCTACCACAGAGGAGCTGCTTCCAACTCTGAGAAGATATCTGGGATCAGTCCGAGGTACGGTATCAGAGGCAGTGTCCCGTGCAGTGGAGCCCAAGCATATGGCTTCATTTCCCATTTCTTGGCCATGCTCGACATGCATGTGTTAAACATATTAACAAGTTTGAAATATAAATTCTAAGAAAATAAAGCTCCAGTAGGTTTGGGTGTAATGTGATGTACTTTGAGTATAAAAACACAAATATAGCCTCCGTGTCTAGACAGCTGAAGTTTTCAATGAGAAGTTTTTCTTGCATCACTTTGAACAGTGTATTTTTTATTTCTAGATTTTTAAAATGTAGTGCTTTCCATTACATTATAAAATACATGATTTTAATTCACAACTCCCTGTCCAATACTTAGGTTCTCTCATTTTGTGTCGAAAGACTTGGTTTTAAAGGTATTTGTAAAGACAGTCCTCTAATGTGATGATTCCCATTTTGACGAACCATATGTTTTTTTTGTTTGTTTGTTTTTTTATATAAACGTCCAGTCTCGACTTTTTGTCCTTATTTGTATTATCCCCGTTTTACTGGCAAAACCTTAAGCGCCCACACACTTTTTTTTTTTTTTTCTTCTTGGAAACTGCAGACGTGTGACTTGGCTTGGTTTTACTCTAATGTTGAGTTGTTGTTGTTGTTGTTGTTGTTGTAGTGCAGTGTAATTCAACTGCTAAACTTTGCTTTTCCAGCTTTGTGTTTCTTCAGCTCTACCATTCTCCTTTCTTTGGAAACGAATCCAACAAACCTTTACTGCTGCCCAAGTCCCAGGTGAGACGATATCTATTTAAAACAAGAGCAACAACACACAGTGCTGTTTGAGGAGTAGTTCTGTAGTCGCATATTTTGTAAGTCGAGTAATGTCAAAGTATCTTAAAAACATTCTCTGCATTTTGTTTGTAGGGGAACCTGTTAACTTCAGTGTGGTTTTCTTAATAGTAGTACTTGACAGAATTCTACCTTTTATTTCAATGAATTGTTCGATGTAGATATTAGCTTGACCACTTTGCAATGTGTGTTTTTTTTTAGCTCATGGACAGAACTGTTAAAGTCCTGGATCAAATGCCTCCCTATGACACCCACAAGATTGGAGTCGTGTATGTTGGAGAAGGACAGGTCGGTGACTCTACTGCCTTGTTTTTAGGAGCAACTATTTTGCTTGGGATGTTTAAAAGGCCAGTCTTGAGCATATAATCTTTTTAAAGCATGCCATATTATCATACACCTCATGGAACATCTTCACCAATAAGGCTCCAAGGAGCCCACATTTGATGCCCTGAAACTTATATAGTAAATATAGTCCCAATCTATGGCATTTTACTACAAACTAGATGAAGTGAAACAGCTGGTTTTTTTGTGTGTTTTTTTTACAATTGATTACATACTATTTATTATGCATATTGTTGTTCTCTGTGTTTTTTACACTGCAGATCAATAATGAAGTTGCCATCTTATCAAATGAGTATGGATCCTACAGGTATGCCCAGTTTCTGACTCGGCTTGGCAAGTTGATCCATCTAAAAGACTGTGACCCTGATCAGATATTCCTTGGCGGTCTGGACCAGTATGGTGACGATGGGGAGTTCACATACTGCTGGCACGATGACATCATGCAGGGTAAGGATGGCGAGCTCACATACTGCTGGCACGATGACATCATGCAGGGTAAGGATGGGGAGTTCACATACTGCTGGCACGATGACATCATGCAGGGTAAGGATGGGGAGCTCACATACTGCTGGCACGATGACATCATGCAGGGTAAGGATGGGGAGCTCACATACTGCTGGCACGATGACATCATGCAGGGTAAGGATGGGGAGCTCACATACTGCTGGCACGATGACATCATGCAGGGTAAGGCCTGGTTAACTGGGCACAAGGAGAGCTTTCCAAAAGAAGTAATTGTTTATCGAATTTTTTTTTTTTGGGGGACGGGACATTTCAGATACACGCCTCGGGAGAAGTAAAAATATCCTGAATAAGCGGCTGTCTCAATTAAACGAGATTTAAAACACCTTTTTTCTTTATAAATTAAAACTATTCCTAACAAAATGAAACATGAAATGAAAAAGAATGAGATCCCATCTTATCAGAAGGCGAGGCACCTGCGATGTTGATACGCCAAGATTATTTTATTAATGAAAGATATTGCGTACAGACAATGAGATGGCAGTGGTTATCAATGAGGTTGTTCTAAAAACTTCTGTAACAGCCTTAAATAGAGTAGCAAGTAAAAGATAAATGTGTCTGAGCCTGCATACATGTGTGTCTTGGAGCAAGCAGTGCATCAGACTGTTGGTTCAGAGCAGGCTCAGAAGCGAACTAAAAGTCTCCTAAGCTTGTTTTCTCAAATTCATTGTGCTTTGTGAATAAAATAGCCCAGCTTCGTCACCCATACCCAATACACAACTGTCAGAGACTCTTGTGCAATCCCAGGAAGTAGAAACACAACATTTGATAAATAGAGTTGCTTAGAGATCTTGTCCATTTGATCTGTTTATTTTTTTGTCCTTACTTGTGTGCACAAATCATGCTGCAGACCAAACGGTGGAAAATGCTGACGTTGTGGTTGACGCAGCTGGCTTTGTCATTATGATTTCTTTTCGTTTTGCAGCCATATTTCACATCGCCACACTGATGCCGAACCGGGAGTCCGATAAGGGCTGCTGCAACAAGAAGAGGCACATCGGGAATGATTTTGTCATCATCGTTTACAGCGATGCGGGAGAGGAATACAAACTCGGAACAATCAAGGTATGAGCGATTTTCTTTCTTTTGAAAGGTGGTTCTTTACGTGCTGTGGCAAACTGTGGCGTAGCCAGGTATGACATTTTGAGTGGGCTACAATGGAGGGGCAGGTGATATACAAACCCTCATGGTTACGTCATAGTGTTAGTTACTGTACCGAGTTCTAAACAGTCTGTTTGAAGAGTCACAAGCAATTTCACACACATATGTTTTATCATGATGAGTTAGCTAAAAACATTAAGCACCCCCATAACTTCAAACATTCAATAACCTATGCTTTAAAAAAATAAATAAATAAATAGGCATTAGTAATAAATGTATACCATATAACAATGAAGAAGAGGGAAGTGGAAATGTCTGATACCAGACTCATTTCTTTTAAGTGTTCTGTGAAATGACCGTAAAGTAAATACCGGGTGATGTCGTCTGTCTGCTTCACCCCTCTACATGACAAGGCGTCTGGGCTTGCTGTCGAATATGCCAAATAATACTGTGGTAGTCCAGCGAATCAGTTTAGAATTCCCTTACCCTGACTTGCATGATGATGGTACGCCCCTAGTGGCAAACAACGTTTGTTTTCAGATGACCATAAGTGATGGCTTGACGGCATCCCACAGGAAAAACACTCCCAGACAAGATATTTGTTCTTGTCCATTTGTTTAGGATTGTGGACGGGTCGTCAGAGATGGAGAGATGACACTTCAACAATTCTACAGCAAATCTACATTCAAATAGATTCAATTACAATTTGTTATTGCATATTTTGTAATTCATTGCAATCACAATGTAATTGTAGTTGAACCATGGCACACCTGTGTAATTGTAATTACCATATAATTGATTAATTACAGTTCAATTACACACCTTTCCAAGATTAATCAATCACAGTTCCATGTTGTGTTTTACATTGAGCAAACATTCTTCTTGTATTTTTAACCACTTTTAGCGACCCCATTTGTTTGAAAAAACGTTCTATAGTATGTTTGTGTATTTGTACCTGTGATTACTGCTTGGTAGAATAAACAGAGTAAACATGTTAATGTGTGGAGCTATTAATGTTACTTTTTTTAGTAATGATAATTGCAATTACTGCAGCATAACTAATTGTTAGTAATAGCATTAGAATTGAGCCTAGGTCTGATTTCAGTGCATCCCTTTTTCTTTCATGACTTCCCTGTGTGATTTATAGATATCACCAATGTCAGGGAAACATGTTTATAATTGGTATTTAAATATTCATGAATTTTCATTTTCGTCACACAGGGTCAGTTTAACTTTGTTGAAGTTATAATCAAGCCCTTGGATTATGAGAGCAATCTCGTTACTCTTCAGTGCCGTAAAGGTAAAAAGATTTGGCATTTTTAACTTTTATTCCGTGTTTGACTGAAATTAAAAGAACTATCCCTGTCTTGCAACATTGGGAGTTATTATGAGTGCTTTGTAGTCTGAGGCATTTTCATTCAAATTGGATCTGTTGCCTAGTTCATTTGAACACTTCATTGTAACATAAAATCTTAAGAAAAAAAAGCATGCTGTTTGTTCGCCTTCTTAATACGTTGGCTCCCATGATGTTGAATCATTTTTTCCTGTTTTCAGATTTAGAAGGACTCGTTGATACAAGTGTGGCTAAGATCGTATCAGACAAAAACTTGGCTCTGCTGGTACGACAGATGGCCCTGCATGCTAATGTGAGTGTCGTTCTTTCAGCAAAGTCACCAGCACCTGTCTGGATTGTACATCATTAACCAAATGCAAAAGTATTTTTTTTTTTTTTAATTTAGATGGATGTATTCATTGTTAAACATTACTGCTTTCTCCATAACCAGTTGACACAAATTAAGAATGAAGCTGTTGTGCATGAATCAAGATGTATTTTTCTAGCATTTTTACTCAAATGATGCTCGTCACATCCGCTTTTCAAACATGACATCAAAGTTTTCATCTGTACCTTTTCGTCATCCTCTCTTCTCCGTGAGTCTCGGTGAAACAGAGAGAAGAGAGACTCTGCGAATACACGGGGAGTGAAAGGATAGGGAAAGAGTTCCAAAGCTAGACGCTGAATTTTAAAGTATTGCTGGACTAAATGTTTCATATCATGTGCTATGTTGTATTTTATGAATTCAGCATCATTACAGCACTTTTTTTTCCCCCTCAGATGGCTTCCCTGGTTCATCAATACAAATCAAACCCATGCGATGCCTATGCCTCAAAGTGGCTTGCAAGACTGCGACACATCAAGAAGCTGCGGACACGGGTAAGGATCTGTGCTGTGTGTTCATGAAAACCTTGTTCAGCATTAAAACATGACCTGCACGCAAGTGAGCCAGCGCTGTATTACTGCAGTCGTGTGATTACAACATGAACCGCATTGTCTTCAGTGTTTCAGACATTTGCCGAATCATTTGTCTGCTTGACTTATTTCCTACTCCTAAAATGAGGTAAAACTGTGAGTGTGTGAAGTTACAGGGTGCTGTAGAAATCCTAGTATTGGATTGCCAGGTGTCCTGTGCGCTGGATTTCACAAGCACACATTTGAAGTTGTACCTAAAGCTGTTCTTTGGTTGTTTAGGCCCAAGAGGAGATGCAATCACGCCAGACCACCGGGATCTCCCTGAACCAGGCCCACACCCCAATGCAGAATAAGAGCTCCCTCCAGCAGGCAGGGGCCCCTGGGGCGGAGCCAGGACAGAGGAAGCACCTGGTCTCCACGGTGGATGACTTCACTGACTTTGTTTGATGTACCTGAGCCTAGCAAGCTTGCTTATTTGCTGTATCGCCATATATATATAAATTTATTTTTCTTTCTATAATAGAATTGACAAAAAAACCAAACTAAAACTATTCCGAAATCACTGTTTTATGTGGTTGTTTCGTGATCGGAATATTTTGCTTACCATTATGAGAGTTTTTAATATGACTGATTTTGTGTTTCTGTGCACTCACAACCTCCACAGAAACCGTCAGTCAAAAAAAAACAACAAAAAAAAAAAATGGTATTTTAAGTCATATTTATCATATTTTAAAATATACCATAATTGTGTCAATATTTACATTACCCAGTGACCTTCAGTGTTATTTCAATATCTGTGACAGGATTTTGCTTTTTAGTGCATAAAAATGCTGTGTGGGGGAAAATGGTTGATGCCTCCTAATTTTGATGATTTTTACAGATAGTTTTGCATTATACCTATAGATTCTCTAATGAAGTTTTCAGCAGGATTTGATTTCTCCAAAATTAGTTTTGTAGTTCTCTTAATTTCCAGAAGATTTTGTAAAAGGTATTCTAGCAGATTGTTTGAAGATATATCGGGAGTTTTTAAAATGTCCAATCTTGGGTTTACCTAGAAAAACTTTGGGATGTGCTAGATTTTAAGATTTTAAGTTGACCGTCTGTCCCGAACTAGCCTGGTTCCAGTTAGACTGATCAAATAGTTTTCTACTGGTGATACAAAATGGCTAAGAATTTAATCTGTAAAAGGCCCCAGTAGTACAGGTTTAAATGAGAATAAATAAGTTTTGGGGGTGAATATTTTTATGATTTTTTTTTTTTTATGTCTGCAAATGTGTGTAGTGAATGAGTGGACTGTCCCTCACATGACTGGTTTTTAATTCACTCTAATGACATGCATTCTGCAATATAGAGCCACTTCCTCTCCTTTTTGCAGAAGTTTATTAATTGATTGAGGTGCTCGGTTGGCAGGTGCTTCATTATCCATCGCTGTGTAAGATACCTGTAATTATGGCGAGTTTCTTGTATTTCATTATTTATTGTCCAGCCCCTATGTATTGTCTGTTCATGGTATACCGTGGATACTAGAAGGGTGCCTCACAACATCATGAAAGATTAAAATGACCTTAATGCAGCGTTAAGTCCTGAATCTGTTTTGAGAAGCCTTGAATAATTCAAGCTCCTCTTATAATATCTGACCATCTAATTTATTGACCAGTGTGCTAGTAGCAATGCAACGTCCAGTTGATCGGTGTTATACCATGCATTTAATGGAATTATTTATGACTGTGGTTATAACATTGGTAAGGTGTATTGGCCTGAGTTTTGACTGTATGTTACTGAATGATTCTGATATTTTGCTGTACAGTCTCAATGGTCTTTTTTTGATGTCCATCTAAGCAGGAGTGGTCCTGGAGAGCCACAATCCAGCATGCTTTATAGGTAACCCTTAATCATCAGTTTCTAAAGAATAATTTTGTTCCAAATTATCTTGGTTATTTAATTGAAAATATTACCTGCTTAACAAGTCAAAATTAAATTTGTTCCAAGTCATTAGAAAGTGGTGATTAAGGGTTCCCTTGAGAAGCTGCTGGATTGCGGCTCTCCAGGACCAGGGTTGACCACCCCTGATCTATAACTTCTGGAGAAAAACACTGGCTGGCATGAATTGACATTAGAAATATCCAATACGAAAGAAGTGGGGCGAATGGTTGTATTGAGCTATGCTAAACTTATATTGGAAGAGTTGTTGGAAAATACTAGGAAACGAAAACATTTAAAATTGTAAATGAAAGAAAAATAAAAATTTGCGTTCTACCTGTCTCGTGTGACTGATTTGTTATTCTGTGTTACCCCCTCCCATGATACCGCATGAATTGTAAAAATAAACAAAGTGAAATGAACAGACTTCCTGTCAAAAGTGAGAGAGTGAATAAACGTGACTGCACTAACATACAAAACAATATGGTGGCTACAAGCTGGCCTTCAGACAAGTTCCTAGCATTTCAGATTTGCTCCTGTGGAAGGAAAACATCTCTCTAAAAGGATTTATATAAGATAAATGTGTTTTTATTCTCTCCCAAAAGGATTACAAAATTGCTATTTCACAGGACAAAAGAACAAAATGCTTGCAGACAGTCTGACTAGGTGACCCCCACCACTGGACTATTTACTACCAAGCTTCAAACTAACAGTTGTTCATACTTTTGTAAACAGATGACCATTTGATATTCTACTTTTGAAGAAAACAGGCCAAGCCAGACTTTAGTAAACAAAGGACTGATTAATAATCAAAACTCATAATTCAAAATGATAGCATAAGGGTCTGGAATGAAGAATTAGTATATTTTATTAAGAGACTATTGAACAGATGGTTGTGCAGACTATGCAAGTTGTGTTTTAATAACATGTATTTACATTAAGATAATTAATTGAAGTACGGTGTTTGAATTTAATTTACCTCTTGACATTTAAAATGGAATCTTCAAATACGCCTCGCACTCCGATTGTTCGCTCACATAGCAAGACACTGGGATCCAGAGGCAATCCAGATAATTAAAAGCTTGTTTTCTAAATACATTCTTTTCCTTGGGTGAAATTTATTTGTGCTTGTGTGCTGAGGGGTCTAAACCCAGGGACGTTGCAGCACAACATTTGTTTTGTCACAAGAATGATTATTTACATTGTGCCTGTGGATAAAGGGGAAATCTGGAGCTGGGTCTGTCTTCTTCCTCACATTTTTTTTTTTTGTGGTGCTACTAAACAACTGAACACTTAGCCATCAAATCTTTATTTGATTTTAGAAGTATTACACAAGGACAATTAGTTCAGAACAGCATCTTTCTAAAGCCCTTCTCAAGTTATTGATTCCATAAATACTTATTTTCAACAGTACTCAAAACTGCTGGAGGTACACAGAAAGCAGGTCAGATACAACAAGTGATCTTTGAAGCGCACCAGCTTTTTGCTGAATTACATTTAAGTCCTGCTCTGGTTCCCCGAGTCAATGTGCAGTGAACTGATATGCTGAAGAGCATCGTTTAAACACGCAAAGCTGAGTGTCTCGCTGCTATGTTTTCTTGAAGCGCAACTATATTCATCTTATAAACATTTTCTTTTCATAAACCGCATAATTTTACAAATAAAGTGCTTGGTACAACATATAATATGAAAACAACATTTTAATTAAATCACTAATATATAATTATCTGTATTGCTTAGCAACCACTGCCAATTGTACCATCTTGCTTGCTGGTAAAGCAATAGAACTGAATTAGCAACTGTAACTACGAAGGCTTTAGCAAGCCTTTTTTATATTTTTAAAAGGGCTTTGGAATTATTTATTTCACCAGAGCTTTTAAAGCAACCACATTCAAAATGAGGCAGACATTACGAGGGGCTGTATTCTGAAAATCAGTACAGCTCATTCTCAGAAAACATTTAATTGGACATTCTATGAAAAAAATGGATGTTTAACTTCTGAATCAATAAATATTTGAAGGTGTTTTTGAAATGTGCTTGATTTACTCTCATATCCTGCACTTCTCTTTGTCCAGCCAGCTGGATACTTCACTCCAGGTGGATAAATGAAAATGACCTTCAGGTTTTATATTTTATTAACGTTAACCCAGTTTTGTTCTTGCACCACTGTGTTATGCTTCAACATGTCATCACAGTGGTTTTAAGCACCATTCGACTCCTTGAGCACATTATGGTGTACATGCTCCTCCTCTCCTGGAATGTGACCTGGTCAGATCTATGATTAAGTGGCTGGATAAATGCATGTCTGTGTTTAAATGTGCAGAGAATTGTGAGGGTCTGGAACCAACTCCCCAGTAATGTTGTAGAAGCTGACACCCTGGGATCCTTCAAGAAGCTGCTTGATCAATAAGCTACTAACAACCAAACGAGCAAGATGGGCTGAATGGCCTCCTCTCATTTGTAAACTTTCTTATGTTCTTATGTTCTTATGTTTTTCATCGCTGGCGGTTTCCTCTTTTTGACTGGGACAGTGTTGTATGTGCTGGATGCCTAAAGAATCTTGAAGGTGCATTGGGCATCTGTGCTCCCACAATGGTCTCTTCAGCCAAAGAAGCTCCTATTGATCTCTTGGTCCAGTCTGGATCCAGTGGCCTTGCTTTACCTTTCCTAGGTTTTGATTTGTGGTCAAGGTGGTTCGAGTTGCTCTTTCCAGCAGAGCTGCTCTTGTTCACCATGCGATACTTGTTGATTAAGTATATATCTGAGTCATCTGAATATACGTTGTTCTTGTTGATTTGTTGATCTTCGTTTGAATGTGTTCCAGGCGGCACTCTGTTTGGAAGACGTCCTCTGTTTTTAAATGGAAAGACAAATAGATAGGGATACAGTATTAGATTGTTAGCCAAAAATAAACACTTAAACAACATATTCTAAGGCCCATTAAAAGTGTTTTGGAGATAACTTAGCAAGGGGACAAGAATTAAAATGCTGCTACGGTAGCTACCTAGTTTTGCTGCTTCCCATTCACTTTTTCAGTCTCCTGAGAAATAGCTCCATCATTTCATAGTCCTGAGGTTTGATGGCTGGTCTGTACATTTCAAAACGCACCAGACTGTAGTTCCTGATCAGGATGATTGCTGATAATCGCCTAACCCTAACCCTAACCTCAGGCCTCGCAGTGTGGAGAGCAGAGAGAGAGCTGCTGAGCCAAAGCTGCTGTAGCTTTCCATGGAAGAGGAGAACACCTGAAAAGAGAAAGTCAAAATAAAACAGGGCGGAACATGATCAGAGCTTGTAGTATTGTTGCTGATTCACTGGGGTCCTTCAGGAGTTGTCTGGTTGTAGTTCTGGGAACAATTAAGGACTGGACAAGCTGCAATGGGCTGAACTTAAACTCACTAACACTTTGCACCACAGCTGTGATTACAAATTCTGCTGTGTTTACATTCATCTTCGAGAGGGTCATTCATTCGGCTAAATTGTCATCTTCTTCTTGTAACAGATACTGTACTCAACATCTCACTTATTTACTTCTAGGTTTCGAAAAAAGACTGAATCCCTGCCTATTGAGACTTGCCAAATAACCCAGATGGGAGTATCGAGGAGCAGGAGAGTTAGGGCCACCCCGGCTGTCAGGAGATCCCTCACTGAGCGGCACAGAGCCTTTCCAAACACTCACCAGTCTCATTTCCTTCCCTGTTACTTCATACAACACACATGCAGGTATGTCACAGAAGGGCAGTTATTTTCTTACAGTATATCCCCAGATACTCTTAATTTATGCTCAAACTCCTATTTCGTCAGCAGGAGCAATTCATTTATTTTTTTTTGATTGTTTTCTTGCAGGTGTTTTATTAAATTGCTATCGATACAAACATTGGACTCTGTTTAAAGTTATGTATAAAAATTAAATAAATGGTCCCAGTGTGTTTTAAGTTATGTATAACATTTTTTTAATGGTTCCAGTGTGTTTAAAGTTATGTATAAAACAAATGCTCCCAAAAAGATTTATGAAAACATCCCCAATGCTTCGTTATCTCCAATCTACCTTCAACATTGTGTGCAGCTTTAACACCTTGTTTAACATTGTGTGCAGCTTTAACACTGTGTTTAACAATGTGTGCAGCTTTAACACTGTGTGAAGCTTTAACACTGTGTTTAACACTGTGTGCAGCTTTAACACTGTGTTTAACAATGTGTACAGCTTTAACACTGTGTTTAACACTGTGTGCAGCTTTAACACTGTGTTTAACACTGTGTGCAGCTTTAACACTGTGTTTAACAATGTGTGCAGCTTTAACACTGTGTTTAACACTGTGTGCAGCTTTAACACTGTGTTTAACAATGTGTGCAGCTTTAACACTGTGTGCAGCTGTTTGACTTTCTTGGCCTGGATCAGTGCGAAGCCTTGTGGTGCTCTGACTCGCTGAAACTTCTCTGAAACATGCAGCACCTGGGGGTTTTCAACCAGGGTGTCCCTCCTCTGGGTGAGTCCACTTCACAATCAGGGCAAAGTACAGAGCCTCCAGCAAGATCTGCGACTGGAAACAGACAAGTCCTTTCAATGTGAAGTATACAGCATACATATTAAAATGCTGCAATGAGTATTTCAAAAAGTATAATTAAAACTACAACAAATAAATACAAATATCATAATCTTTAGCTCAGGCAATGAATTTTCTTTATGAAAAATTCTTGCAGGTAGTCTGCTAATTGAGATGAATTGATGGGATGACAGGCTAATGATTCAGCTGCAGAGCCCCCCAGCATGGTCACAAGGTCATACTTAGATCCTCACCTCACCTCACCTTGAAGCAGTAGCAGATGTATCTGAATTGATCCCTTTAGAAAAAGTCTAAAAAATAAAAATAAAAATATATATTTTGCAGATTAGTAAAACCAAACTGTGGCTTGAAATGCAATTTATTATAAGGTGTTTTGGAGGGGAGAGGGATAGAGGACGAAATAGAAGAACCAGGATTCAGAGAAATTTTAGCAAAAAAAAAAAAAAAAGTTTTTGAACCTGTGTTTTGATGCATTGCTTACATGCAGGTCATGGCAGGAATAGAACATGCATTACCCCCCTAGATATTCCATTAAAAGTCAGAAATGAGCTGCCAATGGTTGAGGAGTCAAGGTCGTCATCGATTTCTAATGACTGCTGCTCAAGCTGTGCTGCAGGAGGCTCAACTGATGCCTGAAACAAGAGAAACAAGTGCTTACTGTTGCAGAAAATGAAAGAGAAGATTTATAAAATAAAAGAAGCAGTGGAGCTGCAGAGAACAAAGAGCACTCAGCTCTACGTTTCTCCTATAGCTGAAGCTTGGCAGCTATTCACTGAGATTAGAAAACGACAATTAATGAATGCAATGAGTTCAATTACTAGAGTCGGCTGGAAACCTTTCTTTGAATTTGCCATTTATGGTTTCTCTCCTGTCACTGTTATCATGCTTTGTTTATTCTGGACCCTACAGATGTAGATGGTTAACAAAACAAGAAACCCAGGGATGGGAGAGGATACTGTATAGCAGGGGTGTCAGACTCAGGTCCTGGGGGCCGCACTGTTTTCTGGCTTTCGTTCCACCCGGGCTTTCGATTACTTAACTGGTCTAATTATTTGATTAATTGTCCTCAGCCAGTCTTCACTTGGATCTCATACTTATACAGGCCGTCCTTCCCACAGAACCGAATCACCCCAGCGTGGTTTATGTAAATCATGTCCAACTTGCGACAGTCAGCAGAACTATGTAGTTCATTCCGGGAGGCGGAGCCTAAACAGAAATCAAGGCAAATTTGGTATTGCTGTACCCGCTCTGTGGATATCAGTTTCCAGTGCCTTCATCAGAAAAAGTGAAAAAGCTAAAGAGTCATGCCCACTTTAAAATAATGTCTGCCAATTCATCAGACTCCCCTTAGAACATCATAGGAATAAAATCTAAATCAGGGCTTCTCAAACTCGGTCCTAGGGGAGCCCCTGTGGCTGCTGGTTTTCATTCCAACCATTTACTTACAATTACTTAACTAGAGACCCTTAATTGAACTGATAATTTGCTTAATTAGACCTTTTTACTTGTGTTCAGCTCCTGAACAGTTGCATAGTTCAAGTTAGCTACAACATTTGATAAATAACTTGAACTGAAACTGTTTAAGAGCTGAAAACAAGTAAAAAGGTCTAATTAAGCAAATTATGAGTTATTCGAGAGCTTGATTGGACTGAAAACCAGCAGCCACAGGGGGTCCCCAGGACTGAGTTTGAGAAGCCCTGATCTAAATGGTTTACATTTTCATGGGGCATTTTCCAGGTTTGTTGGCAGATTTAACAAGTGATTCCCTTGGAATATATGGGGCATTATTATAAAGTGGTTTCTAAACCAATATCCCACAGATATTAAATCATGAGATAATTGACAAGTGAGAATATAGAACCATTCGGCAGGGCTTTCTGGTACAGTAATTTTGCCACGACTAAGTGGTGGGGAGGAGGGCTGTTGGTAAGTACTGTTGGTAAGGTGACTTTTCAAGCTTCCCTCAAGCTATGCATTGCGCTTGTCTGTGATTATGGATTATTTCATTCACAAAGCAACTTCCCTTAGTATGTAATTTGAGGTCCAATAATGATTGATCAATGGAGTATGAAGGTCCAGGAGTGTTTTCCTGGATAACATCTACTATTGTTGTCCTGAAGACCTAATCATCCTTTCAGTACTAGATTATCATTTCTCATCTGTCCCTTCTGCTAGATAGCATTGTTGCCTTGTTCTGGGTTCCTGCTGTTTTTCTCAGTCATTTACCTGCTTGTGAAATTAAGCAATCCAGCCCCGGGGGAATGATTATGAGTGCCATTTATTTTAACTGGTTTCTGTTTTCTTAATGTCAGAGCTGTGCAATCTCTGCTCTGACGCAATGCTGGATAATTGCTCTGATTAGACTTGGCCATTTGCAGTTAACTCGCTACAAGACCTCAGCTTATTCTGACAGAGGACTGGCAGTCAACAGAACATCCTAGTGCATCCCTGAACCTCTGGCACACCAAGCGACCAGCAGGAGACAGAACACTAAGCTAAGGTAAGAACTTGACCCCCCACCCTTCCGAATTGTTACTACATTCTGGACACAAGAATGACATGTAACAGCAGAAACATTTCAGAAAGTAGAAAAAATATTCAAATTCGTTGTGCACCAATTACGAGTGTTGTGAACGGGTTCTAATAAAGGAGATAATCTGAGAGATTTACTCTGGAGAAATGAAGAAAGTGTATAGCTTGTGATCTGGTCAGGGTGATCCTCTTCTGGGCTGTGCAGTTATATATTCATTATGGTTCAGATAACTGTGGAGATAGGCGGTGATATACAGCTCTTCTTCACTGGCAGCAGCCCCATCTGAAGAGAGACAGAGGAAGACATATGTGAGATACTGTACTAACTACCTAGATAAACCCTTCATTTTCATGCTGTAGACTCCATGCACTAGGTACAGTATATACGTAGCAATGTTTTAATCATTTTTTATTAACTAAAACACAATTATTTAGTGCTGGTTTACTAAATTCGTCCAGTTTAGCTGTCTGTGTACCCAACTGCATCAGAAGACAGACGTACATTCCTCGGTTGAGTCCCGTAAGGTAGTTTCAGCTGCAGGAAAATGGATGCAGCTTGCTAATTTTATTTCATTGTTACCAATAGTGGTTAAGGGTGGGTGAAGCCTTGTGAATTTTAAGCCAAGCAATGTAGAAAATCTGTCCCACAATCATGTTTCGTTTTAAATAGACTTTTTTCCCTCTTGAATTTAGTCTGCTGACACTACTTCATTAGTGAGGACACAAGCTCCTCAAAACTTTAAGCAATATGAGGCAGCAGTGTGGTGTCGTGGTTAGGGCTCTGGACTCTTGACCGGAGGGTTGTGGGTTTAATCCCAGGTGGGGGACACTGCAAAGCGATACCACAAAGAAGTAACTTTAAGTAATGAGACAGTAACAAAATAAATAAATAAAACAAAATAAAATGCACACACACACACACACACACACAGTTGAACAGATGTATCTAGGTCATTTATTAATCCATTACAACAAAAAAAGCAAAAACAGAATTATAATGGATGTCTGAGTCATCCCTGAAATGGGCTGAGCTCGAGTGGAGCAACAGGTCTGTTTCTCAAATTTGGATTAAGCTGTGTCACTTGCATTACATATAAAAGCTACATATGTTGCAAACAAGCCACTGTTTCATGCTTGTAAGTTAAGTCTAATGCTGCAATACACAAACAGATGGGACATTTAAGAGAATTTAGGAAATGCCAAACTCGTTTTACACCAAACTGCATTGAAAACACTCTGCAGTGTGTTTAAATTGTTAAGGAAGCTATGTGACCATTATGATTAGTCCCTCTAATACTTCAGGGAAGCTGAGGTTGGAAAAAGGTAGCAGTCTATTCTTTGTTGTTGTACCATAGGGACTTGTGAATCAACAGGAATGCGTGCAGTCTTGCCAACTGAGTGCTGTAGGCAGTAGTTACTGAAATTGACTTACAACAGGAAGATGTAACTTTTAATTCTTATTAGGAGTCATGTCCCTATTAAAACTGATTAACATCAACTACACTTGCACATCTCTTTGGAGAGTTGTCTTGTGAACAAAGGATTAATATACAATGAATATACAATTCCTTCCTTGTAACATAAACCCAAATGGAAACTTTGAATTAAAAAAAAAATATTTGGATTTAGCCTACAGAAATTATCTTTGCCGTTCTAATGACACCAGTGAAGAAGAGCTGTGAAACAGATACAACAGAAAGGCTTGGTTGTAAAATGAAATTCTACAGCATTCTTTCACAGCAATATGAGTCATCAATACTTTATACATATCACAGGGCTACCTTGTATAAGTGTTTAAGACTGGTGTATTGCAACCTCTATAAGGATCTGTGTATTACTGAATACCCACAGCAAACGAAGCCAGTCATGTGAGGGACAGTTCATTTCCTGAATGTAAAAGTGTTTGTAATTCACTAAGTGAGAACAGCAGAGAGTTCCTGTAGCACTGTTTTGTATGTTGCTTCCCAGGCAGCAAGGAAAAATCAATTTGGTTTAAATATGCCATTCTTAAGCAAGTGTTTTTCTAAATTCTGAGAAGTTAAAGCTTATTCGATAACAAGTCCACTAAATGGCCGCCCTGTTTTAGTAACCAGCACTCTTACAGATGTGAGTGTTTCTTTAGAGACAAGTATCAGCTACCTGTAGATGAAGTCACACACACAAGAATATGCATCGAGATGAAGGCTTAGAAATAAGGAGCCTGAGTCTGTAGTTTTTTGCCAAGGCTTTTCTATCCTAGAATTCAATGGTGTAAGAGTCGGATTTAGGAGTAGAATACTGTGACGCCTGTCACACAAAAGTGAATATTATGTAAGTGGTCCATTTTAGCGCACCACTTTTTAGCCTGGCCAGGTATTCTAAATGTGTTGTGTAAAGTCAGAATGTATGCTTTCTGTTACCCTTTTAAGAGTGGGTTTTAGGAAACGTGGCCCCTTTAAATATGTTGGAGGACCTTGACCTTTATAAACCCTGCACTAATGCACTATGGGACGGCACCTTTTCCTGTTGGGAGTTTGACTCTGGTTAGTTTGCTGCTGAAGGTTTGCCGTCGAATATTTACACATGTACAGGTTCGCTAAACTTAGATGTGTTAAAGCCAAACTGCATAAAGTTAGATATATACTATGTTTATCTAGCTTTAGTTATTTTACAGTTTTAGACAATGTTCTTTGTTTAGCAAACATTGCTGGCAAATATTTTTCTTTTCCGTTGCTATTTCCTGGAGGAAACAAGACATTTCATTTGGATTTTGGAATGCAGCTGTGTTTTTGGACTTTGGGTGGACTTTCTGGAGCGCTCATGGACAATCACACAAACCGGTGAGACCGAACTGATTTATTATTATTTTTGGTGGATGTTTTTCTCATTTCTTTTTACTTTATTTTGTATGGTGGATTACCAACTGAATTTTGATTTTTGGGATTCTTTCTATTTTTGTTTTCTACTGGACATTATTTTCTATTTATTTATTGCCTCTGTAGGCTTACCGTGGATTTAACACCATCCTATTTCTGTTACAACTTGGTTTTATGTGCATGGGTCAGCAGCTACCAGAGGTACTGTGGGGCCTAAAATTGTTGGGTAATCTGTGTGTGTTGGACCGATGTTTTTGAAATTAAATGTTTCGCACTTCAACGAACCTAGCAATCCTATTTTTGCTGTGTATCTGCCTTTCTGCCATCTACTCTTTATATCATTTTTAAGGAGTTTTTGGTAGTAACCTATTCCTATTCTGGGAATGTTGTGTTGGCCTTTTCGGTCAAAGGCAGATTGTTACAATACTACCTCAAAAAGATAATATTACTGCTATTGCTAAGACTGAGAAGAAAAAAACAAACAGGACTGAATTCTGAGATTGCAGAATTCTGTAAGTGTATCATGTGCTTTACTCATGCAGCAAAACTTCAGGCTAGTGTCTCCCTTCACTCACAAATAGCCCAGAAATGTAATAATATAAAACAGTGCTATTTGAGTTCATTCTAATTCAGAAACCCTGGTTTGAAATTAGACCTGGATGAAACAAGCAGTCCGGACTGTTCAGTTGCATAATTGTGGTTGTGGAAAACTCCAGAAAAAACGGAAATTACACGACACACCCGCCCTGGGTCGTAGTCTCTGGACTCATGCCTGCTTTCCTAGTCAGCAGTCACAGTCTGGATCGTATTCTCTGGACTCATGCCTGCTTTGCTGACAGTCAGGAGGAACGTGTACTCCACAGCTGCCTCCAGCATGCTCTCAGCGATGACCAACACCTTTTCCTGGTAGCCACAATTCAGATTGCAACAGAGGAGGGTGTCTGTGTACACAAAAAAAAAAGTTAGAAAAGATGTGAAAGGGGGTCTGAGATATGACCCCCTTTCATTTGCACAGGACTTCAGTAGAGAGTTTTAACTAAAGCTTTCCACTCAAGTTCAGAATAGGGTCTTGGGCTTTTAAAACAGTCCAGATGTAAGGCATATTGATTCCATCTCTGATGGCAGTCTGAATATGAAGAACTCTGTTGGTTGCGAAACAGAAACAGTCAACAAGATCCTCTGCTACAATGTGAAGACCCCCTATCTCCTTCAGTGCAAAGAAGAAAATGCTGGCCTGCATTACGCTGATTTCATGCTCTGCAGTCACAATGATGCTAAACGTCCCAATGGACCTGAATGTGTAGAAAATAGTGGCTCTTTGAGGAATTGGTATGCACCTGTCACACAATATCCAAGAGTAATGGACATCGTCTCCTGCTAACAGATGTGCCATGAAAGTGACAGATGCATTCAGTGACACAATGGTCTTGCTTGTAGTAATGTCAAGCCACAAACTGGTGTTTTGACTGCAACGCTAATTTGTGAGTTATTACTGCTAACCTCATTCCAGCCTGTGAGGGTAATGTTAAAATTGCCTGTTGAGTTATATAGGTGGGTGGCATTAAAGCCCGTTTGGATGCTTCCATCACCAAAGTCCCATGTGTACCTGACTTTCCAATAACTCCCAAAAGCCATAAACATGCACAGTTCCTGTAATGCTAAGGTGTTTGACTTTGTGCCATTGTGTGTGATTATTACCAACCCAACAGACTCCTGGACTTCAATCTGTATTGCTGCTAAATTAAATGTAATAGAATACTGACCCGCATTCTGTAAGTGAAGCCCATTTCATTAGTTCCTCAGACTGCAGAGTCATTAGTGCCAAAATCCCACAGATAATTGTATTGGTACTCAGGGAAGGTGTTGACATAAAATCTGCTCCCCTCGACCAATTTAGTATATTTACTGAGAGGCACAAGTGTCACATTCACTACCACTGGCTCAACACAAATAGTGGTGAATAAATTGTTTTTTATTAACATTGCTCAACAGTCACAATGAAAGAACATACATTCCACTCTTTCTGAATAGATGATTCGCCTCAGGAATGCCTTTTACAGTACGATTAGGTGAACTGACTCTGAAATTCCAGTCATATACATAGACTGAAGAGATCCATGATACAAAGGCGCTCAATCTTATACTAAGAAGTTCCTGAATGCACATAGAGGGCTCTAATCTCAAAACCTCAAGCACAAATACTTGAACAGCTAGGGACACTGGCACGATACTGATTGCATTCAAGGCAGTCACATTCATATAGTAGGTGGAGTCTTTCACGTAAGTGTACTCCACCACAGGACTGGTGCTTGTCAGCTGACTCCCATCTCCCATGCCAAAGATCCAACTAATGTTATTCCCGGTTTTAACCTCTGCACTTATCAGTGTTGCAGTATGGCGCTCAGTAGGTCCATTCGATGAGTCACTTAGACCTGTGATCTCCTTGAAGACCGGAGGGCTGCTTTGGGAATCTGTGCTGCTGATTGTGTTGTAAGCGCGGACGCTGATGTTATAGACTCCACTCTGATTAAAGGTGTGGTTCACTCTGCGCTCCCACCCCTGAGCAGGGGAAGAGCCATCGCTGAAGCTCCAGGTATAAATTATTCCATATGGACAGAATGGAGGGGATGGGCCTCAAACGCTTCCGTACTACCAACGACAAGAGCATCAATATCAACTATTATTCCCACAGTCGTGAGATGGCTGTAGGCAAACACTTGTACCAGCTGGCTGGTATTTCCATATTTGTTAGACACAGACACAGCAAGGGTGTATTCTCCTGCAAGACAGAAGATTAAACATTATTAATGAATAAATACATGTGTGTGTATGTAGTTGTGACAAAGAGCGAATGAATCTGAATCAACAATCTCCCTCTCGACCTGTGAGAGCACTGTACAGCAGGAATTGCGTGCCCCGTACTGAATGTTTCGGCAGTTCATTCCGGGGCAGTCGGAAGCCGCCATTCAGGAAAGGGATGGCGTCCACGGTACCAGGAGTCCCCGCCCTAGTACGGTAAGCAAAGTTTCATTCATGAATTGGAGGAGACGTGATTGAACTAGCTATCGGAGGGGGCGGGGCTGAGGGTACTTTAGGGGGACGTGACGCCATAATCGGTTCCTTTTGTTGTGGTGAATAGGAGGAAGCGAGGACTGTCAAACAGTGAGTGAAGTGTTGCTGAATCTAAACTGTGTGTTTACATCCGCCAGACGGCTAAATACGGATCTGGGAGCTGCCGCTTTACGCCAGCGATACACCCAGACTGCACTGCACCTGAACACCCCAGCAACACTGTTTCCAGCACCGCGCCTGCACTGAGAGCACTGTCCGGAGACGTGTCTGTGTTTCGTGTCTGTGTTTCTTGTCTGTGGTTCGTGTCTGTGTTTGGAATTATTATTTCGGGACTGCAACCCCTCGTTTTGGCGCTGGCAATACCCATTGATGAGTAGAGCCAGCTTTATTATTTAAAATACGGGTCAAGGAGAATAAAAGTAACTTGTACCGTGAACTTTGTGTTTGTCTTTGTCTGGAGCACCTACATCACCCCTTTCACTACGCACTGCAACCCACACGTTCACAGTAGTTCATACTATTTTCTCTAAAAAGAGACACCTTAACCAGCCCTGGTGCTGTATATATGGTTTCTTTAATAGACTACATATGTGTTAGAACCCACTCCACCCTATTTGGCACAATAGTAGTTTCCTCCCACACCTCTCCTGTCAGATGGATCAGTCTGACTAAAGTGGTCACATGTCTGAAGGCTTTCTGTAGGTGTGCTGTCATTTTTTATAATCTCACATGTAAAAAGAGTTATTTTCTATGGTTGTACTTTCAAAGATGTCCCTGCTACTACCTGAATGTCATCTGCAAGTTTGTTCTGGCTCAAGGAGTTAAACCAACTTGACTTCAGTATTTGGTAATAACAACTTTGTCTATCAGAGATTCTAAATGATGCTAGAAAGCCCTACCTGGTTGTTGGTATGTGTAGGTGACATTGTGCTGTAGCAAGGCCTGGTTTACACTGGTGTCTTGAACCTGAAGAGAAATGTCATTGGGGGGCTTGAAATGATAGGTGTCTTAGCCTCCATCTCAAAAAGTCCCCCTGAAAAGACAGCCATGTTAACAAATGAACTCTTTCATTTTATTAACAGTATGAAAGCTTATACAGTAGTAGGATAGTGGCCATGCTTTGGACATACTGTAAAAAGGCACATCATGTTTCTGTTTTCCATCAGAATTTGAAATACAAACTAGATTTAAACTGAAAACCACCTGTCGCATGCATAGATCTCAGAGAACAAACCAAAACTTTTGTCTGCTTGATTTAGTTTCTTTTATGTTTTTCCTGCCAAATGTTTCTCAGCAATCATTATCAACAACATTTTTGCTCCAGGTAAAAAGAAGCCAGCAGCAGCAGATGAACTAAGCACCCCCTTAGAACTAAGCACCTCCCCTTGATGGAGCTGGAGTTTGTGGATGCTAATTTTTTTGTCGTTTATTATGATTTGATACAAAAAAAAACTAGATTAAGTCTAAAGAAACAACAATGAACAGAGGCATGGATCGTGTTTTATTTTAAGAATTCCTGTCTGAACATTTAGTATTTTTATTAGAAAACGAAAGCTGTCTACAACACCTGTGAGATTTAACACAACATACATCCCCACCACAGCTGTAAATACAGAACTGGAGCTCTGAAGTGTGATTTCGTTTTGCTCCGGGTCTAACAGGATACACATTTTACATCTTACACTGTCTATCAAAGTATTTCTCTTTTGCATAATGACAGGTTTCACCAGATACCCAGATATCACGAGTGATAAGCTGCTCTCTTGTTCAAGATGTCTCCTGAGTATATTAAGAAGTGTACTAATAGAGTCATCAAGCTTTCAGTACTTATTTATTTGGCATAGTAGTACAATAATTCAAAATAAACTAAATATGCAATACATAATATACATGATACACTTTACCGGAACGTGGCCTCCATGGCTGTGTCCACTTTGACACTGGCTGTATGAGTCTCAGAGGAAATCTGAGGGACGAATGCAGGGACATCTGCCACCCTCAGGTCAGCCATCTTATTCATCCTGTCCACCATGACATTGAATTCTGCTGCCAGGCTGCTCACGTGGTTTACCGCAGTGTCCTGTAGGTGGAAACACAGCAAACGTTATGTGATGCAATACGTAGATGAACACATCTTTTAACCTCTTAAGGTACTCAAGGAATTGAGTAGTTGTTCAAACTGTTTTGAGAGTGACTCAAGTATCACGAGGAGGAAACTGACCATTTGGATGACCAGATCCAACCTGTCAGTACATTTTAAACCCTGTTTCGTGCACCACAGTGCAAAAATAAGAAAGTTAGCATCATTTTATTTGTGGGACACATATGTCCCTTGTTGCAGCCTAATGTATTTGGGGTACTATATTATGCTCCTATTTCCTTACATAGTGCTAATCCTTTAAAGTATGCAACTTACGTAATTATGACTGCTCAGTCAGATTTACATTGATTTTAAGCAAATAAGACTTACAAATCATGCCGGATTCCAGAATGTACAGGTTCTGGATTGTAGAGGGGATTGCGCCATTAGTTTCAAAAGGGATTTGGTTAGGACCATAAAATTATGCCGAATTATACAGAATGCTGGTATGTAGAGGGGATGGATTAGACAGGTTTTACTTTATATACCACCCCTATAGAGTATATCACTGCCCTCAATAGCTCCTTATTTTTTATTTAATGTCAGACAGAGCATTGAATGTTATCTTGCAAGTCTTTGGTTGAAATAGTCAGTGTTTATTTTCAAGGATTTTCAGCAGTTATTCTTTAAAGTTTTGAATACAGGTATTCTTTTATGAGGTGCAATGCTTTTGAGAAAGGCTGACTCAAATTCAATAGTATAAGTATTTTGAGACACGATTAACAGAAACAATTAAAGAAAGGGGACAAAAAACAAACCTGTACTCACAGAAAGTTTGTAGATCGTGGTAAATCACATTAAGCACTGTGTTGTACTTTGTAACTGCCCTTATCTGTAATGTGATATTCTGCAATGTGATATTCTGTAAAAGTGATATTTTGCAATGTGATACTTTGTACTGTGATATTTTGTAACAATTGTAAGTCGCCCTAATAATAATAATAATAATAATAATAATAATAATAATAATAATAATAAAAATAACAACTCTGGAACAGATTAAGTTATTATCAACAGGCATAGCGATGTGCGTCCCAGCTGCTTCCATAAAGGCACCCATGCACCCAAAAACCAGCGACAGGGTCTCCCTGTCACAGATCTCTATTACATTTATTTTTATGATTGAGGTTATTAACTGATTTCAGGTTCATCACAGTGTACACTGTATTTGGCATTCCAAGTGTACTGTACTGTTTTCATACATGCAGTTCTTGTAGTGAATCATACTTGATTAATATTTAATCTAAGCATTGTCTGGATCACTCAATTTACTAAAGTAAATTAATAAATTATGAAAGAGTTCTGTATTAATAATGAAAAGAAAACATGAGATTTTTAAATAAAACATTTTACTTTGTACAACAGTCAACCACCCATACTGAGATGGTGCTAAAACTTAAATGTATAGCCTTGCTGCTCTGCTGATACCCAGAGCGAAATTATATTGCTTTTCCAAACTACATACTATATAAAACAGTTGGTGGTTTATGTTTTGTTTAGTTTTTTTCTCTTGGGTTTTTAGCTCATAAAACAGTTGAAGCTTGATGTTTCTACCCTGAAACACATTATTAAGGCTGCCTGGAATTAAGGAATGAAAACCACTTACAACTAATTACAACTAATAAATTAACCAGCACTCTGTGGTGTGGATCAGGGACAACCCTCAGGCCTCTCACACGGTCCTCTGTCTTTACTTTAACAGACTGGTTCTCAGTGCGAACGTCATTGTCTGCCATAATTACAACAGAAATGACACTGGCATTTATCAGTTCCAGGTCTATGTGTGAAAACAGAGTACCACTGCTGTTCATTCTACACTCTTCAACTAGTGAGGCAATTTCTTTGGGGAAAGTTGTTTAAAAAGGAAAACTTTGGTTGTTGCCATGTCAACAGGCTGTTGCATTGTGCCAAGAGGTGATTTTAAGAAGAAGAAATGTTTTGATCGTAGGGAAGTAGATGGTGTTATCTAGCACTGGTGAGTAGACGACGGTTAAACCAAGAGGGGGCACAACCTGAAATGTGCAGGAAAGATTTCTACAAAAGGGTTTGCTTGCTACAGCTGCGTGAATGATATACATTTCTGGGGCTAAGAAGCGGACTTTCAATGAACATCACATTTTTCTGGGTGTACAGGACTCTGAAGCTGCAGACTGTGTCTCAGTCCAATTTCTCAAGGTTGTGTTGTCAAGGGAGCAGTGATCCAGTCAGAATGGTTAACACGGAAGTAGCTCTGTTTCCATGGTGATGTAGTATCTTGATTAATGAGCCTGGTTCTCCATCATGTTGGATTGCAATAAAGTCAAATAAAGATAGACTTGGATATCTTCACTCCACATATATATTTATTGTAAAACCAAAAAAGCATAACAGCAAAAATGACTGGTAACTAGTCTAAGCACCACACTGTTATAATAATAGATTAATGTGATCTTGTATTCAGTTTACTGTGGTTTTTGCTGACAGCACTTGCTATGAAATACTGTGCTAGAGGAAACAGCAATCTTCCAACTAACATCATGCAAGTAGAAATTCGAAAAAATAAATAAGCTGTGGGTTTTTTATGTATTAAACAATACATTTGTCATTATTCACTAGCTACTTCCACAACAGCCCCTCTGCCCACCTCTGCTGTTCTGTAGACGACTAATTATATAAACTTGCATGGTAATTTCTCTAGGATGCTAATTACAGCTTTAACGCAACACTTCTTGCAGGGGCACTATATTTAAAAAAAAATAAAATCATTAAAAGCTGCACTGCCCTCAGGAAGTAACCACATCAGGTATCTTTTCTGCAACTAGAAGAGCTTTTTTTTTTTTTTTTTTGTAAGTGTGGTTACGGAATAGCAGAGTTGCACATGTGTGTAATGTACTGTATTTATTAATACGCTTTCTAGAACTTGTCATACACAGGATATGCCCATTTGCCTAAGCCAGAGCTATCATGAGCTCCACAATATTAATTATTTGAAGTATCCCATTCAGGGTTACTCACTGGTTTGAATAGACTGCAAGGAAAATCCAGAGGCTTATAGGATGAAGCAAGTGCAATCAAAATGCTCCTTATTGAGGTTGTGGTTTAAACATGCTGTGTTTTAAACATGTAATGAGCAAAAAAGTACTGAAACAGTGTCTTAGTATACCTGCTATTATTTAGTCAAGTTTTTTTTTTTTTTTTTTTTTTTATCAAATCTTAACCCCTGGTAAAAAAAAAACCCAAAAAAGGTCTTATGTAGGTGTTTATATAATTTTAGCAGTATTCTTCATCACAGTATGTGCTCAGCTGAGAATGCTCTCCTACCATGGAAACCAGAGTAATGTTACTGTTGTTTTAATGCAATACGGTCCTGCAGTATAAAAACATTATTAACAGGTAGGGAAACTACTGAATCTTCTTGTTCAACTTCATACATGGACCACTTCAAAAGAACTGAAGCCTAATCTTGTATTAGTCACAAATACTTCTTTAAAAGGAAAACAATCTGGAAATCCATGCTGTCGTGAAGTGAGAACCATGGCCCCTATGCAGAATACACATCTGGTCACATGTGGGGTAGGCTGCCTCTGGAGCCAGCTCGGCTGCAGTAGAGGACTTTATTTTGACGTTGTGACGATGTCATGAGCGATTCTATGACAACTGACTTCACTTTAGTTTTTTTCCATCAATGCTTTTCAGAAATACTTTACAAATAAGTAGAGTAGCTCCAAATGTACTTTATTTTATTTAATATGATGCAAACAAATGTTTGATTTTTTTCCGACTTCCATTGCTTCAATATATCATTGCGTTCTAGCTGGCTTTTAACTAAATTAATATCTGTTGTTGCATGCTACCTGCTTGCCAAATCCCAGAAAGAATTACTTTTAAAAACTGGCACCTCCACCAGTTTATACTGTACTAAGTGGAGCAGGTGGTGCTTCTGAAACGAGGAACTAAAAGACCACAGGAAGTCAGTCTGTATTTCTAAGCATATTTAGCTGAAGGCTAATTGGAAACAGAAATATAGTTAAATATAAACACAACGTGTGATCAGGGGAAGCAAAAAAAGCTCTTTACTGTCTCATAAGAGAAAGAGCTATGACTTTGGAATAAGTCTATTTATAAAAATGTTTTGGTAAAGTGCCACTCTTCTGTTAGTTGTTTACTATTGTGCAGTGTGAACTTCTATTCTCCAAGTTGAAAGCGGCAGTAATTCTATTTCTAAAGGAATTGACTCTTTCCAGGCACCTGTCAAATTTCTTACTGAAAACTCTTTCAAATCACTGGCACCAGACAAGCGTCAGAGTCACAGACACTATTCCCTGCTCAAAACTAGTTAAAATAAAAAGCAATTTTAAATGTGAATTTGTTTTCCTATTCTTTTTTGGGCCCAAAAAATGACTTTTAGTATATATCGTCCAGTACATATTCTTGTATGAAACACTTACAGGAATGTGTGTATGGGAGATGTGAAGATCAAGCCTCTGGTATCCCAACCAATCAGACTTGCAGGCGTGACACATGGTATGAACAAAGAGTGTACAGAAGGGAAAATACTTTCCAGTACTAATAGGCACACTGTACATTCTCACATTTAAAAACAATGATGATGATCTGATGAGGGGAGAAACTTTGACTAAATGTGTGTCCTGACAAATACTCACAAACCCCCTCACCCCAATGTATCCAGATAACAAAAACATCTTTCACATTCACACGGTTAAAGAAGTGACAGTCATGTCAGCTCTCTGAGGGGTAGATGTACGAAGATGGGCCAGTCACAGTGCAAACATACCGCAATTTGCATTTCTGTTGCAACAATTCGCAAAGTATACATTTTGTCTCATGTGCTAAGAGAAAATATGTTAATAAAGAGAGCCGCCATATACTATTTTAAATATTTGTTGTGTCTTACAGATCTTAGCGAGATCTGTAGCATTGTGAGAGTCGTGTGACATTTTTTCCAATAAATAATGAAAGGTAGTTTAATCCCATCAGATTCTATAGTGGGGCCCCCACCTTAACACCCCCAAATAAAAAATGTGTTTCTATCAAAAAGCTCTTCGTAATCATACAGTAGCCCCTCACTATACCGGATATGTTTGTCCGACATAAGGAGGTGACAGGTTTAAACAAATACAATAAAATCGCACACACGTACATTTATAGTGCCTAATGTATTTTAAATGTATAAATCATTGCACTGAAATAACACAATGAATGCTTAAAATATGAATTTAACGAACGTTGTTGTAGTTGACATTGCGTAGGCTACATTTCTTTACTACTGTACAGTATAGGTACAAGTTATAATACACAATGTTTGACAGCAAGTGGCTATAAAAGTTAATGTAACGTTAGATATTTTTTTTCTACAGAAGTGCTTTTACTTGTACAAATGCAGTGTTATTTTTGTGTGACTATGTTGTAAAACAAATGTATAAATTGCTGTCAAGCACACAATATAATGTTATTCTTTGTATTCATTTTGTGAAGTAAATGCAACAAGTAAACAATACCTGTTCATTTTTGCCACAAATACAACAATTTTTAACATCTATAATTATAAAACAATTTAAGTAGGCCCTATGTCTAGTTCTAGTAGTTTACAATAGCTTACCCGCACTATCTGTTATTATCAGTATCGGCCAATATGGGCAGATAGTCACCGGCTATCGGTATCGGCCAAGAAAATCTTAATTGGTGCGCCCCTAATATATATTATTATTATTATTTATTTCTTAGCAGACGCCCTTATCCAGGGCGGCTTACAATTATTACAAAATATCACATTATTTTTACATACAATTACCCATTTATACAGTTGGGTTTTTACTGGAGCAATCTAGGTAAAGTACCTTGCTCAAGGGTACAGCAGCAGCGTCCCCCCACCTGGGATTGAACCCACGACCCTCCGGTCAAGAGTCCAGAGCCCTAACCACTACTCCACACTGTTGCCCCTGTGTATGTATATGCACACACACACACACACACACACACACACACACACACACACACACACACACACACACACACACACACACACACACACACACACACACACACACACACACACACACACACACACACACACACACACACACACACACACACACACACACTATAGATAAAACATTTTTAGCATCTTTTCTACCAAACATATTTAAAAGGTTAAAAAAATCAAACAAACCCTAAAGGAGTGCTGTTCAGGCCAGTAAGCTGGTTCTCCAGATATGTGTGTGTGTACTGAAGTTCTGTGTGTGAGAACAGTTGGCTTGAAAGCCCCAAAAGAAAACATCTGTACATCCCAGCCTTGGTGGAAAAGTTGTTGTAAAGTCGTAAATATTCTGGGAACCGGCTGCCAGTATCCTCCAATTGATCATTAAAAGCATCTTAAACAACACATTGCCATATTATGCAATGTTTTCAACTTCATTTTAATCCATCAAGTTACATAAAGAACCCCCTCCTAATTTGCTAATGCCTAGTTATATCGTTGCTCTATTTTGTATGACAAAAATGTATCCATGAGTGTTGGGAGAAACAGGTTTTTCTATTGTTTAAAAATTCTACTTTCTAAAAGGAGAAAAGGGAAAATGGAGTATGAAACAGTTTAATAACAGGACATGTGATTATAGCATTTTTTTTTAGCATCACTAATTTACTATTTACTATAAGTAATGCATTATCATAACAGCACGGACGGCCACAGATTCACAAGATTTCTTTTTTTTCTGGGACAAATACTCACAAATACTTTGTGACACCAGCAGGGGAAAATGTATGCAAACTGAAAAGCAAAGGTGTAACCCTAAAGCTGTGACAGGCACAGGTACACAAAAATACATGATAATAATAATAATAATAATAATAATAATAATAATAATAATAATAATAATAATAATAATAATAAACATGGATCTAATTTCATCAGGTGGGACCTTTTTATACACACCTCCAGACATCCAGCTTTGATGATCCACCTCAGAAAGAACAACACAGTAATTGATTTGCAATTCACAAACCGTCGGACCATAATATAAACCTTACAGTACTTAATTAACTTATATTATACTGAACCTAGGACCATCCCAGTTAAAAATGACTCTCAGTATAATTATGGGGCACCTTACATTAACATTTGAAAAACAGACTCTCCCTCGAGTAGGCTGCAGCAGTGTTCATGGAATATTGTCTTTTTACCAGATGCAGATGGTCCTTCATCTGTAATCTAAAGCTGCTGTGCTTATACCCCTGGGCACAGACTATTTAGTTTCCATTATTGAATTACAGCTCATCCCAGATAAGAATGTCATATTAGAGTCACCGTGAGAAATAAACAGCATTATTTAAAGAGATTGATAACACATGGCCTTCGGTTTTATGTGATGCAGATGTTTTTGTTTTTTTCAGTCTACAATTTGGAAGTTGTGGTGGCTATGTGTTAGAAGAAATAAAATACTATTTAAAATATACATTATTGCAAGGTTTTATAACTTTGAAAGCCATATAAAGAGTATTTTAAAATTGGTATACAGGAAAGAAACGTTTTCTACAGACATTTAGAATTCTGTATTAGTGTCACTACAGCACAGTGCGAGCGAGCTGTACTTTTGGTGAGATTTACGGTGGTGAGATTTACACTGGTGAATCATAAAAAAGAATGTTCTTTTTATTGGAAAGAAAAGCCTTTTAAAAAAAAATAACGACCAACTTTAACTGCATGGGCATCTGGGTGCTCAAATTCTTTATCAATGGTAGTGCTCCACTGGCAGTAAATCATGATGAACCATGCTGACGCCTTCCTGGCACCTGGCCCCTTCAATTTCCATCCAACGCTTTAGCTGCAGTTAGACCAGGTGACCTACAATACAGGAAGTTGTGTAGCGTTATCCTTGAAACTGGGAAGGAATAAAGTTCAGGGTTAGAAACTCACAATATTTCAACCCCCAGTCGTAGGTTTCAGAACTACCATCAGTTACACGCTGTATATTATGTAAATAATTGGTAACCAGGACTTTCACATTAAATAAAGTGTTCCTTCCCTATAGCTGGATGGATACTTACTGATGTCTGAACTACAACGGAAGATTTATTCTGAAGACTTTTGGGTCTTCTTCAAGGAACCATTGAGTATGATTTCAGTACCTTTCCCTTGTGGAACTAGAGTAATTAATTGTAGTTGCAAACACATGAAGTTGATAAATTTGTTATGTTACTTAGCGCTCTTAATGTGCCAATGAAAAACCTTGTTAAAAGTAACTATAAGCTGTTTAACTCATATTGTCATATGAAGTGCTTGTTTGAAAGTATACTTGTGTAATTGTTATTGAACTAGTAAAACAATAGTATTTCACTTGTACTATAATAAAATGCATTGTTGGGGAATGATACAGATATCCAGTTAATTAATATTTTCTCTTGCTGTATTGGAGTGTATGTTGAATGAACTGCTACCGCACAAAGATTTTCTGGGTTTTTAAATTCTGTACCATTAGTATTATATAATAAACTGTCACTATATTTGAACCTACCTGGTTGTGGTCAAGTGTGTTTTGTGTGTTCATCGTAATTCTTCAATCTTATACACATCATTAAATAAAATGATTATGATGAGGTCTTAATTAACGTGAATGGATACTCAGATTATTTAATGGCTAACTAATAGATTGTCTTTATTTAATCAGTGATCTAATATGGTAATGGTCATATAGTATTTATCCAGGTTAATTAACACACTGAAATTTAAACACTTTGATTTGTCAAATTAATTATTATTTGTTTATTTAGCAGACGCCTTTACCCAAGGCGACTTACAGAGACTAGGGTGTGTGAAATATGCATCAGCTGCAGAGTCACTTACAACTACGTCTCACCCGAAAGACGGAGCACAAGGAGGTTAAGTGACTTGCTCAGGGTCACGCAATGAGTCAGTGGCTGAGATGGGATTTGAACCGGGGACCTCCTAGTTACAAGCCCTTTTCTTTAACCACTGGACCACACAGCCTCCTATATAATTAATTGTTTAAATTGATTATCAAACAAATGAACATGATTTGCCCAAAGTGATGGCCACAAAGAATTATGCCCTATCCATGAAAGATGTGGAGAGCGAGGGAGACCAGCATTAAAGGGTTGGAGAGACATTACAAAAAGAACATGAGAAGAAGGATGAGCAGCATGTTTCTAGGATGTAAAAATGCTTCAGACCTTCTGTGTGCTGTACTTCAGAACTCTTTAACTCCTTAGCATGTTTATGTTCCCTTGTGCATAGAGCTAGCAGAATTCTTCAATATAAAAGACAAACACATGATGATGTTTTTGATTTAACAACTGAGATTTTGTTCCTGAAAAAAGATTCATTGGAACAGCAGTGATGGGTGTCTAGGAAGTTGAGTCATAGAGCGAGGCTTCTGGGAGTGCTTCAAGCTCACATGTTTTCAATGTCTAAACATAAAACATTGGAATATCTGTAAGGAGTAATTGGTATTTAGGTCATTTATGGCTTAGAAAAAATAACATTACAAAAATCAAGTGCAGGTACGACTTTACTATAATGTGTGTCTTTTCTATAAGAAATTAGAAAACGATTCAGCATCATCAGCCAATCAGCTTCCAGCTATAGCGGGCATTAATACACAGTAAATGCCTGCTGGAATGTCACTGCATCTGCGCAAGTACTGGCTTTTTCTTTTTGACTTGCTCATTTTTAAGCATAGTTGGCATCTATTGGACAGTAAATACCAACCAAAGACACAATTGGTCCAAACTAATTTTATTATCTACCAAAAACAGCCAATCGATAATTAGCATCGACGAAAACTACCAATCCTGTACTTCCTACTGCCGAGCCAGCCAATTACAGCCTGTCAGCTCGACTGGAGCGCAGCATCTTTCAACAACAACAAAGCGAGACGAGGGCAGTTCAGTAATATTGTTCCATTCAAATATCTGGCGCTGTTCAGATAAACTGTAAGCAGCTCTGACAAGTAAAAAAGTTGTTTTTGTTTAATAAAATATTTATTTCTTTTTATTATATGTGTAATCCTTTATGGCTCTACAGTGTGTTAGTTGACCTAGACTTTCATTAATTTATTTTTGATGGTGGTCATTGATGTCAAGGTAGTGTATTTATGATCATTAGAATTTTTTTTTTTTTAACGGTTTATATAAAAGTAACAGTATTGCTTTAATTTCCTTCTGTATTTTTATCATTGGGTATTGGGTCATCATTCAAACAAATGGGGTCTTATGGGCTGATTGTGTCCGTCTGTCTGTCTGTCATACTCTACTCTGAACAAGATAGCTTCCTTGGTTTTAATAATACACTGCTGGCCACCTGTAGACATTTCAGATTGCACTTGACTATAATCCTAGAAACTCTTGATTTTATATATATACAGTATATATATATATACTGTGCGGTTTATGATTATGAGGACAGACTGTATGTGCTTGCACTGGTTCTTTTTTTAATAATTGTCTACTGTATACATTCAGTCCATGCACATTATTAGTTATGCTTTTGTCCAGTATGCTTGACATTGTAGCTGGATTAATAAAAATGAGGTTCAATTTGTTTTTGTTTCTATCATTTTTTGCAGTTTATGCTTCGCAGAATGCAACTTAAGATTAAGTTCTTAAACCATGTTTTATTCAACCAGCTCACAAGTTTCTGAAGGCAGTAAGGTTTTTAGACCTACAACACATTTGTAGTTTGGATAAAGATCCCCTCCTGTTAGATTGTATTCCAGGATTTGATGCTGACTGTAAATCAGAAATGGAGGGATAGCAGCTACATGCAAAAGAAAATGGTCATGGAATTTCTTTGACCGAATTTTGGAGAAATGTAGAATAACTATTTCCCAATTGAGCAAGAGAGGCTAAATGATATTGGTCAGTTGTGACGAATTCTGTGGATCCTGAAAGAAGTGTTTCTTCATATGGACACATTTTCACAGAGCAACGTCAGAAGACCGGTGTAATGTTATTTTCAGGTGGCTTCTGTCTAATTCCTTTGGCTTTGATAAGATAATATTCATTGTTGATACACAATAAGTGGGTCTCTGTAAGTCACCTTGGATAAAGGCGTCTGCTAAAGAAACTAATAATAATAAAACAGGGTTTATTATATAAGGGTACAGAGCAAGCCTGGCTATAACAGTCTCACTCACGTTTCTCTCTTATTTCTCACTTCTTCTTCTTTAGGGTTAGACTGTAGCTCCCTCTATCAGCCTGTATACCCTTCATTATCATAGTCACAATACTGTTTCCACTACAGGCACCTGGCAGCTGTGCTAAGGAAAATTGATGTTCTTATGATTTCATCATTAGTGACACCTTTCAGCTTATCATACCTACATAAAGCCTGCATACTAAACTGATTATATATATATATATATATATATATATATATATATATATATATATATATATATATATATATATATACAGTACTGTGCAAAAGTTTTAGGCAGGTGTGAAAAAATGCTGTAAAGTAAGAATGCTTTCAAAAATAGACATGTTAATAGATTATATTTATCAATTAACTAAATGCAAAGTGAGTGAACAGAAGAAAAATCTAAATCAAATCCATATTTGGTGTGACCACCCTTTGCCTTCAAAACAGCATCAAGCATCAATTCTTCTAGGTACACTTGCACACAGTTTTTGAAGGAACTTCGGCAGGTAGGTTGGCCCAAACATCTTGGAGAACTAACCACAGTTCTTCTGTGGATTTAGGCAGCCTCAGTTGCTTCTCTCTCTTCATGTAATCCCAGACACACTTTCGATGATGTTGAGATCAGGGCTCTGTGGGGCCATACCATCACTTCCAGGACTCCTTGTTCTTCTTTACGCTGAATGACTTCGCTGTATGTTTGGGGTTGTTGTCATGCTGCAGAATAAATTTGGGGCCAATCAGATGCCTCCCTGATGGTATTGCATGATGGATAAGTATCTGCCTGTACTTCTCAGCATTGAGGAGACCATTAATTCTGACCAAATCCCCAACTCTATTTGCAGAAATGCAGCCCCAAACTTGCAAGGAACCTCCACCATGCTTCACTGTTGCCTGCAGACACTCATTCGTGTACCGCTCTCCAGCCCTTCGCTGAACAAACTGCCTTCTGCTACAGCCAAATATTTCAAATTTTGACTCATCAGTCCAGAGCAGTCTGCTGCCATTTTCTGCACCCCAGTTCCTGTGTTTTCGTGCATAGTTGAGTCGCTTGGCCTTGTTTCCACGTCGGAGGTATGGCTTTTGGCCACAAGTCTTCCATGAAGGCCACTTCTGACTAGACTTCTCCGGACAGTAGATGGGTGTACCAGGGTCCCACTGTTTTCTGCCAGTTCTGAGCTGATGGCACTGCTGGACATCTTCCGATTCGCGAAGGGAAGTAAGCATGATGTGTCTTTCATCTGCTGCAGTAAGTTTCCTTGGCCGACCACTGCGTCTAAGGTCCTCAACGTTGCCCGTTTCTTTGTGCTTCTTCAAAAGAGCTTGGACAGCACATCTGGAAACCCCTGTCTGCTTGAAATTTCTGCCTGGGAGAGACCTTGCTGATGCAGTAGAACTACCTTGTGTCTTGTTGCTGTGCTCAGTCTTGCCATGGTGTATGACTTTTGACAGTAAACTGTCTTCAGCAACCTCACCTTGTTAGCTGAGTTTGGCTGTTCCTCACCCAGTTTTATTCCTCCTACACAGCTGTTTCTGTTTCAGTTAATGATTGTGTTTCAACCTACATATTGAATTGATGATCATTAGCACCTGTTTGGTATAATTGTTTAATCATACACCTGACTATATGCCTACAAAATCCCTGACTTTGTGCAAGTGTACCTAGAAGAATTGATGCTGTTTTGAAGGCAAGGGTTGTCACACCAAATATGGATTTGATTTAGATTTTTCTTCTGTTCACTCACTTTTGCATTTAGTTAATTGATAAATATAATCTATTAACATGTCTATTTTTGAAAGCATTCTTACTTTACAGCATTTTTCACACCTGCCTAAAACTTTTGCACAGTACTGTATATATATATATATATATATATATATATATATATATATATATATATATTGTAGTTCTTCCCTTATATTTTCTCCCATTTCCCTATACTTTTTATAAATTTGACTATACATTTCTCTTTCTCCATGTGTTTTTCTCTCCCTTCTACCTTCAAAATATCATTTACTGTTGTTACTTCAATTTCTATTTCCCTTAGTTTTCTGTTTAATATGTTTCTTTGCTGAATATATGTATTGCATTTCCTGAATATATGTTCCACTGTTTCTTGTTCCCCACAAGTACTACATTTTTTTTTTCCTTTTCCCTTTCCCCTTTAATGCATATACAATAAGTCATGTTGTGCAATGGCATATTTTTCTTTTTGTTCTGCTTACTTGTCCATGTCGGCATTGTCACCCTGTTTCACCCATTGTTAAACACAGGTGTCCAGTTAAGTGCCAACGCTAGGATTTATGGACCCCACCCCCCTCCAAAAAAAAAAAAATGAAAAAAAAAACTTGCAGCGCAGCTCCAGCACAACCGCTGAAGAAAACCTTTTGAAAAATAAATAAATCAGCAGCAAAATCGGAATCGTTTTTTTCTTTTCTTTTTCCAACAAAACATATTTTAACGTTATTTTAAGATGACTGTGAACAAAACAGTAATCAATCAAGTAACACTACAGCCAAACATTTAAATAAATCAATTACGTAACAATTACATGATTGTTAATCAATTTGATTAATAACTCGATCTAGTTAATATTGAAACATATTAATAGCTTCAATTAGTCACAAATGTCTTAATCATAAGCACCAATTAGATTTTTAATGTTATCAGGTACAGAAGTTAGTGTGAAAACGTTTCTATAAAAAAAAAACGCATCTCAAAACCTAGGCCACAGTACAAATGCATCCGTTACAAAAGCGAAAACATCATTCTATGAGGACACTTAACAAATGAATATCCCAAAAGCTGTATTTTTTTAAAATACTGAATTTTGACCAGGTGGAATTTTGAGAAGGACAGACTCACCAGACTAACCTCCTTGCAAAATCATTTAGTTCTATTTCTGTTCTAGCATCATGGCTGACGCGATTGCTGTTTGTTTGTGTGTTGTGATTTTTTTTTTTTTTAGACAGAAAGTTCTAATCAGTAGTTATATCATATGTAATAAACTATAACATTAATATTATGGGTCAAATATATAAACACATCTCGCTATAGTGTACAGACCATCATAAATCGAGGCTACAGTTTTCCATACTTAATGAAAAACCTGACAACAATTTAAAAATGTGCCATTTTGAAATCCAACACTATTACAGCTTCCGATAGACTTTCTCAATATCGTTCTGTAGTTTCTTTGATTACATTAAATAAAACATATAAATGATGTGAATCTAGTTTGTTAAGGAATGTTAAGGAACTGAGACCAGTGCATACAATACAATACAATAGTTGGCTGTACTGCCGTACAGTGGCCTGAAACCCAGCCTCCTGAAATCACGTTCCAAGCCACATGACATTCAAAAGGTGTTCTACAGAGCAGAGAAATATGACCTGATTTTAAAGCAAGTGCAGAGACAAATTTCCCGAGAGGAAAAACTATTTTCACGGCATAAACCAACAACAAACCAATCAGAACAGTAATTGAACTGCTCCTCCTTAAGGCTAAGTTTGTGCCTCTAAGAAAATTAGCCTTGGCATGTTCTCCTAAATCCTTTGAGTGGTGCAGTGAGATGACTTCTCAGCGGCTGATTAATGAGCCACAAGGTGTGGTATTCAGATCTCAAAATTGAAATGTGCAGTGGTTCTTTCAGGAATATACAGCATGAACAGTAGGCAATGAGCAATGAGCATATCAGTTTAGTATGCAGGCTTTATGTAGGTGTGATAAGCTGAAAGGTGTAACTAATGATGAAATCATAAGAACATCAATTTTCCTTAGCACAGCTGCCAGGTGCCTGTAATGGAAACAGTATTGTGACTATGATAATGAAGGGTATACAGGCTGATAGAGGGAGCTACAGTCTAACCCTTTTAATGCTCACAGAAATCGAAATAATAAAATCTGACGCGCAGCTTTTTGGTCAAAGTGACCAGTCGGAAAAAAGATTACTGAAAGATGGATCTTTTATTTCATGTAAAATGAACCCTGCTTATTATAGCCTTTGCTTGACTTTCATCAATTTGACTGTTCTTGCATCTAGAGTCATATTGTGGTGCATATGTTGCACAGCACTCCTCTAGTTACCTCGATGCAGTCATCTTAAACAAAATGCATCAACTGAACACCAGGGGGAGCTGTCTTCATGTTTGGTTTTTTTCCAAATCTTTTAGGACAGGATAACACATCAACAACACGCCCATTACAGGTGCAATTATAGGTAACACCGCCTCAAAGCTTCACTGTAATGAGCTAGAAAATCAGCTATCATGAAATTTGTGATAGATGTACAGTAATTATTGATTTATTTGCATGTGTTTGTTTTGAGGGCAGGGAAAATAGAATACGTCTTTATAAAATGTACTTCGGTAAACCATGCAAAAAACATAATAGTGTATGGTAAACCATAGGACCGCATGTTAAACACAATGAACTTCAAATTATTGTACCATGTTCAAATATTATATAAGAAGACTGATATTTTGCAAGCTACAAATGTTTACCCCTATAAAGTTGATGAATCTCACACAAGAAAACACATTTCTGTGCTGTCTGCCTATTGATAGTGTTATGGCATGCGTCTCCATGTTGTTGTCCAGTTCCTGTTTACACTACCCCTTGACCAGTATTGGTGCACTTCACACTACTGTTGGATCTCAGAGGAATAGAACTTTTTCTATAAAACAAGTATTATGTCATCTCTTAACATTTCTTCATTTGTTCAGAGAATGAGGCACATTATTTGAATTTCACCTTGAGTAAGTCCCTTCCAAACCTGTCACAGAAATAGACTATTCTTAAAATGAGACCTGATAGAACAATATGTTTAATCCAGCCAACATGGAGTAATTGTCCTTGGTAGAAACCTTGAATGAATTTTAAACCTATTTAATGGCTTGTTTGATTTCTTTGCAAACCTCCAAGGTTTAATTAGGGAGGTGATGCTAACCTGGCAAACTTGGTGTGCATATGTTCAGTTTATTTTCTGTGTATTCCACTGGCTAACTGCCATAATCAAAATATACAGTATTGATAGAATTCTCATACTGCAAGAACAGGCAAACAATAAAAAGCAAGAACATACTAATAGAATAAAAAACAAGAACATACTAATAGAATAAAAAAGAAGAACATACTAATACAATAAGAAACAAGATACTATACAATAAAAAACAAGAACATACTAATAGAATAAAAAAACAAGAACATACTAATACAATAAAAAGAACATACTAATACAATAAGAAACAAGATACTATACAATAAAAAAACAAGAACATACTAATACAATAAAAAACAAGCACATACTAATACAATAAAAAAAGAACATACTAATACAATAAAAAAGAAGAACATACTAATACAATAAAAAAGAAGAACATACTAATACAATAAGAAACAAGATACTATACAATAAAAAAACAAGAACATACTAATACAATAAAAAACAAGAACATACTAATACAATAAAAAACAAGAACATACTAATACAATAAGAAACAAGATACTATACAATAAAAAAACAAGAACATACTAATACAATAAAAAACAAGAACATACTAATACAATAAAAAACAGGATACTATACAATAAAAAACAAGAACATACTAATACAATAAAAAACAGGATACTATACAATAAAAAACAAGAACATACTAATACAATAAAAAACAGGATACTATACAATAAAAAACAAGAACATACTAATACAATAAAAAAGAAGAACATACTAATAAAACATGTTGTATAGTGCAACGCTGTTTACCAGTATAGACCATTCATGGTCAATATGATGGTGCTAATCTTTTACATTCCGAATATAATTACTCTTCTTTTCTGTTATTCATCTGAAGTAGAAACATTCTCTCGTCTTCTCAAAAGGCATGACTTCAGCTCAGATTTCCACCTCATCTTTCCTGAAGGAAATGGAAGAATGGTCATGTATTTGAAACCTTGTCTCATCGAAACAGTACTGACCAACCTGCCCCCGTTTTCTGTTTTTTCCCCCGTTTTTTTAAGCTATTGTTTTTTTTTAAGCTATTGTTTTTTTTCTACTTTTTTTAAGTATATAAAAAGACAAAAAAAATAACATTGCACATTTCAGATGGGGACCAGAATTGCTCATTTTTTTGTGAGTGTTTTTTTTTAACATTTTATACTGACTTTATGGTATAGATATAATGTAAGCTTGTGTCAGTTATTAAAGATACAATGCTTAAAGCGATACACCCAAAGAACTCATGTTATTTGGTACAAATACAAAGGTATGAACTTGGCTCTTACTTTATTACAGGAAATCTTTTAAAGTGAGATACACAGCCATCTGGAAAACAACACAGAAACACAGATGCTGTAATTATCCTGTCTGTGAAAGACAGGACAGTAGGTTTTCGACTATACAGTAAGTCTTTCTTAGTATTACATAAAAAAAAGACTTCTAGTCAAAACTTTTGTCATTGAATTATATATAGATTTATATATATATATATATATATATATATATATATATATATATATATATATATATATATATATATATATATATATATTGTATTTCTAAATGTACCACTATTAACAGTTTTTCTAAGAAAAACTACTTTGAACACAATTTGAACCATTACATCTGTATACAGCGTTACACAATGAATAGAGGTTGTTGCAGTGTTACTAACGTGTACACTGCAGTAGATGTACAATCAATGCCAGTAATGGATGCAGCCTGAAATTATTCTGCCACACTTCTTTACAGTATTTCCATCTTTTGTAGTAATGAAGTAACACCAGGGCTGCTAGTTAATAAATAGGTTCTCACTGTGTTTTATTACAAATACTGAAAGGACTTGCTTTCAGGTGGAAGACAGCTGCTGTATTGATTCCTAGTTATGATGCTTGTTCCATTTTCTGCATGCCATTCACAAGGTTTGCTGTTCTTTTTCTTCCTTTTCAGAGACTATTGTTCACACGACAGTAATGGTTTTAAAATTAGCATTACTGGCAGCATTCAAAGACAGTTATAAATCAGAATCTTTGACACTGTTAAAAGCATGACTTACAGATTTCTAATTTCTTCAGGGAAGATGTGTTGAAAAGCTGCAATGAATGAGTCTTGATATTTGGGACTGTACCTTGTGAAATATAAGCTATGTGTCCATTCATTGGGTACGGAAGCACCTGCCAACCAAGGTACTACCATCAGTCCCCAATCACAGTCTATCAAATCTGTCTGGGAGATGCAGCTTTTATATATTACAAAATACATGTCAGGGATTTGCAATGTCAAATAAGCTGACAATTACAGTTTAGATACACAAAGTGTATGCTACAAACTGTATGTGTTTCTAAAATGTTGTCTCGCTTTAATTTTTTTATACAGTGCTGTATAATACTTTATTGAGCTATAGAATATTTAAATGCAAAGTTGCTCACAATTCAGGAGAAGACTTCCATGGTAAGTGGTTTGCTTACAACACTTACAATTCTGATCTTGTGTTTGGTACCATGCAATAGCTATGCTTTGCTGCATTGTTTTAACTCCTCCTCATGTGACCCAGGCAATGTCTATAAAGACAAAATTCAAACCCTGACTTCTAAAAACTGATTTTGCTGCTCACCATCTGTCCAGGATGAACCTTCTGAAAAGGTGACAACGCTACCAGTGAAGTGGGCCAAAAGAGCTATTAATATCTCCAATCTTCTCTCTGGCCTTGATCTGGTGACTTAGGGTTCTGAAATATGTCAGAAAACCAAACAATTTCACAGGAAGAGCAGAGACGTGTTTGACACCCTTTGTCTCCCATCGGAAAAGCAATCAATGGTGACTTCTATTTTAATAAAATGATACCCGAGAGGCTTACAGTTTATACAAGCACTCGAAATTATTCTTTTGGGGATAGCCATGCCTCAGTCACATTATCAATGCATGTAAATCTTCAGCAGTCTTTACAGAAAGACTAGGTTAGCTAATTAAATACGACTGTCTACTTGTGAAAAATAAATGAAAATGGTCCTATAAAGTCAACCCACTTAATATCAACATATTAAAAATATTCAGCCAGAATAGAAAGAGAGTCAACAGGGGTCAGCTCCTGATGTCCCTTCCGTTACTATCACACTTCAGTTTAGATCAATGATATTTATCAGTCAGAGCATACTGTACTACTTTGGAAAGCAAAAGCACAGGGTTAGAAGGTGTATATGTAAGTTGTGCAATATGTAAAAGTTCTCAATAGAACTATTTAGAATAGAGAACCCTGCAATTTGTATGTTTCATTATAACAATGTGTTGTACATTTACGGTATAGTCGACTGATTTTTGTATTATTATTATTTTGTTTAATTATATTGTAATCAATGCAACACAGTATCTAGCGTTATAAGTACCACTGCAACACAGGCGGAAATGCTTCCAGCAAATTTTCAAAAAGATATAAACAGGGGGCAGCAGTGTGGAGTAGTGGTTAGGGCTCTGGACTCTTGAACGGAGGGTTGTGGGTTCAATCCCTGGTGGGGGACACTGCTGCTGTACCCTTGAGCAAGGTACTTTGCCTAGATTGCTACAGTAAAAACCCAACTGTATAAATGGGTAATTGTATGTAAAAATTATGTAATGTCTTGTAACAATTGTAAGTTGCCCTGGATAAGGGTGTCTGCTAAAAAATGAATAATAATCTATTACAATTGTTTATGATATATATATATATATATATACATACACACACACACATACAGTCAGCACTCAAATATCCATTACCCAGGTACATGTCAGTTTTTTTTCTCCCATGCTGAATCAGTCTTTATTGTGCAGGTACACAGCTTCCTCCATTTCACATGATGAAAAATGCAGCAAAAACAAAAACGAACGAGACAAGCAAGGGTAGTTTTTTAAATCAGTGATTTTTTGTTGCTTTTGTGCATTTTCATTTGCAAGTGAACTGTGACATTAGGGCCTTATCGAGCACTATGGTCTGCAAATTTGAATAGTGACTTTGGATCCTGTTTTCATTCTGGAAACTGGTGTTGTTGTTTTTTAATCTTTTGCTAAATTGCATTGCCTTTTATGTTTTACGCAGTGCTGTATTACAGTTCATGTGTCCACAGTCGTCTCTTTTGTCAAGTGATATTTTCAGAATCATATCGTTCTGAATTAAAATATTTATTCTGTTGAAAATATAGTACTGTACCAACAAAACCAATACAGTACATCTAAATGGAAGCCTACTTATTTTAAACAGTTCTTTTTGACATTGTATCTTTTTTTGTGTTCCCTGAAAAAACAGCTAGCACCTGATGAAGACACAGTTGGTGTTGAAACGCGTTGTTTTATTTTTTGTAGCAATGTTTTAATAATAAAGACAACACATTTTATTCCAAGTGAAAAATGGAGTTGATCACTTTATTTAATTATAAGATGAGCATATAAAAATAAGTTTCTGATGAGTGTGCTACAAAACCTGTCTCTGCGGCTGTTTGACAAGTAAGAGTTTGAAAATTATACTAAAAAAGGTTGTCGTAGCAGAGACACCTGATACTACATATATACTGTATGTGTGTGTGTGTGTGTGTAACTTTGCTTTATATCATAACTAATATATGAAATTCTGTTTGATTAGCTTTATCAATATTTTTACTGGACACCCTTTTCTTTGCCCACAAGACTCCACTCAGCTCCTGCAAAATACCTTATACCTGGATGGACAATTGTCATCCCTCTTCAAATGTATGCAAAGTTGTAATGATCAATCCATCCCACAAGTGCAGTGTTTCTCTTATTTTTTATACATTTCCTCCCAATTCAGGGTATTTAGTTCATTTTACCCCCCATTATTATTATTATTATTATTATTATTATTATTATTATTATTAGTAGTAGTAGTAGTAGTAGTAGTAGTAGTAGTAGTAGTAGTATTAGTATTAGTATTAGTATTATTATTATTATTATTTTGTTTTTGCTATGGGTACAGGAATAAATATGGTAATAGGCTTGGCAGTAATTAATGCAGAAAAAAAACTTACTTACTACTAAATTCATTTTAATAAACTATGTATTATCTTAAATCAATTCAACAGAGCATTGTAATTAAGGAACAAAAAAGCCAAAAAGGACTGAGAACCTCAAAAGGATTGTGAGAGGGGACAAAAGCAGCTAAAACATTACAATTGTTGAATGTGTTTCCTCTTGAGAATGAACAAGTTGTGCTAATCTTTTGGGCAACAGTGACACATCTGTCTTCACTGATGAATTTCCGTTGATTCCAGACCAATACAAACAACAGAGACAGAGTGAAGATTGATGGTGAGATACGTGTTGCATCATTAACAATGCACTTTGTAGACCATAGGTCAGTTACAAAAAACCATACCAAGAAAAGTAGAACTGCATTCAACAGGTAAATGTTGGTGCCTTTGAGTACAACAATAAACAAAAAACTATGTACCTTCCATTATAGAATAACAAAGCACTGACCACAACATTCTGCAGAGTAGGCCTGGGAAATGGGACCTGCAGACAGTCAGGTTGGATGTTAATGTAGAATTTGAAATAGTATTTTGTTTTTGTTTCTTGTAGGTGTGAAGTGGATTTTGTGTGTCCTCATTACACCCAGATCAAGGGTGTGCAGTCTCTAGGGATGACAAGCAACTTTGCACAGCCAGGACTTGAACCTGCCTGCACTCCTGTGACTATAAGACTCACTCTGCACACCACATGGACATACTTTTAAAACGTGAGCCAGGGAACCCTCTATTTATTCATTTAGGCTTCATTGGGGTAGTGCAGCCCTGCACAATTGAACATACACCGCATGGTCACCTGACTGTCTTCGTGTTAGCTGGTTTCAGATTGACATGCTTATATTTACAGTAAATGTCTCTATCCACAAAGACACTCTGTCTCCAAGCCTCCCAGATGTCTGTTTTTATTTTAACCAGTGCTGAATCCTTCCAGCATAACTGATGAAAAACAATCTTCATGAAATCTGAGCAACCCCCTGCATTAGAGTCCAGGAAAATGAATATAAATCACAATGCTCAATTTTTTGATTCCGCTAATGATAAACGACTTTCGTTCTTAATGTGGTCCATTTGAAAATAATAAACCTTATTCAGCCAAGTTAAATAAAATCCAATATCATTGCTCATTACAGACAACAATATAAAGCTTTGGCCAAAAGTTTTGCATCACCCATTAGAATTCACAGAGGTCACACACACTTTGTAAGCCCCTTACAAAAATAGACGAATTTGCATGAAAGACCTGAACTGACTCTATAATAAAAGCAGAACTTGTTTGACACGGATGGCGCTGTATATAGTATGCGCATGCAGTTAATTTGTCAACTTGCTAATACATGTTGACTTGTAAAACAATATCTGCAAAACAAGTTCAGTTTGCACACAATTGTTTCCTGCTGTGTTTGCCTTATTGGAATATTACGTACAATAATGTCAGACAGGCTTCTGCAAAATGTTTTGACCTTGAAAATGTCAGGATTTTAATAGCATTGATCAAACAAGAAGATCTAGTCAGTTTGTTTATTATTATTATTATTATTATTATTATTATTATTATTATTATTATTATTATTAGTAGTAGTAGTAGTATTAGTAGTATTAGTAGTATTATTATTGTTATTAGTATTATTATTTATTTATTTATTTATTTATTTATTTATTTATTAACAGGCGCCCTTATCACAGTACAAAGTATCACATTACAAAATATCTTATTACAGATAAGAGCAGTTATAAGGTACAGCAAAATCAGTAGAAAATAAGATCAAATTCAAATAAGAGCAAAATAAAGAATACAGTAAATAATTACATTTAAGAGCGAATTCGACTAAGAGCAGTTAACTTATAGTAAAAATATTTGCTTATACGAGTAAAGAGCACGTAGTAAGTTTGATGGATCAGAACAATTTCAAACAAGAGCAATTACAAAAAACATGAATACGGATACTCAAGTACCAGATACAGGAAGTCGTTATAATTAAGAGCAGTAGTAGAATACAGTAAGGTATGGAGCAGTTCAGTGCAAGTACAAGATGATGCAAGTACTGGTACAATTCGGTGCCATATAGTCCAGTATAGTCGAGAGTTGTGAGGTTTACAGATGCTGTCTGAACAGGTGTGTCTTGAGGAGGCGCCGGAAGGTGGTCAGGGACTGAGCAATCCTGATATACATGGGTAGGTTGTTCCACCACTGAGGCTCTGGAAGTGAGGGAGCAGAGGGGGGTGTACAGCTAATCTGCCGGTGGTGGAAGAGTAAAGGGGGTGAGAGGGGGTGTAGGAAGAAATGATAGTCTGGAGATAAGAGGGAGCAGAAAGGTTGAGACAGCGATAGGCGAATACAAGGAGGGAGCAGAGCAGAGGTGTAGCATGGGAGAAACGAGGAAGGGAAAATACAAGGCGAGCAGCAGAGGTTTGGATGAGCTGGGTTGGACGGATAGCAGAGGGAGGGAAGCCGGCCAGGAGGAAGTTGCAGTAGTCAAGGCGGGTCAGTACGTGCGATCGGAGATGTAGGAGGAGAACCTGGCAAGAGCAATGCTGGAGAGTCCCAGGTCAGCTAGGGAGGACAGGAGAATAGAGTGGTCGACTGTGTCAAAGGCAGCAGAGAGGTCGAGGAGAATTAGGACAGAGGCAAGGGAAGCAGCACAGGCAGAGACTAGAGAGTTAGTGACTGAGAGAAAAGCAGTTTCACTGGAGTGTGCCGGACAAAAACCAGATTGGAGGGGATCGAGCAGAGAATGTGTTGACAGGAAAGCAGAGAGCTGGCAATGTACCACTCGCTCGAGGGTTTTAGAGAGGAATGGGAGGAGGGAGACAGGACGGTAGTTCAGAGGCAGCAGCCTGGAAGAGCCTGGAGTGGGGAGGGGGTCTAGAGCACACGTGGTGGGTTTATGGCTCTGGAGCAGGAAACTCACTCTTAGGCACATTTTACTAAACATTTTTTAAACTAATAAATAAACAATTACCCTAACGAAAATGATGGTATTCATCATAGTAAAATTGAGTTCCTGTGTAAACAGAACCACGTTTAAGGTTTGAAGTTTGTCTGGGTGTTATTTACACATTATTGTCGATACACTGCGGTTTGAGGCTCAAGCTACATCTGCAACTGCAACTTTTTACAGCATGAATAAATAAACACGACTATGCTAGCTGAAAAGTTGTACCATCCAAATCATATATATATATATCATATCATATACAGTACCGCAATCAATACATTTGTTCTTTTACTTCATGCTTTTATATACGTGACAAAAACATGCTTTCCCATGGACTATAAAGAATCAGGCTGGGAAGGTTGGCAGGTTCATAAATTACTTCAATTACGGATGAAAACCCATCAGCCATAAAGGGTTATCACAGCGCCTGAATTGTTCAATTTAGTAAAGGGTAATTTATCATTGACTGAAGTGAGGGTGTTTGATAGGGATGTAAATTCGTTATCTTTATTACAACCCAAAAGGGTAGCGTTGCGTTCAAGGCCAGCGGCCTGGAATAGCAGATTGCAGATGTGCGCACTTTCATTAAACAAAATGAAACAAAATTGTTAAACAAACAAACCTCCAAAATAAAGCGTCACCCAACCTAAAGCAATCTCAGGCCACGCACAACCTTCCTCAAACTAAGCCTCCTCCCAGGAGCTGTCTCCCAGCTCCATGGTTCTAGCATGTGGCCAGACCCAACTGACATCCACACATGTTATTTTTTCAGGGATGTTCAAGACAAACAAGCGCAATGTAAGTTGAACGCTGTGCTCCCTACACTACCATACTTGCCAACATTTGGAAACTGTTCAGCGGGACAGGGTGGGGGTCATATAATAGACGTATCCCCCCAACTCAACACCACACTACCATCACAACAGTAAAAACAGACATAATGAAGCGTTCTTACCTTTGTATAAGTTAGTGATCAGCAGATTTGTCAGCCATCGAAGAGCACAGCGTGTTTTTTCACTAACTGTACTGTGCAGAATATATATTTTTTTTTCTATGGGTAAATATCGGGACTTTATTCCTATTTCCCATTTGCTAGGAAATCGGGACTGTTCCAACCATATAGAGACTATTGGCATGTATGCACTAGATCAGGTAGTTAATCTGACTTGTAACCTGGGTTCTTTTTGAACTCTATAACTTTACAGAGTATCATAGTTCTGAGCAGATGTTTACTGACAGTGCTAAACGATCAATATATCAAAGACTCTATCACGTTTATGAAGTCTACAGTTCTCTAAAAACCTCCTTGCCTTGTTAGTCTTGACTATAGCTCTGCAGTGTATTGTAAATGGGGCTGATCCATTTAATGTCTTCAGTCTTGAATATTTAAAAATGAATAATAATAATAATAATAATAATAATAATAATAATAATAATAATAATAATAATAATAATAATAATAATAATGTCTACAAGCAATACTACAGTGTTCAAGATGACGAAGAAACTCAAGATAATAGCATTCAAGTCTCTATACCCTCCATCAGTATGGGCTCTGAAACACTTAAACCATGTGCAGTAATGTCTTACACTCCCGGAAAACATTATTTAGTTTAAAAAATGACTGGTGTGGGATGTGAATGACTACAGTATATAAACTGGACAGTAAAAATAACTTGAGAGCCCCAGTTCTGAACCATTATTATCAAAACAACTGGCATTATGTTTAAAACAAAAATCGGAACAGTCCAGTAAGTAGTGAGAATATAAATATAACAATAAACTCTGGAAATTCTAAGCGCACCTTCTACTATATATTACCAGTACTGTAGGTCCATTTTTTTCCATCTGCAAAAAAAGTTTTATTTTTTATTTTGGTAACTTTCAAACTGAGGTATTACTAAACTGATACTAAATATCATGCTTTTAAAAGCCTAAGCCATTTGTTTTTTTCTTTGTACTCAGTTTTAAAGTAACTGTACTGTTTTCCCACAAGTCAGTTGTGTTTTTAAGTGTTTAATCTTGGCTCAGACCTAAGGGGATCACAGCATTGACCCCAGCTCTGCCATGAGGTCAGAGAGGGAAATTGGTTGGACAGGAGCCAGATGAGCCCAGGAGGAGACATCTAGGACTGGACATCCTTTTCATGGCTCAATAGCTTGCAACATATATTGCTTAGAGCAGATGTTCGAACAGAGCCTATTGACTTGACAGCCTGAACAGAGGCTGTCTGTTGATCTTCAGCCCTCCTCAGTTGTGGTGGTGAGGCAACATTAAAACAATTTCAAACTGAGTAAAAATAATGAGGTTGAAGTGCTGAAAAAATCTAAATAAAAAGGGTTACGTGAGTGGCAGTCCATTTAAACAAATGTGTGCGCTACATAAAGCAGGTGCTTCCTTTATTCCTTTCTGTTCTTTGTGCATGTATCTTTTAATTAGAAAATAATTCTGAACCAGTTCACAAAATGCACTGCATTCAGTACATTTGACTGTACTTAGCATTTCCCTTTGTGCATGAAGCTGTAGATTACATTCTGGTCCATTAGCCATTTTCACATATTTCCCTAATGCATTCTGGTACAAATTGTATTTATTCAGACTCCAAACTGGCTGCCGTGCTGAATCGCTGCTTTCTCAAATAGAGAAGCAGAATGGAAAAGGTACAGAAATGAAAAACTATTAAAAAAAAGTATTTTTAAACAAATAAATAAATAAATAAATAAATAAATAAATAAATAAAATCGGAGTACATAAGTGTTTGAGTACATGTTTACTTCTATTTACTTCTGTGATATCTTAACCGTGTTTGCTTGGGACATTGCAAATAAAGCTGGCCAACACAATATTGAGCATTGACATAGATACCATATCTTATTTACACTACCTAAAAAATGTCTGATCAACACGGGTTGAAACTCTGACTATAAGAAACAAGCCCTTGTTGGCTCATTAATTTGAGGTGTGATTTCACAAGCTTCCTTCCACTTTGAACCCTACTGTACCAGCCACTGAACCAGCATGTTCTAGGTTATTCCTGCAGCATGTTAGAAATGCGACCTGCATGTAGTCCAATATTATCACGACCCTCCAAATGTGTCTGCACTGGCAACATTATAAAACTAGCAACTGTAATTACAACACACAAATTCCCTATCATACCAAAACAAAATCTAATTTGAGCTTTCTTCCCTGATATTTGTATCATGTTAAAATCGTTTTACACTGTGCTTTACTTTAGATACCCTAGTTAACCATTGCCAGACCATGCTTGGTATATGGCTCCAGATAAATCATATTATGATTTTTATGATCATGCTATGGAGTTTTAGCATATAGCTGTACATCACAACCAGCCACAGTAATATCATGAGTGGCCATGAAACATGGTCTACAATGGTAATGTCTGATTAAACTGATTTATAGAATACAGCTATGGCCAAAAGTGTCGCATCACCCTATTGAATTAACTCATTTTGCTTCATGAAGTCGAATGAAACCTGCTGAATAATGTTGTGTTAACGTATTGAATTACATACCGCTTTGTAGTTTGAAAAACTGACAAAAATTGAAAAATGTGACATGAAATACTGTACTACTATTATGGCTTGTGGTCGACTTTTGGGATATCATTTTGTAGTTTATTTGATTACATGATGTTAAATAAAATATATAAATTATGTTCATATAGTTATTATTATTTTTTTCTCAATCCTAAAATACTAGGCGATGCAAATCTTTTGGCCAGAGCTGTATGTTTCTTACCACAGTAATAATAATAATAATATCTTTATTTTTATATAGCGCTTTTCATAGTGGACCACCATCACAAAGCACTTTACAGAGGTGTGCTGTGAACTGTGCATTATATGCAGAGTCACTTACAATAGGACACCTCATCCGCAGGATGGAACACCTGTTTAATGCTTTAGTTTTTTTGACTTTTTAACAGTACTGTGTAAAAAACAGCTTTGAATCATTCAAGGGTTGGTCATAAAATTAGAAACGCATGCAACATGTAGCACATGCTTTGGTGTAAACAGGTGGTCCCTAACATGATTAATATATTATACAAAGTGTAATGCTGACACATATGGAAAGCTTTTAATAATTAAATGCCTGTAAAAACTCACCAGATACTGATCTCTCTGATGCCAGCTAATGCATATCGACATGTGTGGCAGCTTTCAGTTATGTCTGTTTATTTAATAAGTGGTCGGCGGCTATTGGAAATATCACATTTCCATTGATGTCAATCACTTTAATAATGAAAGAAAAGGTTTCATAAATCATATATCATCTCTCAGTAAATCTTTATAAAACTTTAGGGGAACCGTTTGGGAAAAAATTGGATAGGGATATGGCAACTGTAATGGATTAGTATCATGAAATTTGTTAGGCAGTTCATTTATTGTTTCTTGCTAGTTTTACACAATTTTAGTTATTTTATTCCTCTTTGAAAACTTTGTACTTGCTTCAAATTATAAATGTTTTGTATAATTACACAGAAAAAGCAAACTACAATTACATACTGGAGAGAGGCTTTGTCATACAGAGAAATGCAATACACAAAGTTATTTTTACAGTATGCTGGAGTAATATTAATTAAGAGGAACCACTGGCTGATTTTAAAGGCTACCCATTCCTAGATGTCACAATAGAATAATATGGTACTATTCAGTGTATTTCTAATTTTAAAAATAGGAGTACATTACAGACAAGGTTAGAAATTAGAGCCATGTGTAAGCGAATCAACAACAGTACAACAATTTCCAGGTACCCTATTTTAAAGTTGAGTCATTGCATTTCTAATAAAAGACTATTTATAACTTGTCCAATTAGTTCACAACTTTGCATTCCATCTTGATTTTTTGTAGTAGCCTATATTAGTTACTGGTATATACGATTAGGGTAAGAATAATATAGAGGGCCAAGCACTATAGCTAAAAAATCATGTATTCTGTACCCCTTGTCTGCATACATTGATATCTGATACTGCCGTTACCTGAATACAAAGCATTTTTAAGATTAATGTGCAGCCAAGTGAGAAATGACTGCCATCTATGATTAAATGAAGGAAACTTATCTATATGCAATAATCTACATTTGCTATTCCTCAGACATCTAAGTTAATTTTGAAAGCCAGATGATGATCTGATCAGTATATGTTCAATACTAAAATCATTTCCCCCATATTCAGATAAAAAGTGAAATTGAACAAAAAAGAATCTGCTTCACTGCTTCAGTTAAATTCTCAATGACCAGTCCCACTTTGACAGTATTTTGGAAAAAACATTCATTGGTTGTCAAGATTATTTGGGATCGACAGAATGTAGGACTGGGTTGAATGAAAATCTTTGCACAATTACAAATATTTAGACAGCGTAAGTGCATGGTTTCTTTTTTAATTGACTGCATTATTTTATAGTATAAATATACAGTCTATTATTATAAACCTATTTCTCATAATGTATTTCTGGGATAGGAATGCAACATTGTAGAATTAACTGTTATTGGTCCTTACAGAGAATAATTTTGGTATACTATTATCTTGCACTCTGGAAATAACAAAATACAGCAAATAGGCAACAGGGAGATATAAGTCAAGTCAGTGAATCATCTGCATAACACATCAATCAGTCATGAGAGGAATTGCCTGTTTACTCAAATGGTAAGTTTCTTATCCAGTCCTGTAAGCTGTACAGCGATATCCAGGCTGTGTCCCAGTAGAGGTTAATACTACAGTTATCATTAAAGTCCTCATATATTGACAAATGCCCTTCATTTATCTCCCGAGAAACAAGATAGCTTCTCCAATTTAATCAATGCAAGTAAAAAGGTTTTGTGATAGCAACACTGTAAATAAATAGAGCATACATTTGACTTCTTAGTAGGATAAAGTGAAGTCATGGTGGTTGTACGTAGGTAATGCAAAAACAAACAGTGAGTGAGGGAGGACCTCAAAGGAAAGAAGCTGCCAGTTTGTTATGATTTTACACACAACTTGTTTATTTATTTTTTTTGTTAACTACGTAAAACCATCATGTTTTTTTTTGTTTTCCAACCTGAAAATCAATACCTGTATTTTTAAAACAGCCTGTTTAGCTGGCACGCGTTATTGTTTTGAAAACAGTTTCTTTTCATTTACCTTGATTAATGGAAAATGTATCTGCTTTGAAAAACAAATGAATTACTGTAGTAATCACTCCTGCAAATTAGATTTTTTTCTGTCACAATCAAAACCGGTCCAGACAATTCCTTGCTTCAATAAGGCGAATGATAATTTGAAACTCATTTCGCTTCACCGAAAATCTGAAGCAGCTCCTAACACCTTTATGGTGAACAGATGTAAACCAAACGGTACAACTTTATTCCTTTCAAGATCAGAATGTAAATATTCAGCTGCAGTTAAATGTCTTCATTGTGTCATGATTTGGGATTAAATACAATCAATGCCTACAGTAGAAGGCCCTTTAGGTTCTTGAGCCATCTTATCTTGAAGACCTTCTGATTCCCTATCTTCCTAAATGATCCCTGAAATCACAGAACGTTTATCTACAGGTGATTCCAAAAAGCCAGTTCAAATCAACTGCAGCGAGGATTTTTTGTTTTTATGCCCCTCTTCTGTGGAATCAAATTGATATCAGGAAAGCCAGTCATCTTTCAAATCTAGATTGAAGTTGTATGAGTGTGCTTTTTCATAGCTGTAATGGATTTAACCCCAAGCTCATTAGGGTTCTTTAAAATGTTTGAGTGTGAAGCAGTCATTGGCATGAAGCGAGCAAAATTGAAAAGCTGTTGTGTATTGTACACTATACTAGAGATAAGCAAGAAGATCTCATTCCCGACTGCCCTTTAATAAATAATTACTTTTGTGCCATCAGGAATTCACTGAGCATTGTCAAAGAAAATAATGCAGCATAGAATAAGCATATATGTGCCTACTTAGGTGATTATACAGCAGTGTGGTCCTTATACAGAAACAAACTTTTGAGATCTTCAGTAATAGTCCTAATGCTGATAAGTGGTGAGCAAATGGTTATCATCACTATTTTAAATATTAGTTTATATTCAAACTGAAATTTGTTCTTGAGTTTTCATTGTGTTTGTGAAGTTAGGACTTAACTGTGAATGAGAAACTGAAGGCAATACTATGTCATGGCAAAAAGACTGGATTGAGCTAAATCTAGAATTGAATCGATATGGACTGATTTAAAAGTGAACCAACTGGAAAGCATTTAGTGTGCATAATCACCCAGGTATGGAACCAGATAAGCAGAGATAGCAGAAATTCATTTTCAAGAATTACCATGAAGAATAGGGATCTCGAGTGGCGCATCTGGTAAAGGCACTCCGCCCGGAGTGCAGGATGTGCCTTATAGCTTGGAGATCTCCAGTTTGAATCCAAGCTATGCCACTGCCGACCATGGACGGGAGTTCCCAGGGGGCGGCACCCAAATTGGCCAAGCGCTGCCCTGGCAGGGTAGAGGTTAGGTTGGCTGGGGAGTCCTTGGCTCACTGTACAACTGTACATCCTGCTGGCCAGACGCCCAGTGAGCTCAAAAGCGGATGCCTGCAGGGCTGGCCTTTGTCCTCCAGAGGTCGGTAGCTCGTTGACATCCTCTCGAGTTCCTGGGTGAAAAAGAGGAAGCTTACTCGGTCGTGGGATCGGAGGACACCCACTGAACCTTC